>CAJQUW010002364.1:0-81420 GCA_907163375.1 Prostheceraeus crozeri | reverse complement strand
CTTTTATTGGAAAACCAAGTAAAGAAGATGGCTCGTTTAACGGTTAGTTGGTGGAGCGGGGTCTTTTAGGGACCCCAGTCAAGTAAAATGTAAATATATTAGTTATTAGACATGTTTGATAGTTCTGAACTTATGACTTTTTTGGAATCAACTCTTTTTTTGCGCAGTAAAAGCGACAATTCCTATCTTTGTATGTTTTAGAAGACTCAGGTGCATATTGGTTTATAGACGTTTGGGGTCTTTTTTCGACCCCAGCTATTTTTACAGACATTTTCACTATCATGTAATTGTAATTGGCTACTCCTTCTAATATTTGAAAACGGCACATCCTTTATCACCATTTTTGAGATTTGTAGAATGTTAGTAACATAATCTAGAAAATGTTCGTTGAGTCAATTCGAATTATAGTTGTGTAGGCGTAATAGTAGGCCTAATTATAATGCAATGTAAAGCGCATCTAACATATAATATAAACCTTCATGTTCTTTCAAACTGTGTTATTTATAGCAGACATTAGGAAAATAGAGTATTCTAACAAGCATTTTTTCATCATTACATTACATGATCATATATTCCAATAATGACATGAGCCTACTACGAAAGGTAGAGTGCCCATAAAATTGTACGATTTGGATAGAAGTTAAAAAAATGTTCAGGTTGAGGAACACGTATTGGATCGAATATCTTGAACGAGTTTTCTGTGTTGTTTACAAATAAATCTCCTACATCCACTGCATGTAAATTTTCGTTTTCGTGTCAGTTGCCCTTGGGCACATAAAGCACCGTCCACGTTCGTTGTCCGAAGCATTCTGGTGTTCTTCTTTGTTATCTGCATAATGAAATACCAATGAGTTGCATGGCCGATTTCACTGAAGCACGAAGATGAGGCTGTGCGCGTATCTTCAAAATAAGAGGCATGCACATTCGTTTCCCAACTCCTTTTTGTAAATGTAATGACTCTCCGAATTCCACAATCTGTGCGAAATGATGCATGCTGCATCAGCTATACAAAAGTATACGCCATAGGGTCATCTCGTGCATTTCCTTTGACTGCGATAATTTCTCACGAACTTGTCAAAATTATCCACACCAGACTTGTATCGGTTGTAGTATTCGACAATTTCACATTTCCCCGAAGTTTTATAATGTTCGCCTGGATGCATTGACGAAAGTAACAACACCGGCTTGTTTTTCTTGTCCCAGAAGGAAGTAAGGCATACCTCGTCTGCTTGGTCCGTTATGTAATGAACTGTAGGCTATCCCCCTTTTGACGATTTCCGATTGACTTTGCCACTGGTGGTATCTCTCGTCTATTCGAACGAATCGTACCGACGACTGTTGTGTTCTTCTCTAACAGTTTTTGAGTGAGATTCAGACTTGTAAAATAGTTGTCCATGACAATGTTTCTCCCTTTCTCAAGAAAGGAGATGCAATTCGCAATGTCAAGGATTCGGCAAATGTACCAGGAGCAATGTCGTCAGATAAAGTTCCTTGACCAATGTATACCAAACCATTCAGAGGTAGGGAAGTCTCAGCGTCAGTAATCCAATATACAAGAATACCCGTACCATATTTACCTGGCTTCGATGGTAAGTACCTCCGGAATTTGACTCTGCCGTGAAATTCAATAAGTTGCTCATCTAGAGTCAAATGAGGTCCCGGTGTATAGGCGTCACCCACATTCTCATTGAAAAGATCGATAACAGTTCGAACAGGAGCTAGTACATCGTCTTTATTTCTACGAAGCTTGTCATCAAATCGAAAAACTGCTTTCAAAAATTTAAATCGTTCAAAGCTCATCGTAGCACGGAAAATTGGATGACCGTCAAATTCTGACCACAACTCTTCTGTATTACGATGGCCGGCCTTATAGGCACCGGCAACGAAGTGAAGACCGATAAATGCTTCGATTTCTTCCACTGATATAGGCCTCCAGGGAATATTACGGATTCCGCAGTAGCGCTTTGCAAATACTTTGGTGAAGATATATGCCTCTTCTACAATGTTCTTGAAGAATATATCAAACGACTCTTTTCTTGTTTGTGGATGTAGGCCCGTCTTGAAACCAAATTTTGACCGAAAAATATTGCGACTTCTTTCACGTCCAGTGAGTACGTAATTATCGTCAATTTGAATCCATTTAGTGCCATTTCGAGATCGTAGACTAGAGTCCTCAGCAAACTGTTTCGTCAGAATCACTATCCGTTAAATTCAGCAATTGATCTTCATTCATTTCATTGTCGGATCCGTCGTTCATTACCATAACTGGAGTTTGGTTATCATCTTCGTCGTCGGTAATTTCTTCATCAATATAATCGTCCACCGCGCATGTTTGAGCATTGTCGTTATCTCCATCACTTTCGCCATCATCTCTGCCAAATAGAGCTTCTGTAGCCAGAATTTTCGCTCGTCGTGAAGATCGCTCCATCCCAGCGCGTAGCAGTAGCACTATGTGGAGTAAAATCGGTACGGTCATACAAGTGGCTTATAGGGAACTACGTCGACCAATCACAATCCTCTCAGAACTGGGACGTTCATGCAATAGCAGTTGATAGGGAATTATATATTTACCAACCACATTCCTCTATTGGAACTTGAGGTTGGCTACAACTACCTAATGCCTATTAATAATTATGGGGTCGTGAAAAGACCCCAAACACCTTTAAGCTATGCATTTTTGAAGCACCAACGAACCGTTAATTAATTTTGGCCTCCTGCTACGTCATCATCAGAAGCAGAGAATCTAAATAGTTTGCTGGAAATGCATCCTTTCTTCAACTGTCCAATTGTAAAAAATGTCTCCCAATTAAACCTCAGGAGAAAATGACTAACCAAGGTTGATCAATAGTTCAGTATTCAGATGTATTAAAGATTCAGATAGCGCAACACAACGTTCTGTGCGAGATAGAAAGACAAACAGCAAACCGAGGTCCGGAACGCATTTGACAATTTTACCTTTCCCAATAAACGATCTATCTAATTACCTGCACAACAGAACTCAACGTGCGAGACTTAGCAAAGAAGTATTTTCCTCTTCTAAAAAAGTGACTTCCGGAGTACCCCTGAGCTCTGTGATATCACCCTACATGTTCTCCATTCCTATGTCATCTATACGTCCTTCCTTACGGAATACCCAAATGACAAAATATGCTGATGACATCGTCTGCATAATACCCACAGAAAAAGCTGAGGATTCTCAACTACTCATCTCATTTTGATAACTACATGTAATCAAATGGACTCAATCAAATGGTCTCTCGATAAATGCATCGCAAAGCGAAATGCCTGTTCTTGCAACGTAATCCTCGCTGTCCCCTCAAATATTAATTTTGTAACGAATTTGAAAATTCTGGGTGTGATTTACAATGCCAATCTTCTCTGGGACTCGCATGTAGATTACATCAGGCGGATAGCATGTCAACGAATGTACATACTTAAGAAATTGCGAAGCTCGGTGTAATCGAGTACGCCTGCATTAATTAATATGCAGCTCTTTTATTCGGTCATTTTGTGCAACTTTTAACTACTAAGCTTATGTATCATTTCGATTTTCAATTATTGAAATATATGTTTCTTATCTCATCTTATCTTATTGCAGGTAAGACAATGCGAATTGCAATAAACTTTCTAACGATAACAGCACAATGAGAACCTGATAACTATATGAATGTAGGCTATATCACGTTTTGTTCCAGTCCTCTTGATAATTTGTATTTAATCATTAGCAGACGTGTGTTATTAATTTTGAATACACTTGCAGATCTACATTGATGTGCCGCTTATATCAATCCTTTACATTCTTTTGCAAAATTAAGATGGTAAATTGCAGATAATATCGTTACTTTTTTTAAAAATTCTACTTATCAGTGAGAATGTTCACTTCTTCCAGACCGCCGCATCTCATGTTTATTCAATGAGCCCTTTTGTGAAATAGCTCCATACGTTCGTTATCTTTTTGTTATAATCCGACAAAAAGGGGACAATTGTATTCGAGTACACTTTGTATGTAGATTTTGTAAATTTGAATAATTTCTTTTTCTGGTAAAACACTGTGAAGACGACGCACCACATAAAGCCTGTTGCTAGCTTTCTTGCAAATTTTCGTGATGTGATTGTCCCATTTCAAAGAATTCGAAAACGTCACACCGAGGATATCCATTTCTGAACAAAATGAGTTATTGTCTGCAAAAATTTGAAATTTGTTCGATTTCTTTGATATGGCCATTGATTTGGTCTCGTCGTTGTTTGGACTTAGTCCATGAGCATCGGACCATCGTTTAATGTTCTCAGTTTCGCTTTTTATCATTTCTGGAATGGTAGAGATGTTTTGGTATGTTTGGAGGAGAACAACGTCATCTGCAAATTTCAGCATGCAGGTGTTTGGACATGAAGGAGCGAGTGAGCCTAAGTGAGATGCAAACAGATATGGTGACAAAGAAGAACCTTGAGGTACACCTGAAGTTAAATCAGCCATGTCACTAAACCTACTTCTAATTGCTACTCGTTGCTTCCTTCCATTCAAAAACCCGGTGCACTACTTGATGAAATCTGGTGAGAGTCCGTTGTCTGACAATGAAATAAGCAATGATGAGTGGCTCAAACGATCGAAGGTCTTTGTTAAGTCCAAGGCGGTAATCAACACTCCTTCGTTTTCTACCTTGTCTAGCTCTTTGGTAACGTAGTCTTGAATTCGCATGTGTGATAACAAAGTTGATGATTTGGGACGAAAACCATATTGATCACATCTTTAAGAATTCAACAGCTTATCCTTAACAGAGTTCAGCGCAAGACGCTCGGAAATCTTTGAAAAAATCGGCAATAGCGAAATATGTCTGGTATCCTTGTAGAAGGATGAACGTTTCTTTGGTATCGGTACTACATTTGCCAATTTCCATTGAATAGGATAATAACCCGAAATGGCAGAGACTGCAAAGATGTGAGTTAGAGGTTCAGCCAACACGGATACGCACTCAATACGGTCGCTTCCAGCAGCCTTTTTCAATTTTATTTTACTGAGCAAGTCAAAAGTTGATGGAACATCCAGATTTAGAATTTGAAATTGACGTAAGTAAGGATCAAAACATTTAACCACACTGTAAATTGCTGGATACGAAAAATACATAAAAACATATACCAAATTCACATAGAATTTGAAACTAACATTTGATACGAGATTCTCGTATGTTTACAGAGATTTGGTATATTTTTCATACGAAAGCATACTTACTTTCGTATGTGATTGGTATGTAGCGATGCGAACCATTCTATCTGTGATTGGTTGCTCTACGATGAAATACGAGTTGTTGGCATGTTTTTGGCACGATGCCCGATGCAAATTCATAGAACTTTGTATGGGCTTCGTATGTAGAGCTTTAAGTCGCACAGCAAAAAAATTATATATATGTTGCATACCGCTGTAAAACAACTTTTTGAGTAATATCGGTCATATATATTCTTATGGATAGCGTGGTATTTAGAATATTTGATCTAGACTCGATTTACCGTGAAATCAATACCGTATGTCATCGTTGATACTTGTCTAATAACATTCACAGGACTCATAATTAGCTCAACTTCATGAACTAAGTTGATAAACATCATTTCAATAAAACGACAACTTTTGTGCAACCATGTTGACTTATATATCTCAAACATAACTATATTTGCGTTCATTAATTGTGATGTGTTTTATTTCGGATTGATAATATGCTTATTTCAAAGTTACATAATGCATTAAACATTGATTGTTACACATTTATTGATTATTTATGAAATGCTTTGGACTTACGTGCATTAAAATTGAATTCAGCATTGTAAGTTTGACTTTTAAATGCCATTATCTTACTACTTGCAAAACATTAATAAGTGCCATGCAACCTTAAAGCGATCTTTATTGGCAAAAGGCATACAGATAGCTGAAAAATATACCAAAAAAGTATTTTGGTTTGCATCCTTCGTATGTGATTGGTATCGAGCGATTTACAGTGCAGATGCTGATAACAATGTATGCATGGCTTTTATCTGAACAAGTCGATCTTTGCCGGCTATCTGAATTACAAAGAGTTGCGTTTTATTATTTGGATTATATAGTATTGTCCCTGTGTGTGTTGAAACAAAAAAACATTTGATATTGAAAAATAAGTTACTATTTCCATGATATAAGATGCTCCGATAATGTGAACAGTGGGCATAAGGACAGCATGAAAATTGCTTTCAGCCATTGACAGTTTTACGCACGAAAGAAACTGCTCCAAAAAATTGGCTCTCGCCAATCCCTTCAAACTGTGCCCTCACGTGTTGGGATAGACAGAGGCCAAAGAGATAAATTGCTTTGTCTTTGTTGTTTGGTCTACAGATGGCCTTATTCAATACGGATGGTCACACAAGAACTAGTCCTGAGGGGCGGATAGATCAATTTTCCATTCAACGTAATGCAAATTCAAGCCTGTATTCGGACGAACTAAATAATTGACACTGCATTGAACGTTCACAACATAGAGTAAGTGTATTAGGTAAAGTAGCAACTGAGCTATTATTAGATCCCCAATGTGTATACACTTTCAATTTCATTAAATGGACTCAAACACAGGTGGGTATTGTTACCAAATGTGAGATATGGACCAAAACACGGTAACGCTCGCGACAAATTAATGATCATTTAGTTGAATTATAAGTTGGTACAAGACATTTATACACTCTAGTGATCCTTTAATGTATGGAAAATTAATTTCATACCTCTGTCTTTCGGATCACGTCATTTAAAGAACTTTGAATGATTGTGTCATGACTTGCCAATCTCTTAAAGTTGGTAACGCTCGCGACACTTTTTTTTCTCAATATATTCTGCGGCTCAGGATGCTAGATTTTGAATAATTGGATATAATTATATATTTTATGACATCTGTCATACATTGTTAGACTTCACAGACCTTTTCGCTATCGATTTTTTAGTATCGAAATCAAAGAATAATAAGGTGATCAAGCCAAGAAAATGAATCAAGACAGTCAAAAGTATTATTAAGTTAACATATACTGTATGTGATTATTCTAGCAAATACACTTAAGATCATTATACATGTACATGTACATTACTCATACAATTAAGAAGAGAATAATCTAGTAAAAACATTCCCAACAAAGTTGAATGAAAAATACGAATTTCTGCAAGAAGACCTAGTGCAATCAATTGTTGATGATGCGATGCTTTATACCTGTATGCTCATCAGAATCACTGTAAACCTTAGCTACCACGCATCCGTCCTCAACAGATGAAAAATGATGAAATTTATGAACACCTGAAATACAGTTAACATTTTGAAAGCGAACCTCTACTTCCTTTTTCCGTCTCAAAATTAAATCACTCGGAATTATTTTGACCGTAATCCGACCACCTGTATTTGCGTCGGCGAATGATTTCAGATCGTTTATTACTTTTCCACGACGCATACTGGAATGCGCTGCCTGCTTCATGGTGCCTCCGATTCCATCCACAGCACCCTTGCCGTGATAAGATGCAAAGAAGTTCCATATAACGTCAATACCGAAGGCCTTGTTAAAAACCTCGATTGTAGAGAGCGTATACCTGTTCTTAAACTGGCTCGCAGCTCCATCGCTCCATATCTGAACTTTGTCGCCGGACGAAATCAGTCCACTCCACTTTAGATCTCGAATAATTGTCTTGAGGAACGCATAGACAGCAAATCTGCAGTGATCAAGGTCGTCACTGAGTATCGCATATGACTTGACCGTATCGCCGAACCAGAACACTGCTGTGAAGATAGTAATTTGTTTCTTATTCCAATGTGCTGATTGGATTTCATTTTGTTGGGAAAAAGAATAATTTTCTGAAAAGTCAACCTGAAGCATCTTCTCTCCACCTGATCGTTGCTTTTCGAACGCTGAGTGCTGCTGATCCTTGATAAAGATGTGCCACAATAAAGTCTTTGAATTCTCGTTCACGGATGCACAAACATCTTTGACCGATGCTTCACATTTCAGTTTCTCAATGCGGGTATTCCTGGTACCATCAGCTTTCTTCCACTGGTAGAAAGATATTTGCTGTTGTTCATCCTCCTCAGATGCCATCAGTTCCCTGGCGCTACAGGCCTTGCATGTCCGACTCATACAAGATTCCGATGTACGAGAACAGGTAATCAATCTGACGTAATCTGAAGCCCTTGGAGGTCCCTCGAAGTCTTGTAAGAAGTCTGTCAAGACAGATAACTTCAGTCGAAGGTTTTCATGAATTACACAAACACATACGTTGTGAGGAATTTCAGATGCATAACGAATGAAGGGCGGACGCATCTTTTGGAAAGAAGCCAATCCGATCTTGACCTCAGAATTTTCTTCGCAGAAGATGGCATGAGCCTCTTTGATAGTCATCAAAAGATGTCTAAGTTGCTTGCGTTGACGTTTACCATCGATGACAAACATTCGACTGTCCTTCATTCCAGGAGAAACTCGAGATATCTTATCAGACAAGTAGAATTTTTCGACTGATAGTCGTAAGTTCATGGGAAAGTCCCTTCTTTTCACGCCTGTTACTGTCACTGGGATCACACTGCATCGTTTTCACGCCTACTTTTGCAGCCAAGAGGTTGACTAGCAGTTTCTGCTTATTTGGAGACCGAGGTAAAGCTCTCACAACCTTGCGGATACATCGTGCTCGGCTTTGTACCGACGAAAAGCTGTTTTCAAGATTATCTTTAGTTTGGAGTAAACGTCGATTTCGTTCAGTATTTCTAAGATTCCTTTGCCTCTCTCTGTCGTAGGCTCTGACAGCATCACACCTTTTAATTCGCTGTCGATATATCTTGTGTCTTTGCTTTTCTTTTTCACGATAGATTTCGGAGGCCTTCTTACGTTCGCGATAACGCCTTTGCTTCTCCGCGGCACTTAGAGGCATATTTGAAGTCAGAGACGAACTAGAAGCACGCAGTTGACAAACGAAGTAAAACTGATGTCAGTGTACGGTTTCTTATCCTATACCTATGTCGAAGTCATCGATAGTCACGTGACTACGTGAGTAATTTTCTATGGTCTACGCAAAGTTATCGTCGACTGTCAGCCTGATTCTTAGCGTGAGAATTTATCTCAAATTCTCATCTCTGTGGTAATAACATCCATGAATCTGACTGAAGATATCTAATGATATCTTACTTTCTGCTGCAATCATCAACTAAAAATGATGAATAAGAAACGGAGTGTCAAAGTAACGCTCGCGACACATTTTCAATGAAGTGTGTGAAGCAGAAGAAAAACATAATATTAGATCCAACATTACTATAGGTTTATGCTGAGTAGTCATTGATACTTGACGGTAAAATTTATCATCTATCTTGCGGAATCAATTGCCTATATAACTTAATGTGACAAATTAGTAACGCTCACGACAATTAAAAATTGCTTGATAAGACCGAATGTGTACCTAAATATAACTACATAATATACAGTAGCGCTCAGCAAGTTTGCATCAAGCCTGAAATTTGCAGTTAATGTACGTATATCCCTTTGAAATCAAAATCAAAGTAGAAGCTCAAAGTGGTAAGAAAGAATTTATTGAAACTTGCAATAGAACAGGTAATTAAGATAGAAAACACTCAAAGTCACTAATATTTCGTATGCCCACCATGGCTTTCGATTACCGAGGCTACTCTCCTTGGCATACTCTCCACCAAATGTTTGCACATTGCCTGGACCTCTTCATCTCGATTCCAGATCCGCACGAAGGACGAGGTTATGTCACTGCGAGATGTAGTTTTACAGTCTTTTAGTCTGTACTTGACAATTTCCCACAAATTCTCAATCGGGTTGAGATCGGGAGATTGGGCCGGCCAGGTCATGATGTTCAAGTCCAGTTGTTCAAGACAGGCCTTGGTTCTTCTTGAGGTATGACATGGCGCGTTGTCTTGTTGAAACACACCAGAGCCATCTGGAAACCATTCCAACATTTGCTGGCGGACTCTTCCTTCGATGACATGCTTGATGTAGTAGGTGCTGTCCATATTGCCTTCGACGACGTGCATTCTACCGGTCCCATACCAGGAGAAACACGACCAGAACATGACACTCATGGGAAACTTTTTCGTCAGCTGGAAATGTTCGTCTGTAAGCGGATGACCGTCAATAACGCGAACGTACCGGCATTTTCCATTGCCTGCGTAGACCATGGTCTCGTCGCTCCAGACAACCTTCTTCCAGTCCTCCATCGTCCATTCGCGATGTTCAAAGGCCCACTTCAGTCGAGCTTCCTTGTGCTTTTCGGTCAGGAATGGTCGTTTCGCCGGCGATCGAGTTTTAGAGCCCGCCTCGATCAAGGCCCTCTTCATTGTTGAGAGGCTGACGTCTTCACCTTCAGCTCCAACTTCTGTCTTTATGTCTTGGGCTGTGGCTTTCGGGCTTTTCACACACTACTGGCGAATATGACGGAGGTCGCGGTCCTCGAAAATTTTGTTGTGTCCGCCACAGTTCTCGTAGCTTGTCGTGAAATCGCCAGTCTCTCGGTATTGCTTAAGGACACTTTGGACATTCGATTGATTTGTTCCGACAGCCTCGGCGATTTCTCTCTGGGTTTTTGAAGTATGGTCAGCCAAGATAATTATTTGCGCACGTCGTTGGTTTCTGTCAGTCATCTTCTACTCGTGATAGAGTCACAAACTGATCGTATTCATACAGACTCATGGTATGCGATCGATCATTCATAAATTTAAATTTAAATTTTTTTATATCTGTAGATATCTATGCATCTCACGGAACACAATGCACTAGAGCAATATGATGCTGACGGCTGACTGACGATAAAATGAGCAGCTGAAGAGATGGTAGGAGTCATAGCTATATTTTGATGCTTGATGCAAACTTGCTGAGCGCTGCTGTATGTATTTAACTGCATGATCGATAAGAGGAATTATTTGAGGTTTTAGAACAGCGCAGATATCTGCACTTACAGTGATACATTGTCTTATAATTTATTATTTGGTTTTGGGTATGATTTTGAGAGAATAAAAAGTTAATGGTGCATAAGGAATTTGAATCAGTCAAATTTACAATATAGAATGGCTGAAATTGATTTTTTTTCTAAATTCGCATGCTTCTAGAGTCATATTTTCAGAAAATCATGTCAGTTTACTGAGATTGCAAACTTGAAAATTTATCCGTAGTGAACGTTTTCCGCGTTTTGGCCCATATACAAATTTTTGCAGTTTTGAAGAAAACACGACGGAAATGACTTATCTTGATGGTAAATGCATAAGAAATAATAGTTTGCTACAAATCCTCCGTTTCATGGCAGCCTTGGAGAGGCAATGTTTTCTAAATTAGCAACTCGATATGTTGTTATTATTTTCATGTTCAACCTAAAGAATATTTTCTTAAGCGACGCTTCACAAGCAATCTGCCACTGGTAGAGCAAAATCAAAGACAATGATTTCAATTAACTGTAACAGATGTAAATGGGTCTACATCGCTATTCGGATTCAAGAAATGAAACATGAATTTAGTGAATCATAATATTATGCCGATGAAAATTTTATTGAAAAATTGAAATTTCAGCCAAGAAAGCACAACAAAATCTCAACTTTTTCATGAAGACTTACATTATAATTCAGTTCATGAAATTCCCTAGGTAATCATCGTAATTTCAGCTTAATTAAGATGCTTGTTAGCAAATACTAATTCCTTTTGATATCCAATTTGTGTCATAGTACTTATATAGGAGAGTCATCTCGGTAGTATATAAATTGACAAATTTTGACTTTTTTCAAAGTGCTCAAATAATTTTTTGGATCACGGGAACGTAAAGTTCCCGAAATTCCCATTCATGAACAGTTCATAATAAATAAAATGCAGTTCATGAAATGGTTTCATGTAGGCAGTATATGAATTTGCACAATTTTAGCTTTTTAAAAACTGCTCAACCCATTTTTTGGCCGTAGGAATGTTATCTCCGCAAAAATCTGAATCTATATAAAAATTTTTACTGTATACAGATGCCCTTGTGAGTCGACACTCTACCTATTATATGCTGAGTGGTCAAAAAGTTTGTATATATCCAATGTTGAACGAAATATCTACATTTCTAACACGTAGATTCAAGTAAATGTTTGTTGGAAAATAATTTAAAATGGATATCCATGACATATGATTGAGGAAACAAAGAAAACTATGATCAATCTAATTCTAAAATTGCATTGAAAACTTTGCTTTTCGTATACTAGGCCACGTGAGATAATGATTGTTAAATGTTATTTTAAGATACTGAGTTCTCACAAACATAATTCATCCTTGGATCTCCTATTTAATAACATAAAACTAAATCAAATAATATTATGATATTCACAGCATTTATTTCATGACAGACTACAAATTCAGTTGAAGAAGTTAAAAGTCAAAATAAGATCTCATTGCCTCAAGTGCTCAAAATTCTTTCCACGAGCTTCGGCACATTGCTCACATCTTTCCAAAACAGTGTGGCAAATTATGCGACATACATGTAAGTCTTTATCTCCGTCAATGTCTGAGAACGCCTGGATTACGTAGGCTCTCAACTGAGGTACAGAGGTTGGTCGCTGGCCATAAACTAAGTTCTTCACCATTCCCCAAACACTGAAGTTCATTGGGGTGAGGTCAGGGGAACGAGTAGGCCATTCTATGGGACCTGATCGACCGATCCACTTCATCGGGAAGACTTCATTAAGATAGCCTCTCACCGCAGCGGAATAGTGTGCGGGAGCGCCATCCTGCTAGAAAAACAACTGGTGAGAATCGTCTCCTTCCCGTAAAGTGGGTACATTGACACTTCGTAATTTTTCCAAGTACGGTTCACCAGTTACAGAGTTCGAAAAATACAGGTCCAATTATTCCTGCAGAGGAAATACCAGCCCAAACTGTTAGGCCTGGTTGGTTCCACTGCTTTGTGCCAGTGAAGTGTGGGTTCTCTGAAGACCAATAAACACGGTTATGTCTGTTCAGTTGCCCACTCAGTTTGAATTGAGATTCATCTAACCAGATAATTCTGTTCAAAATATGAGGATTATCATTGGCCTCACTGATGAAAATCTCAGCAAAATGAAGACGGCGATCGTAGTCATCTTCCCGAAGTTCGTGAATAAGACGGGGAATGTAGGGGTTATTGTCTAGTTCCTTTAAAAATTTTTCATTCTTTTAAATTTATTTTTTCATCAGTGATCCTCGTGACAACCCTAGCTCCAGACTACCACGTCTAGTGGACTTCTTTGGACTGATTTCGTAAGCCTGAGTAACCAAAAACCTGTTGTTTATTGTGGTTGCTGAGACTGGTCTTGCCGATCTTCGTGCGTCTTGAACTGAGTCTGTTTCTACAAACGTATATCGAATTCTGTGTATGGTAACACTAGTTGGAGGTGGTGTAGGAACGTTCTTCTTCCTTTCTTCGATCACTTTACGTGCGCTTTCATGTTTACAATAATTGGTCAAAATAAATTTTCTTTCGTCAGATGACAGCTTCCAAAAAGATTGATCTTATTTTGGTCATACACCGATTGATAAGCTTAGATACATGTATATCTTTGGATAAAATCAATGATTCTTAACTTTGACACCTAATCATGAGTGTCTGACTGAGCATAGATAGTCCATGTAATGTCAGATGACTCAACTAGGTATCTAAAGCTTAGTTCACAATAGCGTGTCTTATGACAAAATTGTCTTATGACAAATTTTCTTAAAACATCCGTTCGTCTTGTATGACAAATGTCGTGTGACAAATCGATTCACAATACACTCTGCTATATGACAAGAGATCAGCAAATGCGCATCTAGGAATTCATTTTCGAATATGATGCTCAGTGGAAGGCAGAAGCGTGCTCTCTCTGTGATTATTTTGAAAAATCGATTCAGACGTCGACGATGGGGAGTGAATCCCATTTTTCGAAATCGCTGCAAATTCGGAGCATTTGCACATTTATTCAAAGAGCTCAAATCATCACCAGAAGATTCTTTTCGATTTCTTCGCATGACTCGTGATTCCTTCGACCAATTAGTGAGACTCATTACTCACATTCAATCAGTCGCTCCACTGCTGTCTCCATTCTCGTTTCAAATGCACACACACACTGCATACACAACGCACATGCACACACTGATCATGTGATGTGCGACAAGCACTATGATTCGATATCTCATCTGACTTGTCCGATGAAGATAAACTAATTTCAGCTTCTGATTTCTGTCATATGACAAGAAATTCTCTTGTGAGACATTTTATTGTGAACCGACTTTGTCTTATGACACATTAGTCATAAGACAATTTTGTCATAAGACACGCTATTGTGAACTAGGCTTAACTGTTCAGGTTGACACGGATCATATTAGAAATGTAGATATTTCGTTTAACATTAGGTACAGTATATAGAAACTTTTTGACCACTTTGTACTTACTCTATGGTTCACAGTCAATAAATTTAGATCGGGAGGAGTCGAACGATGTGAATAATTATTTCATTTGAAGAATTTATCACTTAGACACATTGAGGATAGGTGCGTTTACATGCCAGATGTTCAGTCTTCGATGTCGCAACGCTAGCTCGTGTGTTCCCTAAAACAACTTTTCTAACACAGTGTACGCAAGCCAAAGGGACACACGTCTCTTCACATCTCTCTACCTTAGCACACAATGGCTGAGATAAAATCGCGATACCTCTAGAGTAACAGCGAAAGAAGAATCCATGTCTGTGACAGAGGCATTCAAGGGAGATTGAGACTATGCTTACAGCGCGCCAACGCCCGTTCTTTGCTTCTGCATATTGAGCCAATGTATGTGACCAAAATCTTTGTGATTCTGGACTCGCATCTTAATTTCCTTGCGTTTGCTTCATTGAATTTGTCTTCTATTGTTTCTTTCAGAATATTAAGGTCCTTTCGTAAATAAGTCATGGTCGACCAGGCAACCTTCAACAGTGCAGTGGAACGTTGCGACGCATCAACCAGACATATCCTGACCTTGATATGCAACAAAGTACATATCTCTGAACATTGTGGACACTATACCAACAGTTGAAGACTAGAGCCTCTTTTCTCTATAAATGTGCGTGTATTTCAGAAGAGAATATGTATGCTTGTCTCAGATATATTTTAGGATTAGATTATGTGTCCATGTTGTCCCAACCAGCAATATTACCACAAACCATCATTCAGTACTATGTATTTCAAAAGAAACAAAAAGGGTATCCAGTTTTCATCTCGACTGAAGGCGTAATTATGCGGGTTTGGTAACTGACCTCTAGACACCCATTGTTGCACGGCGCACACCGACACACGATTTCAATTGCGCGGGCGCCATCGTCTCGATTCAGCGAACACCATATAAATCTTTGACGAATTCCATGAAATTGGTCAACTAAATAAAAATCGTTTTGATAACTTGAAAATAATTCACAGAACTTATCTGAATATGAACAAGAGAATCTAAAATCGTAGAAATCAGTTGCTCTGATCACTTGAACATTAACCTTGAACTCATTCAATAAATCCGATGGAGCTTCACCACTGTTAACAGTTCTTCATTTAAGGGTAATTATTACCGATAATCCAATTTCAATGCATATTTCCATTAGTCAATCAACGAAAATGAAATTGAAATCATGACATCATGATATTGCATCCCACATTACATATTTTGATTCCGCATAGCTACAGCTTCATTCTCGGATTTTGTGCAAATGTTTCGAAGTATTTATAAATGAAAACGCCGCTGAAATCGGACAATGTAAATATAATTCGATCGGTTTCGAGTAGAAATCTCAAGTTGAGCTCCCACTCTTCCTTAGGAATGAATGAAAAATTCAAATGATCTTTCTATGTCATAGAAAAATGTCACAGAAATGGAAGTTTACATTTCGGAGATCTAGACATATGTACAGCTAGGGGATTGTGGATCATAGATAGGGGATCGTTGGAACACATGCTGCATATTGAGTCCGAAGGCCCAGTCGGTTCCTTCTTTCTCTACATTTCAATGCCGTCTGGCTTTTTCAACACTGTCACCTTAGCTCTAAGCAGCAATGAAATTGAGAGAAAGAGGGAAGAACTTAACCCATTAAATCCCATGCACCCTGGGAGAGTGCAAATATTTTTTCATTTTTTTCAAACACAAAGGGATGAGTGCAGTGATACAGGATTGAGATGACATTTCAAGACAACAACTATTTTGTTTATATGCATAAAAAATTAAATTGATGCTCGGCTTCAGCTCCAAGCTTGATTTCATTTCGAATAAATTCTTCAAAATGGCGAGTTCCAGGATGAGGAAGAGACGGTATGTTATTTGCAGTGTTTTTTACATAGAAAATATACTCTACTTTTGTGTATTTCTAGTAAACGGTTTCTAAAGTTTTAGGTTTGATTGAAAAATATAGAACTTAGAGTTAGATTTAAATTGCGCTCTGTGAGAGTGCATGGGACTGAAAGGGCCCTTGTAGATTATAATATCTATGGATGTTAGAGAAGTGTATATATTCTTCAATCTACAGAATAATGTTCAGTTACATTGTCTATCCGGTGCAGGATATGTCTGATATTAGCTCCAATAAGTTGAAACACATTAATAAGCTTTCTAAAACACTACCGATGCCTACTGAGTCATAAAAACTACATGAAGCTGTGCAGTATGTGTATTGAAAAAGTCAAAAGTCAATCTATACAATTTTATTGGAGGTTGTAGGCAAGTATCAACAGCATTGCATCTGCTAATCAAGACGCAAAATGAGGAAAATATTCCACGTCACCAGGAGTCGATCTCAGAGCCATGTAACCCTTGGCTAGCGAGTGTAGCCACTAGACCACGGAAGCTCACGCGTGTGTGTGAGGATGTCAGTCAAAGTATTTCACCAGATGTTATCATGACGTCATGTCACATGTCCTGACGATGGTCACTTCTCTTCTTTCAGATATACAGTGGATGAAGCGGCGAGCATGATAGAAGAAATGAGTGACGAAATTCGTGAGGCTGACATCTTCATCCAACCTCCGGACGGAAACGTCAGTAACACCAATTGAACGCGATTTAACGACTCGCACCAATTGAACGCGATTGGACGCCACCGATTGGCATTGACTTCTCCGAAAAGACTCCGACTGATTTGTACAACTTGTTTTTTGACGAGGAAGTGATGCAGTACATTGTGGATCAAATGATCTTGTATGCACACCGAGAAAAAACTTGATCATAGGTTTCATACCGATGTCACTGAGCTACATGTGTTCTTTTCCATTCTGCTAGTATCTGGTTATAGTGCTGCATCACGGAAGCGCATGTACTGGGAAACAAACCTAAAAAGATCTAAAAGTTCAGCATGCAATAGTAAATCTTCGGTACACTCTTCAATAATTCAAATGATAATAAATGAATGATGTTACAAACAGTAAATACGTAATTATAAACGGGTCAATGCAACGTGAAAGTGGCACCTTGCTTTTTCAATTAACAACTTGCGCGATAAAATTGACAGGAAAAAGAAACATGCACACAAGCATTGAAAATCTATTGTTGCTAAGCTTGCTTTTCATTGAAAACCGCATATTTTGAGCCTGCTACAAATCTTCATCAACTTGAAATTGACCGTGAAATATTATACCGAGAAAAAATATCAGCATCCCCAAAACTTCCTGAAAGGTTTAGCCAATTCTTTTTAATGACATGAGACAGAGTTCACGATATTGTCTTGCAAGCAGCACGTTCTGAATGACATTTTTATATTCTGTTTATCTCATTTGATTCATTTCAAGCAGCAGAAGACCAATGCATTATTCTGAAGCTTTGACGATAGTAATGGGCAAAAGACCGTTCCAGGACACCATAAAATTCAAAAAAATAGTATCTTTAAAAACGACATAAATTCATGAATTTGAACCCTTTTTCAGGTTATTAAGACTTAAATACATGAATTTAGTCCATTCAAAAAGTACCATTTTTTCAAAAAATGACATTTTTAAAAACGACATAAATTCATGAATTTGAACCTTTTTTCAGGTTATGAAGACCTAAATTCATAAATCGGCTAAAGCCAGAGGAGCTTCGCTCCGATTTGGGCGTTTTTAAAAATACCCAATTTTCAAATTTTTCAAAATCTCAAATTTGAGAATTACAATCGGGCGAAGCCCTGGAACCTTCGGTTCGATTTTCACCCCCAAAATCATGACCGTTCCAGGACACCGAAAAAATCATAAAAGTTGAGAATTTCAAATTCATGAATTTTATCCATCTTTCAGGTTTTTAAAATATATCATGTGACTAATAATATTTCTTTAATAGGGGAAGAAACAAAAGTGGAAGAAACAGCAAGAATATATCCTTCAATATCATATGAACGTAGTTCTGCTACCCCCTCCCTTCTGTCTTCTAGGGGTCCCTTAAGAAATTTTTTTATTATAAAATGAGCAACATAAATAAGTTTTTTAAATTATATGGAACGCAAACTACGACAAATTTCGACCTAAAGAAAATCGCAAATGAATTAGGAATAAAGAATTTTCATGTTCTAATGAGAGACGAATTACAATTCCTAAAAAATAAGCCAACAGGAACCTTCAGTTCCCGGAACAAAGTTCCATCAATAACTGTAAATTTCGTAACCAATCTCCATACGTCAGATGAAAAAGGCGTACATTGGTCAGAAGGTATGTCTAATAAAAATGGAGATAATTACTATTTTGACTCATACGTTCTTCAACCTACAAACGAAGTTAAAAAATTACTTGAAAATGGAACTTATAATACATTTCAAATTCAAAAACCGGGAACTACTTACTGTGGTCAATTATGTCTTTATGTTTTATTTAAATTACAAAAAGGAGTATCATTTCTTGATATTATGTTAGAATTGAATAATAAAAATAATAATAATAATAATGATAATTAAAAAGCTAAAGCTCAGTTCGTTGTAATTCATTTTGATAAAAACGGCCTCTGATATCCTCATTATCTAAATCTTTAATTTCATAAGTAAACGGATAACTTTGATTTATTTTAGAAATTTCAAATATCTCTTTCGTCCAGTATCCGACGAAGCCTTTTTCAAATTTATTCTTATATTTAAATATTCTAACTCTATCTCCAATTTTAAATTTCGGCTTAAGTTTCTGCAAATTCGGATTACTCTCATTCAAATTATTATTCTCGAATATTTTTTTTTCTTATCAAATCAGGGTCGACAGAAGCATTCTTTGGAGTTTCTTCAATACCAGAATGAACTTTATTATTGTACTCTTCTACAATTCCTGGTAATATCTTCAACCATTTCTGATTTCTTTGCTCAGTAAATTTCTTGAATAATTTATTTTTTAACGTCCGATTGAATCTTTCTATCACTACAGCTTTTCCAGCGTTTTCAGTTGAATAAACAGTTTCAAATAGTGGCTGAACGTTTCGGTTATAAAATTCCGACCCTTTATCAACAAACAATTTTTTTGGCTTTCTATTACTTTCTTTAAAGATTTCTTCAAACGCATATTTAACTGATAGACCACTTTTCTTTTTTAAAGGCTTTACCCAACCATATCGTGTATATAAATCTATAACGGTCAATGCGTATTTGTAGTCCATTTCATTCGGCATATGAATAAGATCAGCACTCCAAATATCATCTTTATTAAATACTTTTACTTTCAATAAATATTTAGGCCTTCTGTATTCTTTATGAATTTCAGACGCGTAGGTTCGAGCGTTGCTCTCAGAGTTATTAGTTCGAGCGTTGCTCTCAGACAGCTTTGCTGTCGTTTCATTTAAACCCTGTCCGAATAATATTTTAGCTTGTAAAGCTTTCTTAACAAACATTCTTTCAATTTTTTCTCTAAATGTAGGATTTTGAATACTATCTAATTCTTGAATCATCTTCTTATCAGCTGCATGTCGAGAACTTAGATCATGATTTCGATAAGCTAAATCATGCCTGTAAGCTGCGGCATCTACTCTATTTATTGGTTCTTCACCTGGTTTCGGATTATTATTCTCATCTAGTCTTATATCTAATCGAGTTCCTGGACCAGTATATGAATGACCAGGAAGATGTTTTTCTTTCGAATATTTACTCCAAATAAATCCAGGAAAGTTTTCTAATGTTTTTTGTATATCACCACCGAAGTGGTATGGAACTTTGTTCTTGTCACCTCCAATATGCTGACAATTTGAGTTTTTATTTTTGCTTAATAGATAATTCAATAAATCTAAATTAGAAATTTTTAATTTAGTTAAATTTTCGGAATTTGTAGAATTCATTTTAAAGATAAAAAAATTTAAAAGATAAAATAAAAGTTTTACCGAAAAGAACCAAAGGTTCTGAGGTTATTACCTTATCATACTAGGACTTAGATATATTCCAGAACCATCCTTAGTTTCTTTAATTTCAATTAAATCATCAACATTGTGGAGAATATTTTTAAGAACTCGTTTTCCTTCATCAACTAATTTTAATTTACTAATAAAATTATCTACTACTCCTTTTCCTTCGGGCGAAGCCCTGGAAGACATCTCCGATGTCCCTTCACCCCTAGCAACTTTCTCTAACTCTCTGTTATGACGTTTTTGTTCTTCTAATGCTGCCTTCTCTGATTTATTTTTATTTACTGCTTGGACAATACCAGCTGTCCCACCTGCAACACTTCCTGCTGCAGCTATGCCACCTATTATTAGTGGAATTAATGGGAGAATCCCGCCATTCTTTTCTTCTTGTAATTGAATATTCTCTATCATTGGTTTACTTATGTAATACTTTTTTTTGTTAATCGTAATAGTTTTAGGGGTATTTTTGTCAACAATATTACGTAATTTTAATTCAACAGTTTTATTATTATTACTTTTCGCTTGCGACATTTTTAATAAAAAAATTTTAAGTTATCAAAAATTTTAATCTATTCTAGTTATGAATAAATTTTAAGTTATCAAAAATTTAAATCTATTCTAGTTATGAAAAATTTTAAGTTACCAAAAAATTTTAAGTTACCAAAAATTTTAATCTATTCTAGTTATGAAAAAATTTTAATTAACTTATCGGAGCGAAGCTCCTCTGGCTTTAGCCTATCCTTACCATCTTTCCATTAAGAATTTCAATAGAATATTTTACATCTTCTAGCAATAAACCATAAGCCATCAATGAAGTTGTGGAATCTTTCTTTTCAATATTAATTGTTACATCACAACCATTTTTAATAATATCTTCAGATTGTGCACTTAAATCGAAACAGAAAATTGGATATAAATGTCTCCAATCTCCAGGAGTTAATTGTGGTTCAACTCCAAATTCTGTACAAAGATTTCGATAACAATCATATCCTTCCATAAATTGATTATTGGTATCATCGAATCTTAATGGATCAATTGGATATCGGGTTTGATTTAATGAAACTTGTAAACTTCGAATTGTATTAATATGAAAAATATTGTTGTTCTTATCAAAACTTGGAGAATTATTTCTTTGAAATGTTAGTAATAAATATCTTGGAGTATTCGCAGTTCTAGTAAAATGCCAGTTAAATCTTTGTTCGGAAAAAGTTACTGAACTAGCAGTACGCTTTAGAAAATTTACTGGAATTGGTTTGTTAGTATTTAATCTTTTTGCAATAGCTGTTTCAACCTCTAAACTAGGAGTAATATGCTTAATCCACCATTCAAGTCTATCAATTTTTAAATATGCTTTTTTCCCAGTCTTACCAAAAAAGATTAATTCATTATTTGCTGTATGATGAATTATTAATTTAAATTTTAATTGATATGATATTTTATCATAATCTAAATATCCGAATAATGGAGACAATGACCAATTAACTGTCTGTTTACTTTTCTTGTTAAATTCACGTCTTTCTTTATATGCATCATTATTTGTTTTATTTAAATGTTTTGCAATATTTTCTACATCTTTCGCAATTCCTGCTGCATCTGTTCCAGCGTGAGTTAAATCATCAACAATTATACCATCATTAGTATCAGGAAACCAACCTTCGATTTCATACTTTTTATTATTTTCACCAATTGTTATAAATCTAAGCATTGTATCAATTACACCTGGAGAATCACTTATTGTTTCTATATTTTGAGTTGCAACATCTAAACGCATTTGTGTAAATAATCTTGGAAAAAAATTATTCTCTAATGCAATATTATCGGTTTCTGGTAATGGTGTTGTAAAATTAGCATCACTATATAAAGAATATTCACAGTGTAAAAATGAATCAGGTAAATATAAATAGCTCTGCTGATTATCAACTTCAAAAATTAAATCACCTCCAGTGTTTACTCTACTGGAAGATCCGGGATTCATAGCAATTCTTATATAGTCATTCTTTTTTTGATTGTAACTGGTGAACGGAGGATCATCTAATCTAAATTTATTTTCGATAAGCGAAGACATTTTTATAAAAAATAATTTGACTTTTTGTTTTTCTCACAGATAGAAAAAAATTTTTACTAAAATATAATTTTAGAATTTTGCTAGACCAGCTCGGCTACAGCTTTGCTGGTTAGACCGAAGGTTGCTGCTCACGCCATTACCTCTTATTTCTTCAATTGTTTTTTTATTATTTTTATTTTCATTATGTTTACTATCACCATCAACAGCTATGTTAGCAATTTTGTTCTTTGTTTCATCTGAAAGTTTTTTTAATTTTTTTAGTTCTTCGGAATCATTCCTAAGTTTACGAATAGCTTCTAGTTGTTTTAATTCGTTTTGAGACTTGACAGCATTTGATATTGCACTAGCTGTACTACCTATAGCAGCTGCTCCTTTTGCAGCAGATGTAATCAAATCTTTATTATTTTAATTAAGTTAACGATACTACCAATACCAGAGAAGATCCCAGCTCCTTCCGTGTGAACGGCACCTGCGGTGACTAGGAACTTTTCTGTTCCGACTGTTTCTCTATTATCATAATGATAAACAGGATTCATACGTGGTTCATGAGCAATTTTTTGATTTGAAGCAAAATGTTTAAGATTGTGTTTATAAATTATAGGCATTTTTTAGGATTAAATTTGACTTTTGGGAAAAAATATTTACGATTGGTTAGTAACCTGAGGACCTTTGGTCCGATCGGCTAAAGCCTCGAGGAGCTTCGCTCCGATTGGTTAGTAACCTGAGGACCTTTGGTCCGTTTAAGATTTACGTTTGTGAATGGACAACAACTTCGAGATAACTTTATTAATTGCCTGTTGCACTTTATCTATTGCGTCAAGCAGCGTGTGATGTACTTTAATTTCTCTTCTATTAACTTGCATTTTCTGCTGATTAATCTTCAACGCCGTTTTAAGAGCATTTAACTTAATTTTAAGAACATCTAATTGTCTTTTAACAGCATCTAACTGTTCTTTATTTTCTTTAGAGTTTTCTTGTAAATTTTTCTTTAATTCATTTTCTAAATTGATTTTAAGAGTTTTCATTTTATCAACTTTTTTATTAAGTGAGTTTACTTCATTTATTATTCTATTCATCTTTTTCATTTGTTGAGTAATTTTAGAACTCAATTCATCAACACTTTTTTGGAATGTAGTTTGTAACTGCTTTAAATTTTTTTTAATTCTTTCAGGTAGTTTTTCTATTTCACCTTCTAATTGTTCTTTTAACATTTTTATCTGATGTTTATTTTTAATGACTGCAGATTTTAAATTTATAGAAAGTAATATTAAAATTTTTGATTGTTCAGAAATCTTTTTAAAAAGTTTTGCTATATCTGCTTCTAGCTCTCTATCCTTTTTATCAAGTTTTAATAATTTTTCGTTTAATGATTTGTCATTAAGTTTAAGCAACTTCAATTCATTCATCAGTGGAACCAAAACATCGTTTATATATTTTTCTTTCAAGTCATTGATTTGTGCATCAACATATTGTTTATTTGTTAACTCTGTATTTTGTTGTGGAAGAATAGAAAGATGCAATGGACCAGATAAAACGTCTCCAGTTTTCATAATATAATTTTCTATCTCTATTTCTAATTCACGATTATTCGGGATATATGCACCTCCACCAACATTTGGTAACATCATTTTTTAACAATAAAAAAATAAAATTTTTTCCAATAAAAATAAAAAAATAAAATTTTTTCTAATAAAAATAAAAAAATGGAAACCCCAAATTTAAAAAAATTATATTCGTCCGCATCATCCTGTTCTTCTTATTCGACGAGATCAACGGGATTTGAAAATAAATGTTTTGATAATAATAATAATAATACTATTACAAATCCATGTATAGATGTTAATATTTTATTTCAATTACAAGCCGAAATATTTAGAGAACAGACTAAAGGTTTACCTTCTATAGAAACCAATTATTGTATTTTTCCAGGTGATCCATTTATTAAATTTATGGAGATTGTTAGTAAATATAATGATGTAGCTTATGTGGAATTAAATAAAGAAAATATGGTTATAATAGGTCATAATAATGTTTATGGTTTTATTAGAGCAGTTTTGCCGATTAGTAATACTGATTGGATAGAAACTAAAATTATTAATTATATTAATATTAAAGAATTAGTTAAAAAATTAAAATCTTTTTCCAAAGAAAAAATTAGATTATTTGTTGATGAACAAAATCAATATAACATTCACATAGAGAGTAAAAAACATAATGAAGAATTATTATGTCAAGTTTATTATAGAGACACAATTTATAAACAAGAAACATTAGAAATGCCGCAAAGATATGATGATGATACGTATATAGGATTATATTCCAACTTAAATATTAATTTATTAAAATCTTATATAAATGGTTTAGCTCAACAAGAGAAAATTTATATGTGGACAACACCTTATACTATTAACAATGACCATAATCATATTCATAATAAACAAACTGAAGGTTCTAGGGCTTTGCCCGATCTTAAAGAATCTTATGATAATAATGATAATAATATAGATGATAATAATGATGATTCTGTAACATCTGAAAAAGGTGTAAATGGTAAAAAAGATTTTAAAATATTAGTAATTATAAAAATTTATCTAAATTTCATTTTCTTACAATTGAAAATAATAATGATGGCATAGTTGAAGATACTGTTAGACAACTATGTGTCGGATCTACAAAATTTAAATTAGGATTTACATCTAATCAATTTAAAATTTTATCATCTTTAACAAAAACTAAAAGTGATTCAGATTATGGTGGTGTTATTAAATTTTCCAAAAGAGATCAAAGACCAATATTTTTCTCTATTATATTATTATCAGATAAAAGATGTAATTTAGAGTTAGATATTCCAATAAGAGAATGGTATCCTATCATGGAAGGGCATCCTATACCAAAAAGTGTAATTTATGATGATGAAGAAACAATTTATGATGATGATGAAGAAACAATTTATGATGATGATGATGAATCAATAGTTAGTGAAAAAAAATTTAAATTATCTTTTGATAAAACGTTATATGATGAAACTTAATAAGATAAAACTTAATATGATAAAACTTAATATGATAAAACTTAATGTGATAAAGAAAAAAATAACTAAAGAACGTGAAATATATAATAATATAAAATAACACTCAAGTCCTTGATATTAGAATGTTTATATCTAAAATTAAAACACAAATTTTTTTCTTAAATTTTCTCTAAAAAAATAAAAAAAATGGAAAATACCAAGTTTTATTGTAACTTATGTAAAAAAAAATTGCAAACAAAAAGAAGTTATCAATCTCATTTAAATAGTAAATTGCATTTACAAAATGTAGAACGAGTTGATGAAGGAAATATATTAAAATTAAATAGTTATAAAAACTATCTAGAAACATTGCCTACTGATATAAAAGTTAAAAAAATGTTTGATGATTATTCACATTCGGAATATAAAAAAGTTTTTAATAGTGAAGATGAGACCATACAAACCGAAGGTTCTAGGGCTTCGCCCGTAACAGATGGAAGATATTTATTTAGCGATACTGATGAATTTGATGAAGCTGAACGTAACGATGAAGCCTTACAAACCGAAGGTTCTAGGGCTTCGCCCGTAGCAAATATAAAATATTTATTTAATCAGTCTTTTCGCACCGAAGGTTCCAGGGCTTCGCCCGTTGAATATAATGAAACCGATGAAACGTTTTCTGATATTCTAACCAACTTTTATAATATATTTAAGAAATCTTTCAAATGTTATATGAATGTAGAAGTACTTTATACAAAAAATGGACCTGATGGAATTCCTGAAGAAATAATACAAGGACATTTTACAAAGTCACAAGAAATTCATAATGTAAATAATATACAACCCATATTTCAATCGATGATACTTAAATTAGAAAATTGTATAATTGAAGCCCAGTTACGTGAATCTGGTTGGAGATTTGTTAAAATACTATCTAAGAAAATAGTAATTGATAAATATAAAAATAATACTGGTGGTAGTTATGTTCCTTTACCTTTCAGTTCACCACAAATAATCAACATAAAAAATGAAGATGATTATTGTTTTCTGTGGAGTATTATAGCACATTTACATCCTGCAGAATATCATAAAGAAAGACTAAGTCATTATAATAAAGAAGAATACATAAATGAATTTGATCTTTCTGATGGCTTAGATGAATTTCCATATGATTATAATAGGTTAAAAAAGTTTCATAAAAAGAATAAAAATTTAATAGAAGTAAATGTTTTTGAATTAAATGTGAATTATGTTTCTATTGGTAAAATTACTCCACTTTACTCAGATTCAAAAAAATTTTATTTGAATAATAAAAATTTATGCCAATCAGAAATAGTATATAATGATAGAGGAAATTACATGCATCATAATATTTTTTACCAAGGAAATATAATATGTACTGAAAAATTTGAACTTGTTAAAACACTATCACCAATAATGATTAATCATAATAATTATAAAGGACGTACTGATGATTATAATTACAAATATTCATCTTTATCTTCAGAATATCAACAAAAATTAGAAAATTTAAATGAAAGTTTACAAAAATGTAAAATAGATTATCAACAACAAACAAAAATGTTACTACAAGAATATCACCATAAATATCAAAATAAGATAGAAACAATTCAAAAATTAAATGAAGAAAATAATAAAAAATTAAATAATAAAAAATTAAATAATAAAGAATTAAATAATGAAGAAAATAAAGAATCGGCTAAAGCCAGAGGAGCTTCGCTCCGATTAAATGAATGTTTAAAAAAATGTCTACAACAATATAAAGAACAATATGATAAAGAATATATTTATCAGCTACAAATATTAAATCAAAATTATTATCAAAATACATTTAATATTACAAAAGAAATTAATGAAACACATGAAATATATAAAGATGAATTTGAAAAACTAGAACAGTCAAAACAACCAGCACAAGCGAATATATTATATTATCAGGGTCATTTTATATTGTGTAAAGATGTTTCTATATTTACAAAAACTTCAGATAATAAAAATTTTCCTTGTCTTCAATGTATGACAAGTTTTAGAACTTTAGAAGAAATGAATAGACATTTGGAGAATTGTCAACAAAACGAAGCAGTTCAAAATACTTTTCCTAAAGATGATTATTTAGAATATAATAAATGGTATTTTAAAAATAAAGTACCCTTTACTATTTATTGTGATTTTGAAGCATATAATGTTAATATGACACAAAATAAAACGGAAAGTTCCAGGGCTTCACCCGATTCTAAAAATGATAATTCTGAAAATGGTACGGGCCAATTAGAACCTTCGGTTTTTAATTATGAAAAAAGTGCATCTGAACAAAGTAAAGAAAAATATTTATTTGAACAAAAACCATTATGTTGGGGAATGTACATTCATTCAAATTATCCTGAATTATTTAAATCAGAATATTATCAATACTATGGTGAAGATAGTTCAGAAATGTTTACAAAGAAAGTAGAAGAATTACAAAATTATTTTTCACAATTGCTTGAAACAAATATACCGATGATGCCATTAACAGAAAAAGAAAAATTAAATTTTATTAATGAAACAAAATGTTATTACTGTGGAAGAGAATTTACAAAAAATTATAAAAATGGCAAAGGTAGATATCTTGATAGGCGAAGCGACGGCTCTGCCGTCAAGGTAAAAGATCATGATCATCTAAATGGATTATATAGAGGTGCAGCACATAATTCTTGTAATCTTAATGCTAATAAATTTAAATATAACTTTGTTCCTTTATATTTCTATAATGGTTCTAAATATGATTTCCATCTAGTAATGAAAGATTTATTTTCATCTGAAAAATTACAACAACAACAAATAAATGTACTATGTAAAACAGAAGAAGAATATTTTTCAATGCAATTAGGTTGTATTAGAATTTTAGATGCATTTAGATTTTTTACTCCTTATTCATTAGATGTTATGGGAAAAACTTTGAAATCTGAACAATGTAAAATATTAAATAAATATAATTTAAAACCTTTAAAAGGAATATTTCCGTATGAGTACATAACTGGAGATAAAACCTGTGGTTCACAGTCGAAGACTGATTTTAATTCTGTGAATAAAATTATGGAAGAAGAACAACTTCCTCCAATAAATAAATTTAAATCAACATTAAAACAATCAAAATTATCTGACGAAGACTATGCAGAAGCTGAAAAGAATTGGAGAGAGTTAAATTGTAAAACAATGTATGATTATACAATGAAATATCTACAGATAGATGTATTAATACTAGCTGATCTTTTTGAAAACTTTCGTGATATGTGTTTAGAATATTACGGAATAGATCCATGTTATTGTTATTCTACACCAGGTTTAACATGGTTAGCAGGATTAAAACATACAAATGTTAAACTTAAACATTATAAAGAAAATACATATGATAAATTATTATTTTTTGAATCTGGAATTAGAGGTGGAGTTTCATCAGTTTTAGGTAATAGATATGTTAAATGTTATAATAAGAAAGTAAATCCACAAGAATATGGAATAATGAAACCTTTATCTCCAGAAGAAAAAGAAAAAATATTAGAAATTTTTCGAACGAAACGAGAAGGAGTAGAACGTGAAAAAGCAATTGATGAATTCATGAGAGAAAACTATTTGTTATATTATGATTTTAATAGCTTATATTCTTCTTGCATGATACAAGAATTACCAACAGGTGAAATGACATGGTGTAATAATCGAACCGAAGGTTCTAGGGCTTCGCCCGATCTAGATTATCAAAGAACATATGATGGTGAAAATAATTTTGGTTATGTATATGAAGTTGATTTAGTATATCCTGATTATATAAAAGACGCAACAAAATATTATCCTTTCTGTCCAGAAAACAAAATTCCCAATATAGAAGATTTTTCAGATTATCAAAAATCTTTAATTCCTAAGAAATACAGACCAACAAAAAAACTTATGTTAACACAAAGCAATAAAGGAAAGTATGTTGTTGAAGGAAGAATGCTAGATTGGTATTTAGATCATGGAATGATTCTCACCAAAATACATCGAAAACTATTTTATCAAAAATCTAGGTGGTTAAAAAATTATATAGAGTTCAATATTGAAAAACGCAAAATAGCTAAAAGAAATAAAGGTGATTTTGGAAACGTGTTCTTCAAATTAATGAATAATGCATTTTATGGTAAGACTTTAGAAAATGTGCGTAATAGACAAAATATTGAAATAGTTTATGATAAAGATAGGTTTCAAAATTTAACAAGGAAACCTACATATAAAAGAACTACTAGATTTAGTGATGAACTATGTGCTGTACATTTACGTCGAATCCGCGTAAAACATGATAAGTTTAATTTCATTGGTTTCACTATATTAGAATTAGCTAAACTATTTATGTATAGATTTATATATGATTATTTAGCACCTGCTTATGGCAAAAACTATAAATTACACTTTACAGATACCGATTCTGTTTTCTTAGAATTAACAATACCGTATAATTCTACACTTGATGAAGAAATTAATAAAATAAAAGATATCATTCATCCTTCTGATTTATGTAAAGTAAAAGATGAATTAGAAGGAAATGAAGATTTCATAACAGAAGCTATATTTTTAAAATCTAAATGTTACTGTTATGATACAACTAATAATATTAAAACACATAAAACATTAAAAGGAATTTCAAAGGCATCAGTGGCTAATCAAATAACATTTCAAGATTATAAAAATGCATTATTTAATAATGAAATAAAAACAGCATGTAATTATAGACTTAATTCAAAGAAACATAAAATGTATTTAAAAGAAGAACATAAATTAGCATTAGATCCATTTGATGATAAAAGAAAAATTTTACCTGATGGAATAACTACTGAACCTTTTTAATTTTCTAATTTCTAAGATAGACAAATTTGATATATACATAAAATAAAAAAATATTATAACACTATATTTGTATATTTTTATCACTCCGCGAAAATATTTTCTATAACTCTTTCATGAATTTTTTTATCAATATTAATTGTAATGAAGCCATAATCTTTTGACCAAGCATTGTTACACGATTGTTTAAATTCATCTTTATTTCTTACACATAAATCTCTTAACAAATCACTTAAGTTTCTTGCATTTATTTCAAATAGTATAAATATATTTGCATTCTTTCTAATAACACTTCCGTCTAATGAATACATACTTTGTGTTAAATAAAATACACTACAGTTATTATGTCTACCTCTTGTGAAATAATTTCTCTGAACTGACTGATTTCTATCATTAACACAATCATCAAAAATTACACAATGTTTCATTGTTTTATCTAGTTTACTAGGATCTTGCATATTACCACTATCATCTATTGGTTGTATCTTTATTTGGTTATTTTTATTAGATTCTACTAACTGATTATTTTTTGCTGCTTCTTCACACCACGAACTTATTTCTTCTTCATCTTCAGATTTTTCATATTCTTTGAATAATGAAGCAATTGCTGTTTTTTTAAGATTATTTTCAAATCCATATTTTAAAAATTGATAGACGGGTTGTTCTGCCGTTGTTGTATAAATTATAAGATTGTTATAATCCAAAAAATTTGGAGTCGTTAAAATTTTAAATAATAGATATGTTTTTCCACATCCTGATCTTCCACAAATAACTGACAAAACTTTATTAGATAAATTTGGATGATGATTAAATTTAATTTTTTTTTTATTTAATGGAGGTAGTTCACTCATTTTTTAATAAAAAAATTTTATTTTTATTTTTTTTTATTTTTTGTTTCTAAAGAAGAAGAAAATTAAACTTCTCTAGCTTCGCGTGGGAGTTCATACCTCTCGAACGGGAGTTTATACCTCTCGAACGGGAGTTTATACCTCTCGAACGGGAGTTTATACCTCTCGAACGGGAGTTTATACCTCCCGAACCAAAAGATCTATCATAATCTCTTCACCTCCAAAATTTATTTCTTGTCCTTTTTCATCAGTGATTCTAATGCCAATGTTGTTAATAGTTTTTCTTGTAATAAGGAAATATATTAATGCTTGTGGAATTACATTTAATCTATAACCAATGGGTACAGTAAAAGCTGGAAAACTGAATATTAAATTTGATAATTTACCATTTATATATCCACCTTCAATAATGTCACAATGTACAACAATTGAATTTATTTCAGTTATTTTTGGAATCTTCTCACCTAAATGATAACCTTGACTATAGGTTTGTTTATTAAATCCTAATAGCTTTGTCAATGATCTATCATGATTAAAATCAACTTGATGATTTTCGTCTAAAGTAAGAGAAAATTTATTAACTGCCGGTTCAACTGCAAAATGTAATTGTTTCTTATCTTTAAATGATATACCTAAATGTCTCTTAATTTCATTTGATATTGTTTCAACTTCGTAAGAACCAGGAAGAAAAGTTAGTATTTTCCACGTTTTGCCTTTATCAGTAGAATATCTAAATTGATCATTCACATCTTTGATAACGTTTTGAATAGTGTTAAATGTAGAGAAACTAGTCAATGCAATTTGATAATTTTTATTTTGTTCCAAATGTAGAATGGGTTCTAAATTACAAGTGTGTGATGAAGTAGTTGTTATAATTTTTAACGTCGTACTAAATTTTGATGAACCCAAAATCTCTGTCAAATTTTCTAAATGATTATTAATTTTGTCTAAATCTGCTGAACACATTTTTAAACTAAAAAAATTAAATAAATATTATAGATAAAAATCGTAGATAAAAATCATAGATAAAAATCATAGATAAAAATCATAGATAAAAATTAGAAACAACATATTTCAGCTACGGGCGAAGCCCTGGAGGACATCAGAGATGTCCGGTTACACTTTTATAATCCTTTTCATTTAGAATCTTCTTTTCTAACAGTCTTTTCAATATAGCATGAATTTCATTGAAACTAGAATTATGACCTTCTTTTATTGCAGATATTAAAATATTTAATCTATTTAGTAATTCTTGTGGATCATCTGGTAAGAATACAGTTGTTTCAGTTTTCTGTTTTTCAGATAAACCTTTCCCTACTTTAACTCCCGTTGATAATAAATTTTCTAATTGTTTATAACGTCTAAGAGATTTTACTGCACCAACTCTGTCTAACATAGCTTTATATTTTATGAGATCTTCTACAGCATAATTATTTAAATCTGCTCCTCTTAAAAGATTAACAAAATTTCTATCTAAATTAAAAGGAGATTTATCTGGTGAAAAAATTAAACCTCGAAAAGGTTGTGGAAATATTTCTTTTTGTCCGAGATAAAATCTAGGTATTGTTTTTCCATCTATAAATGAAATAGAATGTTCAAATTGCATAGATTTTGGTAATTTCTTATTAATGTTTGATTCTAGTAATCCATAGTCATCTAATATAGTTTTGTGCTCTGGATCTGTTATATCAATTTGTTTATCATTATTTGTAAGTTCTTTTTCAAGAGTTTTAAATGGTTTCATAGTTTTTTCAAAATCAGTTTTTACTTGCTCGGTTTGCTGCATTTTTTCAAACATATCAGATTGAATACCAGCTTTTATCATTCTATGTTGAAGATGATTTTCTTTCATAATATTTCTTTGTTTTATTAACTCTTCTAATTGTTTTATTCTTTTAAAATTATCAGCTCTAATTTTATCCATTTTTAAAATATAATATTTGAATTTTGTGGTAACATTGGAATACAGCAAAAACATTTTACTGAACAAATTATTTTTTTATTGCTTTGTTGTTTGACATCTTTTCGTTTAAAATTTTCTCGTATTAAGTTTTGTTTAATAAAGTTTTGTCTAATAAAGTTTTTAGCTCTTCTAAAAAAATTTTATCATTTTCTTCATTAAAAATTTTATCATCAATAAAAGTTTTACCATCACTAGAAATTTTACCATCCTTTTTATTTTTATCATTAACTTTTTCTGTCTGTGATTGAAATGATATTTGATTTACTTCATTAGCTATTTGATCAAATTTTTCAATCTCATCTAACGTAATAACATTATCATCACATACTCTCTGAAAGTAGTAATGTAGTTTATCATAGACTTCTTTAATATGTAAATGCTTAGTTTTTAATGATTTTCGTTTCTTAGTTATTAAAGATTTATCTAACATTGTAACAAGTGAAGTTGCAAAAACACCCGTACCTGTTAAAGCTGTAGCAACTACTGGAATTACTAAAACACCTGAAGATATAACAATTGTCAAAGCACCTAAACTTATTGTTAAGAATATGCCAATTCCTTGTGTTACATTCTTAACTTTAGTCCATCTCTTTCTTAATTTTTTATAATGCTCTAATCTTAATAATAATTGAGATTCCTTATCTTTCATATACCTAACTCTATCTTTGTGTTTTTCAATATTTAATTCACTTATTTTTAATTGAGACAAAGAAGGATATATTCTTGAGGTTTCTTCCATTTTTGTTTCTTCCATTTTTTAAAGAAATATTTTGAATAAATATTTTGAATACAATCTTCTGAATTTTGATTTAAATAGAAATACGCAGTTGTTTGTTTGCCGTATATTTCTAAGAACACAGTCAGACCAAAAGCTCTGGGAGAGGATGAGACGAAGAGGGAGAGAGAACAAAGGAATTGTTTGCCAGTATGAATCGTAGATTAGCAATTGAATTTTTTGTTTACTCCAGTATAGCTCTACTGCCCAATACCGATGCAATCGTACATGTTATGAGGATAAAAAACTACTCTTCATTCCACGAAAAATATCCTTTTTGGGAAGAAATGCATCTTAATGCACATTTTAATTAGTTTCTGCAGAAGAAGTCGATAATCTTCGTTTTGTTTCGCTTGACTTGGTTTTGACGTTGAACATTGAAGTGGTGACAGCTGCGGCGGCTTGTGGCAGACAATAGCGCCAATGCGGGTATGCTTTAGTCGCTTGCTGGGGCAAAGGTCATAAAGATTCTCTCTCTCTCAGAAACAGCTGCTGCCATTATTCCAAGTATTACAATTTTAGTCTTACTGCGTGCTCTAATTACTGCGTGCATTCGTTCTGTGAGCGTTCTACGAGACTGTTGACTGTTTACAATTTATCCGAGACCCAAAATATCGAAGCTGTGTCAAAAATGAGTGCTTCTATTCATCGCGAATTCCTCAAATTTTGTGATCAAGTACTTCCACTCATCAAAGATGAGAAGATAGATTTTTTCAAAACTCTTATTGTAAATCATGAATTCTATTTTCAAAAGAAGATAAAACCAGAAAAAGAGGACAAGAAAAATGAGATTTTTTCTGAAATAAGAAACTCATTTTCATCAGGACAACTAATCCAACGACAGCTCGACGTGAGTGCACAGGCGACATGCACTATCCAAAACTGTGTTACAACTCTACATTCTCTAATTTATCAAGAAAAAGTACACAATAATTCTTCCTTATCAATTGCTATTTGCCAAGGATTTGTGATATCTAAATTAAAATCAATGGAACATTTGTCAATGGTAGCCTTTACTCAAAAGTTGGAGAGTGAATATAACATTAAATTCTCAAGAAGGTATGTAACGTTTTTGATAAAATTATATCGCCTTTCTCAAGCTAACACAAAGCTTCAAACATGTACTTTAAGTATATTCTTTGTTTTCAAAAACTTTAAGTATTTTGAAGATTATTTTGAATTTGAAAAAGAGGAACAGTTGCTTCAAATTAGCTCAGGGATATTTTCTTCCCAAGGATCCAATCAAACATCTGATATGACAACTGGACTAACGCAGCAATTAGAGACACAACATATACAGGAGCGCCAAACACAAAATGAGTAGTATGTATTGTCAATCATTTTATGTAACAGAATAGAAAAATGGGAATGAGCATTCGCAGCTTATAAATGAAACAGTGGTTGCTTTTTCTTATATTGTAAGACTTTGCTATATTATGTGAGTAGCATGCATTAACATTTTATTTTGTGAGACGGAATAAGAGAATGGGAATGAGCATTCGCAGCTTATAAATGAAACATTCTTTATTTTTTCTTATACTGTGTGACTTCTAGCATATTATTTGACGTAGTGGTGTGTATTGTCAATCATTTTATGTAACAATAGAAAAATGGGAATGCCATTCCCAGTTTATGAATGTAACATTTTTCTAGTTGTCATATATTTACTTTGTAATCTAAACTACTTGCACATATATGTGAATAAAATATTTCATAAAGAAAAAAGAATGTGTTTTCATTTTGCATTAACCGCTACCTGTTAAAGAAATATTATTAGTCACATGATATATTTTAAAAACCTGAAAGATGGATAAAATTCATGAATTTGAAATTCTCAACTTTTATGATTTTCGCTGTCCTTGTACGGTCATGATTTTGGGGGTGAAAATTGTAATTCTCAAATTTTGAGATTCTTAACTTTTATGATTTTTTCGGTGTCCTTGTACGGTCATGATTTTGGGGGGTAAAAATTGTAATTCTCAAATTTGAGATTCTTAACTTTTATGATTTTTTCGGTGTCCTGGAACGGTCATGATTTGAGCAAGAAAATGATCATAATCACAAATTTGAGATTCTTAACTTTTATGATTTTCGGTGTCCTGGAACGGTCATGATTTTGGGGGTGAAAATCGAACCGAAGGTTCCAGGGCTTCGCCCGATTGTAATTCTCAAATTTGAGATTTTGAAAAATTTGAAAATTGGGTATTTTTAAAAACGCCCAAATCGGAGCGAAGCTCCTCTGGCTTTAGCCGATTTATGAATTTAGGTCTTCATAACCTGAAAAAAGGTTCAAATTCATGAATTTATGTCGTTTTTAAAAATGTCATTTTTTGAAAAAATGGTACTTTTTGAATGGACTAAATTCATGTATTTAAGTCTTAATAACCTGAAAAAGGGTTCAAATTCATGAATTTATGTCGTTTTTAAAGATACTATTTTTTTGAATTTTATGGTGTCCTGGAACGGTCTTTTGCCCATTACTGACGATGACTGTTGTATGCTTCACTAATCTAAAACATTTGGTCGATTTCCTATCAAGCACGGAGTGACGGGTTCATAGAAACAACATTTTAACTTTATTAAAAGTTGCTCCAAACATACTGACTCACACGATATGAAGGACTCGACCTCCCGTTCTCCGGACATTGACAGAGGATGGGCCATCGTCATTGTCCTGTGTACATTCCTGACAATGACTTTGACACTTGGGATCCCATTCAGCGCTTCAGTCTTCTACGTTATCTTCCTGGACGAATTTGAGGAGTCAGCAGTCGCAACGTCATGGGCTGTCAAACTCTGTTTATTTTGCACGTTTGCTGCGGGAATTCCGGCCAGTTTTCTTGTCTGCATGGTTGGGCCACGCAGAACAGTTGTCATTGGATGCTTGGTATCAACTGTAGGATTAATTGCCACCTCGTTTACAACAAGTGTAGGCCTATTGGGTGTGTTGTTTTCGTACGGACTGTTAACAGGTACTGGCTTTGCCTTTGCGTATTTCACTATGTTTTCTGTAATTCCAGTGTACTTCGAGAAATATCGAATATTGGCTACCGCATTTGGAACTGTTGGGACTGGTTTTGGAGATTTCATCATTCCGCCGCTGATCGGACTCCTTGTAAACTCATTTACATGGAGGGGAGCATTTATCATCCTCGGAGGTATCAATCTCAACTTGCTTGTTGTTGCAGCCGCCCTTATAACTCCTCGTCAAGTCGTCGATGAAATGGAAGATGAACCCCCTCCTAAGAAGGAGACAATCTCCGAACGATTAAATGAAGTCAAAAAAAGTTTCTGTCAAGTTTTTGTGTTTTTCGAATACCGCTCTTTACATTGGCTTGTCTAAGCCAACTGACTATTCCTTGTGGTCTTGGCGGCTTTTCAACACACATCTACAATTATGGCCGTGTCTCTATTTCCGATTTGACTTCAACTCAACTGATCTTCTTACCATCATTGGTCGGTATTACAGGGATTGTTGGTCGAGTCGTGGTTGGAGTGATCGCACAGTCATCCCGAGTTCATGTTGCCCTCGTTTATATCATCAGCTATTCATTCGTGGTGGTTGCAAATATTGGGACATCCTTTGCTAACAGTTATGCAACCATTGCTGTTTGCTGTGGTTTTATGGGGTTAGGGCATGGAGGGAACGCCATCGTCTATGAGTTAACTGTCCACATTGTGGGTCTGCAATTATACAGATCAGGTTTGAGTTTCATCATGCTGAGCGTTGCCCTTGGATTCCTCGTGGGAGGTCCAATTGGAGCTTGGTTGTATCAGATGTATCCATCGTATCACTTGAGCTTCAGAGTTCTTGGTATTATTGCTTTCTTTGGAGTAATCATCATTTCACCATCTTGGATAACGATCAAAAATGGGAGAATTCTGCAAAGAAAACCAAAAGATGACCAAACTGGATATGATGATGATGGAACTCGATCAGACGAGAATTTGATAGATTCCAAGAATTCCAAGACTAAATACGACTCAATACAATTACCACAACCGCGAAATTAAAAGGTAAAATGAACACTTCAATAACAGTGTGAGTTTAGAATGTAATTACGTATTTTGCTGAATTGCTGATGTGCATGTGTTCACTTTGTCTGTTTCTGGAAGATATTTTGTTTTTTGAAACATCAGAAAGATGTGAATTGTACAAATTTGAATGTCGATTGGAACGAAGGTGGATTTGAATAAATAAACCGAAATACATTGAAATCCTCTTTACGTGCCTATTTTTTTAATGTGACATCCATATTTTGTCTGCAGTTGCCGGTCTTTACAATGTGGGTATGTTCAGTTTCATGTAGCACCGTTGAATTTCCTTGCTGATCGATGGCATGTTTTGCGTGGTCTAATATTTTTATTCCACGTTTATTAGGCACAGTCCTCAACCAATATGTTGCGTTCCATGAGGGTTCAGTGGTCATCTAGGTCACTGTATGTCATTATAGAGACTTCTACTGTGACTTATAGTTAACTAATCTATGAGTAATCTGGTGTGCTCACCATGAAAAAGCAGCTCCTCATTATTTCTCGACATTTTCTAGGCTTAAGAAAGAGTCGAGCAAATCTCAAAAAATGTCAAATAGTTGACAAAAGCTAATTAAAACTTATGAACGAAGGCTTGGTGCATAGAGTAAGTACAGTAGGTTGAGTGGAACTCAGCATTTATTAAATCTTCAATGCGCATAGAGTTTCGAATTCATTAAATGAACATGAGTCGATACCAGGTCGAGACCCAGTGCCACCTGTGAGATATGCAGTTTTGACACACTTTTGTAAGCGAATTTGACTGATAATGATAGTATTCCACAAATCCTCCATGTATCATGACAACTAGATGGGCAATATATTTTGTAAAATTAGCACTAAAGGCTTATCTATATTATAATAAGATTATTTTCTGAAGCGTGATCATATCAGGAACTGCCACTGAAAGAGCAAAGCATCATATAATCAAGGAAGCATCATAATTAACTTTAAAGGATGTTAATGGGTCCACATTACTATTCGGATTCAAGAAATGACGCCTTATGAATCATGAAACATGCCGCTGAAAATTGAATTAAAAACATGACATCTCAGCGAAGAAGTACACTGAGATCTCAACTTTTCCCTGAGGACTTGCAGGGACTTGTATTTTAATGTGGTTCATGAAATTTCCTAGATCGGCAGATTAATTCCCGCTTTATTAAGCTGCCTGTTAGCGAATATTCATTCATTTTGATCTCCAACTTGTTTCATACTACTTATAAAGGGGCTTCATGTCGGTAGTACAATGTAAATCGCTCAATACCAATCACATACGAAGGATGCATACCAAAATATTTTTTTATTATATTTCTGTACTCTCTTGATATATATTTGTATGCTTTTCGTATGCTTTTTCAAATGTGGTATGCTTTACATACTAAAGCCATACCGGCACAATGTTAAAGGAAGGCATCAATGATTTCTAATATATGTTGATTTAAGGCACTTTGTCAACAAAGATCACACTAATGTTACCAGTGTTTTGCAAGTAGTGAGATAATGACATTCAAGAGTCATACTTTCAATACTGAATTCGATTTTAATACACGTAAGTCTAAGGCATTTCATGAATAATCAATGAGTATTCAACCATCAACAATTATGCATTATGCAATTTTGAAATTAAGCATATTATCAATCCGAAATTAAAACACATTATAATTCATGAATGCAAAAATAGTTATGTTTGAGATATATAAGTCAGCAAGATTTCACTAAACAAATCGTCTAAATGAAGTGGTGTATAGCGACTTGGGTCATAAAGTAGAGTTATCTAAACGTCCTGCTAATGTTGCTAGACAAAAAGGAACGACGACAATCTCGTGGAGCATAAGATTCACAATAAATCTAATCTAGTTAAATATCCCTCTATCAAACAAAAAATATTCACGACTGGTATTAACGAAAAAAGTTATTTGACAGTATTATGTAATACACATTTTTTTTGCTATGTGACTTAAAGCTGCACATACCAAACACATACCAGAGGCATGCGAATAAGGATGAATTTGCACTGGGTCTCGTATATAAAACACACCAACAATTCGTATTTCAGTGTAAAACAGCCAATCACAGATAGAATAGTTCGTATCGCATCACATCAATCGCATACGAAAGTAAGTGACATGTGGTATGTAAAACATACCAGATCTTTGTAGACATACCAGAATCTCGTATCAGATGTTAATTTCAAATTGTATGTGATTTTGGTACATGTTTGTATGCAATTTTCGTATCCAGCGATTTACAGTGAATATAAGCTTGCAAAAAGTATATTAAAAAAGCTTTTTTTAAAATATATATATATAGCTTTTTTATAATAAAAAAAGCTAAAAGTATTTAAAAACTGCTCAAATAATGTTTTGGACCACAGGAACATAATCTCAATAAAAAACTGAATCTTTTGATATAAAAATTTTCACGGTATGCATACACTTTTTTGAATCGACACTCTACCTATATACGTATATTTGGGTAGGTGAATGTGTTCAGAAGATATTTTAAGGATTCAATCACAGAAATCCTTCACTCTATGATAATATATCACCGCAGCATTTCCATTTTTATTTTAGAGGTCACCATTTACATTCTTAAATACAGTCCCGACGGAAATATTATGACCGCGTAGCGTTTTGACGGTGAAAATGCAACATGACGGCAGTGAAACGTAAAGATGACATGAAGATATCTATGATGCTAGATATCTATTCTATGGTCTAATCCCATTCCATCATTCATCCTCACACAAATTGAGTGAATTTGAATTTACCGAGTCAGTCAAGGCTTGAGAAAATGCATTCAATCATAATTCATTGTCGAAATGGTAGAAAGCCTGACTTGAGTGAAGCTGTCCGCGCGAATATCAAACTCCTAAAAGAATAACGCTATTCTAATGAGGAAATAGCGAAAAGACTGAAGATTTCGAAAGGAAGTGTATTCAATACATTCAAAAGACATTAAAAACAGGCTCATTGAAGAGTCTCCACCGAACGGGTCGACCTTCGAAGACTTCAATTCAAGTTGATAGACGAATAAGACGAATGGTGGTGAAAAATCCATTTCTTCCGGCAACCAAAGTTGCTCAAGCTTTGTCTGAAGAAGGGATAAAACAATGTTGTTTTCGTGTTCAAGGTTCGTTTGCGTTACTACGGATTATCCTCAAAGAGAGCTGCGAAGAAACCCCTGCTAACTGATAAAATGCGACATCAAAGAGTTAATTTTGCAACTCAATATGCCAACTGAGATGAAAACGAATGGATCAAGGTCCTGTTTTCGGATGAATCGTGTTTCGAGCTGCACTATCAAAACAAAGGAAACGTCAGACGCCATGAAAAGACAAGATTTCACCCAAGATATACTCTAAAAACTGTAAAACATCCCCAAAAGCTGATGGTGTTGGGCTGTTTTTCCGCTGCAAGCCGTGGTGGCTTATATTTTTTGCCTCAAGGCAAGACGATGAATGCCTCGACGTACCTTGATCTATTAAATGATAAGCTGCTTTCCCATGTGAGCATTCTTGATTGTGAATATTTTCTTCATGACTCTGCACCTTGCCACAAAGCAAGATCTGTTACATCGTGGCTCTCCAGCAATGATGTGAATGTTATTCAGTGGCCGGGTAACGCCGGATCTCAATCCAATTGTAAATTTGTGGAGGCAATTAAAGATTTTTGTGTCTGAGGATCAGCCAAACTCCGTATCTCAGCTGAAAGAATCCATTCGTCATCATTGGTGTTTCTCAATCACGCCAGAATTTTGTAAAATTCTCTCCAACTCAATGAAAAATCGGCTGACCCAAGTAAAGAAGAACAAAGGTCATACTACCAAATACTGATTCACCATAACTTCTCTTTCAATATTTTGCATTTTTTATAGTTATCTTGTTCATGTAATGGAATATAGTTTGTTTAATTTGATTAAAGAAAGTTTTTATAATGTAAATATACTATAATTATATAAATATAATACTATAAGTATATATAGTATAATAGTAATATATAAGTAAATAAATATATATACTATAATAATATATATATATATAATATATATATATATATAATAGTAATATATATATATATATATATATATATATATATATAATAGTAATATATAAGTAAATATATATATATACTATAATATATATATATATATATATATATATATATATAATAGTAATATATATATATATATATATATATATATATATATATAATATATATATATATATTACTATTATATATATATATATATATATATATATATATATATATATATATATAATAGTAATATATATATATATAATATATATATATATATATATAATAGTAATATATATATATATATATATATATAACTATATAATAGTAATATATAAGTTATATAATACTATAGTATAAATAAATAAATATACTATAATTACATATAATTATAATTATATATATATATAATTAAGGGCTTGCGGTCATAATATTTCCGCCGGGACTATACAACACCAATCATTTCAGATATTCATTTCCTTCTTTAAAACCCTGAATTTCGTGATGAGAATCGGTCATTTCATCTTATTCTGTCACATCAGTGTCACTTTTATTTCAGAACTCATCAGTTAAATTTCAGATCCTGTTGTTTATATTGTATCATTGTCACAATTTTCAGAAATGCGTCACTTAAATTTTGAATTTTGTCATTTGTTTTTTCGAAAATTCAGAAATTGATATTCGTATTCTGGAAATAGCCGTCTTAATTTCCGAAAATTCTGAAATCGGTGTTTCTATCAAGGAACTGGTCATTTACATTTTAACTAATTAAGAATTCACCGGTTAGATTTCAGACATGGCTGTACTATTTGTATATCAGTTTTTATCATATACTTGAGATTGAATATCTATGTCATCGAAATAATCAGAAATATTTGAGAATGTTCCATCATTTCAGAAACCCGCATTTGAATTCGGAAATCAAGAGTTATATTTAATTTTGACTGTAAAATTCAGAAAACAAGAATTATATTCCAGAAGTGTATTATTATTAAATAATGACCTCATTCCGCACCTCTTAAGTCCCAAAGGTCATATCGTCATTATGAATGCTTGCGGAATGTTGAGATGCACGTTTACATTTCTGGTCTGTCAATGTTCCCGAAACCTTCTTTGACTACACTTTCCAGATATTGTAGTCTCTGCTCATCGAATCGTTGTCCAACAACTTGTGGAATACAAAGGTGTCCTCATACGTGCGATTTAAGAACCGACCAAACTGTCTCGATCGACAGGATTGAGAGCAGGAGAATATGGCGCCAACCGCTACCAAAATTGTGCATACAATGCATCTTATAAGCATCATTAAACACTGTAGGTACTCTTTCAATTTAATAATTGAACCACCGAAGCGGCAAAACTGTTTCTTATCCAACTTCGTTTCATGGAGTCGAGGAAAACTGTACATTTCTTTACGATGTGTTCAATAAAAAGCTGATAAATGGAAAATGCATGAGTAATCATATGAAACGGTACAGCAGATGATGCTAGACATTTTGTGTTTTTTCATAAGAATTGGACAAAATAATAGAAGCAATGGAATAATTAATCAAAGATGCCATTAATGTGCATTTCAAAATTACATTCAATCTGCATCTCTTGTCAAATGAAGAAGCGAAAAAGTTTCTTATTTATATTTAATCCAGGTATAGTCCGGCAGCCAGAACGAGGCCGAAAGTGAGACTTTCACATGATGATGTACACACCCTACTACGAATCGGCACGTCTGCCGCGTTCTGGTGAGATCCTCTTCTTGTCAGACAAGATCAAATAAAAACACATGTAAATCCAATGGGACACAGATTGCAGTTTTTGGCTATAATGAAATTTTGTATGTTTTCTCTGATTAAACGAATAATAATGAGCCCAGATTCATAATTTTTGGCATGGAATGTCTTCAGGTCATTTCCTATGATGTGCACGTGATATTACGAAGCTTTTGATCGGCGATGTATGCCAGAATGTGGTTGAATGTGGATAAAGTTCCTCAAAATGTTTGTGTTTTCTGACATTAAGAGGCTCGCCAAATCTAAATGTGTTTAGCTTCATAGCAGGGGTGCATGAGAATGACAGGAAATGATCTGAAGACATTACATGCAAAAAATTATGACTCTGGGCTTAGTACTTATCGCTAAATTAGAGAAAGCATACAAAATTTCATTTTAACCAAAAACTACATTTTTGTTTTGTCTGACAAGAAGAGGAACTCACTAGAACCGGCAGACGTCCCGATTCGAAGTAGGCATAGGGCGTACATCATTCTCTGAAAGTCTCACTTTCGGCCTCGTTCCCTGCAGAAACTCGTTGTGGCTGCCGAACTAGTAGGCCATCATTGTGCTTCTTTCGTAAGCGAGGTAAGCATGCATTTCTTCAAAATAAAAACATTCGTTAAAACTTCGCCGTAACGTAATGTGAAAATGTTTTTAATCTTTCCCATTATATGGTCCAACATTCCGTATAAATCTTGGGTTTCCTTATAACTTTCTATATACAGTGCGCGACAGAATAATGTAGACCCATACGAATTTCCTATATGAATAATGAAACTGGGAGGCGTAACCGTCACAGCGTTCTGCTGCTTTTTGCAAAGAACTCCCTATGATATTTCGTGATGAACAGACTTGCCCTCACAAAAATTCCTCATGATTTTTTTCTCATATATGTCTCATTATATTTCATGAGTTTCTCATAAAAATCTCATTAATATATTAACAGTACCTCTTTCAAACTTCTGAATTTATTTTTCTGGCATTTAGTTAATGAGGCCTTCTTAGCCTCGCCGCGTCGTCCCTGAGCATTCCCACGTAATGTCTACAATTCTATTTCTATATTCGCAATAATGAACAATTATTCTACGATAGGATATTGAACTGTTAAATATCTCTATTTTTAACATTCGCATTCAACATCTAATTGTAAAGTCAAATCATACATGCATCATTTCGAGAAGGCTGTTGCAGATCGCTGTGATGTCTTTTATATTTTTTCTTTCAATCCTTCATAGACTAAACTTGGAGATTCTTACTATTCCCTCCTTTTGAGGTTAGCATGCATACCATACTACTTATAAACTTATTTTCACAAAAACCTCTTGAATGCTCATTATTTTCCCATGAACACATGATGAGATATATCCGCATCAATGCTCTCATTACCACTTACATGTATTGTATTCTCATCAAAGCATCAAGAGAACTTCGTGAGATAAATATTTTTTATGAGAAAATCATGATACTCATCATAAACTCTTGAGCTCTCATAAAAATCTTAAATTTCATGAGATTTCATTCCTGCGCTGCTTTCGCAAGCGAGGCTTAGTATGCACATCTTCATAATTAAGCATTCGTTAAAACTTCACCATAACGTAATGTGGAAAATATTCTAAATTTTTGCGGCCTGTGGTAGGGTTAGGGATACATACAAAGGGTTTCACGTGACGTCTGATTTTAGCCAGTACACTGTAAATCGCTGGATACGAAAATTACATACAAACATAGACCAAATTCATATACAATTTGAAACTAACATGAGATTCTCGTTTGTTTACAAATATCTGGCATGTTTTTCATATGAAATCTCACTTATCTTCGTATGTAATTGGTATGTAGCGATACGAACTATTCTATCTGTAATTGGCTGTTGTATAATGAAATACGAGTTATTGGTATGTTTTATGTACGAGACCCGATGAAAGTTCGTCCTCATTCGTACGTCTCTCGTATGTAGAGCTTTAAGTCACATAGCAAAAAGTATTTGTATATTACACACTACTGTCGAACAACTTTTTTCAGTAATACCAGTCGGGAATATTTCTTTGTGAAAGTATGGTGTTTAACCATAGATTAATGATATTGTGAAATTTATGCTCCACGAGTATGTCGTCCTTGCTACTTGTCTAGTAACTTTAACAGGACGCTTGGTTATCTCTACTTCATGAACCAAGTTGATTAACATCAATTCATTCAAATGATATCATTCGTGCAATCATATTGACTTATATATCACAAACATGACTATTTTTGCGTTCATGAATGATAAAATGACTTTATTTCGGATTGATGATACATATGCTGGATTTCAAAATTACATAATGCATAATTGTTGATTGCTGAGGGTTGAATATTGATTGATTATTTATGAAATGCCTTAGAATTACATGTATTAAAATCGAATTCAGTATTGTAAGTTTTGACTTTTGAATGTCTCTCTGAATGACTCTTGAATGTCATTATCTCACTACTTACAAAACAGTAGTAACATTAATGTGATCTTTGTTGACGAAAGGCCCTAAATCAACATACTTTAGACAACATTGATGCTTTCTTTTAACATCGTGCTGGCATGGCTTTAGTATGTAAAGCATGCCACATTTGAAATAACATACGAAAAGCATACAAGTAGATACAGAAATATGCTAAGTAGCATATTTTGGTATACATCCTTCGTTTGTGATTGGTATTGAGCGATTTACAATGTGCGAACTCTGTCAGATTGCCGGAAATTTAGTTCTGTGTCGAGAAATTGACATTTGACATTTTGCCCTTGTGAAGTGTCTATGGCACGAAGTACTGGCCTTCTTACCGTGTGTATACACTTTTTTGCTTCGTCTTTTTATCGTTCATTAAAGTATAAAAGGAGGAATGCTTGGTTTCTTGCTTCTTCAGATGTACTCCATTTACAATTTTCTGCAAAAAATATCAATGTTCATTTTCCTCAATTTAATTGTGCTTTCATAGATATCAGAAGACCATATCGACTCCATTTTTCCTCCTTTTCTATCGTCTCGCTTTTTATTCCAAAGAGGTACATGATCTCTAAGTTTAAATTCTTGGATAGTGGAATTCCGCAGACTGTGGTATTGGATCATCTTCACCATGAATTTATCCCGTTACAGGAGAAGGTCACTAAACTGTTAGGAGGTCATTTCTTAAGTGCTTGATTGGGGTTAAGTTCTTAAGGTTCTTAATTCTTGGGAAGTTGTGAAGTCAACCGTGAGCATCCGCTTCATTCGTACATTTCATCTCGTTTGACACGGACAGGTCATCTGTCTCTCGTTCACTGTCATAGTGCCAGACGTTTGCACTCATTCTTTCCAAATGGTATTGTGTTTGACTAGCCTCTCGTCACTTTCATATTTTCTTGCATATTTTCTTGCAAGAATTATTTTCTTTCAAGATCTTTCAATTATTTTCTTTCTTGCATATTTTCTTTCATTATTCTTGCATATTTTTAACTTTTCTTTCTTTCTTATGTGATTTTGTGACTACCATATAATGTATCTGCATGATTTTCATTTTGATGAAATGCTCCTACTACTACTTTGCTTGAGTTGTATAACAGCAGCAGTCCCATCTCAATGACCAGTGAGTCTATCTTCGTCCACTCTCTCTCGAAGCATAGACTCCAGCGTTTGATTGAATCTTTCAACCTGAATCACATGAAAAAAGAATCAATATCTATCATATATTATTAGTATTATCTATTTTAGAATCAATATAGAGAGAAATCGGCTAACTTACTCGTCCATTGGTTGAGGATGGTAACTGGAAGTTGTTCTCCAAAATTTGATTGCAAAACTCCCTTCCTAAAAAGTAGGCTACAGACTGAAGTATATATATATATATATATATATGGTTTGCAATGGTGGAATCCAGTAAAAATCGTTTAATGATGCCAATATATGAATATGTACAAGTGCAACATAGCGAAATGAGATCTGAGAGAAATATCCTCGGCTAACCATTTACACAGAATGACTCTTCTAAGAACGTGGATATTGTTGAGGATGTCTTGTGTAGCTCTTGCAGAAGCAGTCTTAGTAAACTTGCACGTCACTAATACAATGTTAACATTGCCTTTCAAACTCATTGGCAAATGAGTGATGCAGTCAATAGCAATAAATTGCCAGAATTTGGGCTCCTCGATGGCAATGGGATGAAGTTATTTGTATATGACACAAAGCTTCTTGTTTACGGCTTGGCAGGTGTGACAAGTCCTCACATAATGAATTATATCTTTCGAAATATCAGTCCAGTAAAACCTCTCTTGTGTCTCTAAGAAGAGAAGCAATTTATCGACAATAGGCTGCAGTTTTAGACATACATGTATCTAGAAGTTACTATATTTTTGAAGACATATCTCACCTTATGCAATGATGCCCAACTCCATCTCCACCATCTTTGAGTTCTTCTCTTCCTCTGATGAGGGAGCACGCCTTGCTGTAGTATGCCGCGACTTTCGTGAATCCGTCAAACGCTGTTTTACTTCGTAAAAAAGTTGACCATCTTCCCAAAAGTAATTTGCGGCCTTGGATCGCAGACGTCGCTTTCCATTTTTCATTTCATCGATGTTACGTGGAAACTTCTTCCGCACCAGATATTCCAAGACCATCGAATCTGTGATTGACAAGTTGTCCACTTCCATTGAGCTTTAGACATTGTTTGATCAGACACGAGATTTTTTTGCAAACGTTTGGAGTCATGGAGTACCATTTAATCAATTATTTTCATAAGACCATCACACAGAGGTCAAATAAGGTCTCAATAGAGAAAGTGAAAAATGTATACTACGGAACACTTAGAAACGTGTTTATGTTACGGTTTCCAGTATCCCTAAAGAAAATGAAACCAAGTGCTCCTTTTCCTAATAGGAATATGAAACCAAGATTACAATTTCCAATCTGAAAATAAAAGTGAGGGACATAGTTGACCAGTTTGTGAGTCAGGCGATGCATACGAGGAGCAAGTTAAAAAGAGGTTCTGACTCGAAGTTTCAAGTTTATTGGTCAAAAGTAAAAGTAAAATTGACTTTGGCACAGCGTGACGGGCCTTCGGCGTCCAACGCCTTCTTACGGTCGATATGGTCAGCATACTTGGTGTGAAGATTTACATGTATAAAGAAGTGAATGATATTAAGAATTGTGTTGCTTGTTGAATGTGAGGTGATCAAAGTGAGAAAGCAGACTGTAGCAAGGCAATTCATGTCTTCTATTGATTGTTGACTTCAAATGTGTAATAGCTTTTGCTTCAGTGAATGTTGTGTCTCGAGTGCTCGTCAGCTTAGCAATGAAATCGACCTGAAAATCCTCGATGTTACCTAGATCAATATGTTTGCTTTTAATATGCTCATAGAGAGCGCTGGATGCAGACTTATTAATTATTGCACGTCTGTGTTCTGCGTGCCGAGTGGGGAATTTTCTTACAGTCTTTCCAATGTAGCATTCTCCACATTTATTACATGTGTAGCTATATACTGCGTATTTATCACTACATTTATACTTATGTAAACATTGACAGACTTGACAGCTACAAGTATTATAGAAATTTTTATTTTTGCATGTTTGGTTCACAGTCTGTCTACCGTATTCATTATTAACTGCAATGGGTAAGTCAAACTTCTTAATAGCTTTATTAATTTTTCTATTACATTTATCACTGATAACTGGAACTTTAAAATAGCAATTATTTTGGTTTTTGATTTTATTTCTACCTTTATACTTGTTCCTTTTCTTAGGAATATTCTTGTTACTACAGCCGCTAAGACTAACTGCCTAGTAATTTGTGAATCGGATAAATGCGACTCTAGAAATGAAATGATTCTTAAAGACACAAAAACATATCAGTTGATAAATAAAAGTAAGTCTGACTCTATACAGAACCAAGCAAATAATCTCATTAAATCAATTGTTCCAAGCACGAAATTGAATCTGCAATTAGAAAAATTACTAGGTACTGCAACAAAACCAGCACATTTCTTTTCTTTTGTCAAAGACCACAAGGTCAACCTAGGCAATCAGTTGCTGCAATGATTGCAATGGAATTGCAGTAGCTGCAATGGGTAAGTCAAACTTCTTAACAGCTTTATTAATTTTTCTATTACATTTATCACTGATAAACGGAACTTTAAAATAGCAATTATTTTGGTTTTTAATTTTATTTCTTTGTTCCTTTTCTTAGGAAAATTCTTGTTACTACAGCCATTTTTAGTCAAAATGTCATTAAATTCGCTAATTGTTTTCTTTTTGCATAACTTCATTGCTACACCTATTGCTTATGTCTTTGATGTGGTTATTAACGAAACTACCTTTAACATGATTGGGAACAAAAGAGTCCTTTCTTAGGGTTTTGTCGGGTTTGTGGTACCACGCGTATTGAACTTCATTGTTAATTATTTTTACTTTGTTATCTAAAAACGGTAACCATTCCATCGTCTGGTGAGCTGCTATTGTAAATTTTATGGTTGAGCTTATTGAGTTAAAGACATCTCTTATATGGGACATTAAGACATTATTATACTCTATTGGACCAAGGATGATATCATAGATGTATCTCATATACAGGGACGGAGAAAAGTTTAATTTTTCTATAGCCAATTGTTCTATGTGAGTCATGAAAATCACTGCAAATGCTGGAGCAAAATATGCGCCCATGGGTACTCCTTTGATTTGTTTGTAAACATCGGTTTTGTACCTTATCTCTTAATTATAACATGCAAACGTTATCAACTCTTGTATTTGTTTTATGCCAAGACCAAAAGTGACAATTAGATGACAGTGCTGTTCTCAACTTTCATGTTATATTCTATACCCAACTGTATTGGGATGCTAGGATACAATTATTCTACATCTAACGAAATGAAGATTAAGTCCTTTTTATTAGGAATTCTAGCACTATTTAATAAATCGATTAATTGTTCTGTATTACTTAGATGTGAGGGAATATGCCTAAGTACATTTTTCAAGACGTTAGACATAATCCAATCAATTTTTTTCGACCGGTGTATTTTTCACGGAGGGTATAGGCAGAACAGGAAACTGATTGCCTAGGTTGACCTTGTGGTCTTTGACAAAAGAAAAGAAATGTGCTGGTTTTGTTGCAGTACCTAGTAATTTTTATAATTGCGGATTCAATTTCGTGCTTGGAACAATTGATTTAATGAGATTATTTGCTTGGTTCTGTATAGAGTCAGACTTACTTTTATTTATCAAATGATATGTTTTTGTGTCTTTAAGAATCATTTCATTTCTAGAGTCGTATTTATCCGATTCACAAATTACAAAGCGGTTAGTCTTAGTGGCTGTAGTAACAAGAATTTTCCTAAGAAAAGGAGCAAGTATAAAGGTAGAAATAAAATTAAAAACCAAAATAGTTGCTATTTTAAAGTTCCGTTTATCAGTGATAAATGTAATAGAAAAATTAATAAAGCTATTAAGAAGTTTCACTTACCCATTGTAGTTAATAATGAATACGGTAGACATACTGTGAACCAAACATGCAAAAATAAAAATTTCTATAATACTTGTAGCCCAGTGGAAAAAATTCTGTCGGCCCATTATCATCCATCTGATGTTGGCCTGATAAGCAAAGTGGCCCAGCGCATTTGTATCGGCCCAACATGAGTTGCCAACACTCACCCAATACACGCCAACGCTCACCCGACACCGATCAACATTTTGTTTTATATACTGCTGGTTAATTCGTCATGCCGTTTCTGTATTATAGCAAAAAGAATATCATAAGTTTGATATCACTATGGAACCTCTTACTTCTCCTTCCACCTCTTCCTCACTTTCTTATTACCCATGAAACAAGAGCGGAACAACGAGAACAACTGTACTTCACTTCAATATTTATTATAGTATGCTTCATACAGCAGAGGAATTACCACAGGCGCCTCCTGTTCTTTCTTCCACAGTTCATGTCATTCGCGTAAAGTAAATGGGATTTTTCACCTCTGCTTTCTCGACGTTCTCATCGACTTATCGACGGTGTAGGGATTCTGGAAGACAAAAAAAAATGAAAATGACAGTACGATATATTAAAAAAATAGTTCGGCTTCAGGAAGCTAAAATTGATTCTAACAAATGAGAAACATTTTAAGCACATTTATTAGGTTAGCATTACCAACTTCGCAATTTCCTGATAAATCTTATTTTCAACAAAATCCAATACAATTGAACCTACATTATATGGTACGAGTCTCAACTTTGTTCTGAGATAGGGCTTGGAAGAGAAGAAGGTCTAATATTCTATTCTAAAGGCATGGACTCCTAGATGTATAACACCTGGACTGTCAGCCAAAATGTCAGGTGTGCATCAGGGGCTAATCTCTTGTTCATTATGTTACAAAGCAAATGTTTTTTTTTTAATTGACATGAGCATAATAAGTAAAATTTATTTTTCGGCTAGTAACGGCAAATTCTCTGTATCAAGAATATATTTTCTCACTTGAGCTGTGCGTTCGGTAAATATTCGAGGATAGATACATGTATAATAGCGCAGGCCCATGCATTCCAAATACTTTTAAGTGTATTAATTTTGAGATCGCTCTTTTGAAATCAAATATATATGTTTTATACAGATGTTTAGCCATACAATTCTCACAATATTTAAATTTGAGGTAGATGTAATGAAAAAATAGACGTCTTAGGTCAATAAATCATATAATACTCCCAAATTTTCGAATGTCTCTTTCTCAAGGGTATGAAATCACACTGACAGTGGGCAAATTATCTTACAAACAACTAACATATTACAAAATTCAAACACAAATAACTCAGAGGTCCTACTTCTCATACTAAATAAACATTGATATCTGGGCGATACTTAGAAATGAAATCCTTCTCAGATATCTTCCGCTCAATCGTATTAGCAAATACTTGCTTTAAAATAAAAGGTGTCACAAATGAAAGGTCAGGTAACATACCATGAGTTTTAACAAAATGTTTATGAAATAAACTCGAATCAGTTGTAAGGTGCTCATGCATACGTTGACGAAAAGAACGAAAAGTCTCACCGATGTAAAAGCTTTCACACAAATTACATGTCAACTGATAAACAACATTTTTCATGTAACAAAAATATATTATTCTTACGCAAACAATTACTAGTACAAAATAATTTTTCTTTAAATGAAACACTTCTTTTCAAATTAGGCTGGGTCACAAATACTGGCTTCGAATCAAACAAATGATGCTGGAAACTTTTAAACTCTTTTCTTATATCAGTTGCCTGAAAATCATTAATGAACGGTACCCTTAAATATACTTGTTTTCTGTTTGTTTCTTTTCTGTGTCTTCTTTTGCTTTCATTCATTGGTTTAGGTTTCATGTATTGTTCAACAATATCTAAAGGGTACCCGTTTGCAAGAAATGTTTTTTTCATAAAATATAGTCCATCTTTGATCTTGCTCATGGTGGAACAATTGCGATGTACTCGCACACACTCTGTACGTAGCAGGTTTATCTTTCTCTGCCACGGCACCCAACTATAAATCTATAATGTCTATAAATACCTATCGCACCATTAACATAAAATAGTGGTTTCAAAAGAATAGAAGAAAACTTTATAACGATTAAATACAACTTCATGTATCAATTCTGCAACTTTCATACAGCATCATGTAGACTTTTATCATGTCAGAAATCACAGTGGACTGGACACATCAGCAATGCCTTTATCATTTATAAAATCTATTGATCATGAAGCAGCGTCGTCTTTGCAGTTTAATTGTCTGAATGAATTTTACCACAGTATATTCGACTATTCGACTTTTTTGCAGTTTATTTCATATGCCATTTGTAAAACCTCATTCCCATTGTTCGAATAATTTTGCATGTTGTATAGGCAGGAGAATTTAACAAAAATTTCTGTTATTCATTTACGTATAATTAAGCTGTTGCATTGCTAGAATACAGAAAGAAAGCTCTTTCTCATTCACTCGATGCACAGAGGTTGTGCGTGAAATATTGTGTCCTCTTTGATTCAAGTTACAAAGAAGGGTAATAATATCACATGTTCAGATTAAAAACTTTTTTTCATTTTTGGCAACCACTTTTCAACTAGAATCAACTAACTATTTTTGTCAATTCTCCTGATTTTAATCTGTATGCTCTAAAGAACATTTCGCACGAGTCACATTTTTGGATATTCAAAACATACAAGTGTCCGTCACATAATGATTAGGAGTCCATGTCTAAAGGTCTCAATTTGTATTTGCCTTGTTTATTGAGTCTCAAGATATCTACTGATTTTCTTTACCGTAGTATTTCTTCATGTATGATTGTATGCGTTATATAGACTACTATCGTTTATTGAATAGAGATCTATAATAATAATAAAATAATATAATTATAAGAATAAATTGCTTAATATTATTATTTGTTTTTGTAATTTGAATCTAATGCAGGAATTAGATTAAATAGATTTCTGACGGTTCATTTCAATATTTTGCGTCGTTCGCAGTGTTTTGAGCCAGTTCGGACATTCTAAATTTTAAAAAAGTCATGATATTTAATATATCAATTTTTGAATGGAATTCTCAGTTTTTACCAAATATTTTTATAGTGATAAGATGAAACTGTCTTTATTATTTTATAGTTTTAATCTATTGTTGTCTATTTCGATCATCAGTCGAAAATTAAGTATAGGCTATAAAACTACAGTGCATGGGTTTTATACCAAAACCTAGATACAGCATATGAGAAACGAAAACATTTCACTTCGATTGATCATTGTGCGAACTGCTGAAGTTTCAGAAAGCTCAGCATGCAATGAGTTGTTGACTCTCCGAAAGTGCACATTTTGATTATGACGGATCTGCAAATATTGCATTTAGAATCTTGCACATAATGAAGTGATGAATTGCGTACCTTTGAGCAGAAGACCACAGAGAAGATTGGACAGAATGAATAACGGATTATACACCTCTACAAGAAAAATCCAACATGATTTAAACATTGTTGCAAATATACTAAGGTACATGAATTGCAAATATGCTCCTTTATTGATATTTATTTCTTACGCACAAACATCGAAAAACACTTGTTCGTTGGTACCGGTACCGTAAATTTTGCAGGATAACTAATACGAAGTATAACTAGCGGCTAATTTTTTTGTTGGCATTAGATACTTCGGTGTAAATAATCTATGATGTGATGCTAACTTATTCTATTCATTTGTCATGTAGGAATCTACGAAGAACAAACGGTATTTTCGCCGAATACATTGATGTCATTTGTCAATGGATAAAACTCCGTGGATGTAATAGGTCATTTGGTCCTTCCACAACTTCATAATTATATGACTTATTATATCAAGAACAAGATTTTCTACTCCATGTTTCATCAGTCGTAGCCAGCATGCAAAATATTCTTTTCATGAAATATGTTAGTCGTCTATCAGACATATTCCTCCATTCTATTTCCATAATCAATGTTAGCGTTGATTATGGGAAATGTAAACATGTAAACTTTTATAAGGTGACAGTCAACTAATGCATATAGGCCCCTACAGAAGGCACAATAGGCTTCGATTTTACAATTATTGGAAAACTTAGTTATATGACACATATGCAGTTAATGACTTACCTATTGCTTATTCACAAAATTGGACTTCGGTGAATTGAGCGAAATTGGACGGAAGAAGATTGCACACAAACAGTCACAATGAATGGTAGAGAAAGTGAAGAGAAAATGATCCAAGTCTGCATGCGAAATTGACGTCATCTCAGTGGTGATGCACTGGAAAGTTCATCCGTGTTTAGGGAATGCTGATGGGAGAAGCGAGAGGCGAGCTTTGATATAATTGGTGGCGAGAGAAGTTTCCCTTGTTCATCACTTTCCACGTTTCCGCCTGCACGATCGGCACTTGAAAGGGAAGTTTCATAACTGTCGCAAATGTATCGGGAGCTCCAAGTTACGCCGACAGGAGAGACAAATGATCACACGCTTTCATCTCCCGACAACTGCCCAACAGCTCTCTGTCGGGCAGATATTGGCCCATCATCATATTATCAAAATTTTTCCACTGGGAGCTGTCAATGTTTGCCTAAGTATAAATGCAGTGATAAATACGTAGTATATAGCTACACATGTAATAAATGTGGAGAATGCTACATTGGAAAGACTGTAAGAAAATTCCCCACTCGGCACGCAGAACACAGACGTGCAATAATTAATAAGTCTGCATCCAGCGCTCTCTATAAGCATATTAAAAGCAAACATATTGATCTAGGTAGCATCGAGGATTTTCAGGTCGATTTCATTGCTAAGCTGACGAGCACTCGAGACACAACATTCACTGAAGCAAAAGTTATTATACACTTGAAGCCAAAAATCAATAGAAGACATGAATTATCTTGCTACAGTCTGCTCTCTCACTTTGATCACCTCACATTCACCAAGCAACGCAATTCTTAATATCATTCACTTCTTTATACATGTAAATCTTCACACCATGTATGCTGACCGCCATTTGACTATCGACCGTAAGAAGGCGTTGGACGCCGAAGGCCCGTCACGCTGTGCCAAAGTCAATTATACTTTTACTTTTGACCAATAAACTTGAAACTTCGAGTCAGAACCTCTTTTTAACTTGCTCCTGGTATAAAAGTGAGGGAAACTCAATATCGTAACACCGGTCGTCTCTTCTTCCGTTTGACTAGAAAGGAAGCAGTGGAACATGTAACGTTATTGAAATGGCACAATCTGCTGGCATAATACCATAGCAATCGAACAATGAGCAGCTAGTTCAACATTGAACACGCCGATTTGTGCGAAGTTTCAGTGACTGTTTTCAACCGGGTCACACTGCAAAGAGACACAGTCAATGTTAAATTCTACAGAGAAGTTTGTGAAGGCTTTTTCGTGCGCCTGCTAACATTTTTAATAATGATCGGATGGCCCAACATTATCGAGAAAACCTTTCAGCAATGATCTAAAGTAATCGTGGTGATCGGAGCAAATCAATTCACAACAATCTGCAAGCGCACAACCATTTTCCCTATCTCTGTAAGGTATTAAAAATTTCTTTTTGCCCACTTAGCAAGTTCCTGCATGTGCCATCTGTTTGAATCAGGTTGCACTTCTAGTTAAATGATGCGCTTGAACAATCTAATTCTGTGGTGGAGACAGATCTTTTCTTCTAATGAAAGAATTTTTTGATCTTCAAAACAAAAATTATTACAAACGGTGACCATGTGCAGCATGTCAAACAGAAGATGAGACGACCTCTCAAATTCTTTGGTCGACACCGTTGCAATAAATCGTCACTGACGGAGTTTTCCGCACTTCTTTGGTTAGGTCGTCTCTATCGAGTGCTACGCGTATGAACTGGTAGCATCTGTTCCGACCTCGACGTTGCATTGAAATGTCCCAGTTTCGATGCTGCAACATACTTTTTGCCATGCACTGTAAACCAAATCAAATAAATTAATAAAATAAATTTCACTTCAACACCAACTCATCAAAAAAAATAGCATGTCTTCCCAAATGAAGAAAGTCTGACTTATTTGGCTACCAGACCGTGTTCATTTGGTGGCGACCGCCTGAGTGCATGCAAAAAAATTAATCTTTCTCCATTTATCATCAGTATGGGATCTTGTTTTCTGTCCGGGAGAACTCAACGAGTTTTGTGCAATGACATGTTGTCTTTTCTCGTCTAATGCTCCGAGCGGTGTTCCCCAGGGGAGCGTCTTAGACCCGGTTCTGTTTACTCTTACTATTGATAACCTATCCCCCGTGTGTGAAAATACATGTACCTCGATTGTGAAGTATGCGCATGATGTCTTGTTTTTGCATTTCGTCAGAGATGCTCGTGATGACAGGCTACAAATAGAAAGGGATAGTGTCGTGTCATGGTCATATGAGAACCATTTACCCATTAACAATAGTAAATGTGTTGTGATGGACATCTGTACGAAACGGAATTTTCAAGTTTGCCCTGTGAAAACTTCTGATGATTGTTTTTTTAAGCAAGTTTCATTATTTCAATACCTGGGTCTATTTTTCAGTTGTGACTTGAAATGGAATATCCATATGCGATTAAAAACGGTTCCCAAAGATAGTTTCTTCTGCGGAATCTACGCCGCTCTGGTATAGATGTTGATGTCATGTTGCAGTGTTATGTTGTTTTTACTAGATCTCTCTTGTTACATATTCTTTTGGAGCATTTTGTAACACCTCACAGTAGTTGTTGACACGTCTTTTACTTCTTGAGAGGCGGGCTATGCGTATCATTGGTTCTGAGGGCTGCGTGAATGACGATCCAATTGTCTGTGCTCACAAAACTTGTGAAAAGGTTTTCTATAATAAAGAAAGAGATGACCGCCATCTTCTCAGGTCAATGTTTAAACCTGTACAGGAACAGAACGTTAGGACTCGTTCTACAAGTACACTCCGGCCACCCCGTGCAAGAACCAAGCTCTTTCAGAACTCTTTTATTCGTTTTTGTAAATATTTTTCTGTTTGTAGTACTTTTTATTTCTTTTTTTGCCCCTCTGTGACCACTATCTTTTTCGTAATTTCATCGCAGTTTGTAGAGTTCACCGCATGCAAACAAGTGAACCAAATAAAGAATTATTCTATTCTATTGTATTCTATCCGACGGTCTGGCAGGTAATTCGCTTCCAAATCGTAATGCGGCTGCCAAATCACCTTGAATTCTATTGGTCACTATCTAATCTTCTGTCTTCATTTCTCAGCAATAATGATTCGCTGACAAATGATCTGGAAGTCCTGGTCTTAAAATTGTGCTGGAACTTTCATATTTAGCTGATATATACTACTTTTACTACTTATAAATTGACTGTAATACATTTACTACAGATCTTTAAGCGGCAGTTGTATTTTGTATCCAGTGAAACATGAATGGTGAATGACCTTTCTGAAGTCGTGTGGATTAGAGCTCAAATCTAATCTCTAACTTCAACCCAACTCTGAATATACAAAATCCGCTTTCCATACACTGAAATGACTAAATTCACTTGGTTGAGTGATAGACCTGATTAAATTAAGCGATAATGTATAGCTTCAAATTATTGCTAGCACGTCTGAAAATTTAGTTATATATCAATATTTATCAATATCCGGGTAGTCAAAGAGTCCTTGGACTCTGGGCAATGTTACACAAATATTTTATTTGAATTGAAAAACAAATAGCTAGCAGGCAGCCACGCGTAGGTATGTATTGTGCTAGTCATCCGAAGGCGAACGAAAATCAATACGCCTGCGTAGCAATTTGAATTTGAATAATTCCGAATCATAATAGGAAGGCAGAGAAATCGTACGGCGCGCGTCTGTAGCATTTGTGATTGCAACATTAGCTGTGCGTGATGGGTGATTTACCGATTGAAGAAAAAGTATATTTGGCGTCTTGGATGATTTCATTTAAAAGTCCTGCACAAGTAGCAGAAAAATATAGAGACATGTTCAATAAGGACTGCCCAGCAAAGAATACGTTGTACTTTTTAAGAGATTTACTTTTGGAAACTGGATCAGTCATAAAACATCGTCCAAGATCAGGAAGACCAGTCACTGCAAGCGGAGACGACAAGGTTGAAGAAACCAGGCAACTGATTCCAAATGATCCTACATTGTCAATTGATGACATTGCAAATAAACTGCACTGCTTGCAGATGGAAGTGCTTTTAACATTTTACATAAAAAATTACATCCCCATCCTTACAAGCCTACTTGTTCGCAAGAATTGCACGATGGCGACGATGACAGAAGATTGCAGTTCTGTCAAATTATGACAAACAATTTGCAAAATGACCCTGCTTACTTGAGAAAAATTACATTCAGTGATGAGTGCTCGTTTCATTTAAATGGGAATGTGAACAAACACAATTTTCACTGCTGGTCAATTGAAAATCCCTACGTTCGCATTGCAAATAAAAGTTGCACTACAAGATCTTTAACAGTATGAGCTCTGGTTTCATGCAGAGGTCTTGCTTCTTACATTATTCAAGGGGAGACTATGAACATGGAAAGATACATAGACAATGTTGTTGTTCCACTTGTAATACAATATTTTACTCGTCGTACTGGAAGAGATATGATCTTTCAGCAAGATGGGGCTTCATGCCATTCTGCGGCAGATGTGAGAAACTTGATAGATCAGCATTTGCAAAAACGATGGATCGGCCGAAGAGGGCCAGTCGAATGGCCAGCACGTTCTCCGGATTTGACTGTGTGTGATTCATTTCTTTGGTCCTATTTGAAAGACAAAGTGTTTACTCCTGGAGAACGATTTGCTAATCTCAATAATTTAAGAAATAAGATCACCCAAGAAATTGAAAATATCGATCATCATCATTTCACTACTGCATTTCGTGATTGGGCCAACAGAATAGACCGATGTATGCAGGCCAATCATAGAAGTGGATAATAATACACTAGAATGGAAGTTTGATATCTTGCCAATGTACAATTATGGCACATGGAAGAATCTATGGTTTGTAGGTCAGATTCGATTTAAAACATTGTATCATAGTGAAACTATTTGCCAAGTTGGTTGTGGAAGTTGCTGACAGCAAATCACAGGATTTTCATGAAGAGAATTTTAAGTGAGATGGCTGCATTGTTTTATATAAATTAGCCTACTATTCCATGGATTAATATACTGTGTCTATTTGTACCAGTCATTGACAACTATTTTCCAATTTTTCAACACTGGAATGCGAATTGAAATTTGGTTCACAGAGTCATAATCGAAAGTAGTCGGTGTACTGCTTGTAAGAACACCTCAAGAATTCAAAGATAAAAATTCTAATTATTGGATAATTTCTCCTTCTAGCAGTTAAGAAGCCTAGCGCTCTTCTGGAATAAACACATCGAAAGCTTCTTCACCGACAGTCATTTCTCAGATAAATGAAATGTCACTGGAACTTTCAATGAACAATTGAATGACGCATGCGATATAGTGTGATGATATTTTGGAAGCTCATATTCGAAAGCATGCAAAGGTTTTGGAAATTGTTCAAATATATTGAACAGGGGAATCCTTTTAAGTAAAATGAATGCTGTAAGATTTCTTGGCCTCTGATTTCAAGCTGGAGCAATGCATGCTCTGTAAATCGACATCACAAGTTGCATATGTGTCTGATTATACTCTTGATTGATTATAGGAGCGATATTTCAAAATGATGAACGTACAGAGCGTTTTAAAGGATTTCCTTCTTTGTCATCCTGTCGGGGCAGCATTTTGTAAATTCATTGTTGCTTTTGTGTACATGATCTTTGGACAAGGGGCAACAAACCAGATCAAGAATTGACTTGATAATTTAAAATGCCAACCAGAAAACAAGAAAGCCAGTTCGCAAAATTTGCTTTTTGCCCCAACTAAGTTCCCCCGGAGTGTGCCATAATTTTCATGCAATTTCCATTCTAGGACTTTCTATGGTATTCTTAATTTCTATGAGGCCAATGGACTTCACTTTGAATAAATTTGTGTGAGTAAATTGTTCTTTAGACTATTGACGTGTATGCCTCCTCTTATTTGTTTTTCAATTTAAATAAAATATTTGTGTAACAATGCCCAGAGTCCAAGGACTTTTTGACTATCCGGTATCAGTTGATTTCAACAAAAAAAAGTCATAATTTCAATTTTCTGTCCTAGTTCCATTATACTTGTGAATGAAAAACATCACATCTCAACAAGTAGCAATGCTTTTTTGATGAAATTACTATAGAAATTGCAAGCTTCCTCTACAAAGCTTGCCATGCATGGTAGTTAATCTGTCAAATAGGGTGACAGATTTGATTAACCACAGAAAAATAAACTTATAATTCTGTGGGCCTACAATATAATTTGAGCGATATTTTCAAATCAATCATGTTTTCCTCATTCACGGAAAGATTAAAAGGCTGTTATTGAGTGAACACTCGTATATTTATGAAATTAAAACACAATTCCATTTATAACCTTTTCATTTTAAAATGCTTATCTGTCTATGATATAGGGCCTCTGTGGCTAGGAAACATCATTTTTGAGATTGCCACATTTATGGAATGACAAAAAATTCATGGAATAATGGTGTCTATATCCTGTAAAAAGTAACCTGTATGCTTCTTCGTATTGCCATGTGTATCATTCAAGAAGTAACAGAGAACGGTGCTTCAAAAATATGCACAAATTTATAGAAACGCTAAATCATGAAAAATTTAAAAATTAGCTTTAATTATGAAAAACTTCATATTTTAAAAGTCGTTGGCTGCACCGCTGTTGAATAGTCATGAAAATAAATTACATCCCATCTTATTAGATAATATGACAACGAATTGTGAAAGAATCCTTATGGACTCATAGGCCTAGTTCCTGCAATAAGGTGAAACACTCTTTAAGTGATGCTGGGAAGTTTTGATGCAATTTTTTCTTTTGATTTCATTTCAGTCTTTTCAGAAAAAAAATGTTTCTAGCCTACTACTTTTGCAGTTAATCAGTAGAGCCATATTGATGGTTTTAACTTGCCAGGTATCTACATTCTGTCACTTGTTGTTCACTCTTGTTGCTCACTTTTGATGTTCACTCACAACGTTTTCCTGTCTTATTCATGTCCTGATGGTCACGTGCAGCGATCGAAAGTGCTCGATGAAGAGCATGCTTTGAATGTCCGTCGTTTTCTACGGGCTCCCTCTGGAAGAAAATATTCAGATCCCGTTATTTCATGCAATTTCGTTTATGTGATAGTCTTAGGATAAATGAAATTTCTGCCATAAGAGCATTTTTCAAGTCGTCACGGCAATTGATATACAAGTGTGAACCTGAGAGAACACCAGCGATGAAAGTTACATTTAGACAGAACCGAGCTTGTACCACAGTAGCGAGGATCTGCACGTGGTTTGCCACTGCCTTGTTGTGATGTCCACGGGGTGGACCATTCATCACACGCTCATTATCGCGGAACATGTTTGCACACATTTCGTTTTTATGTGCAATTTGAAGTCATTTTTGCCTTTTGCTGGTCATCATTGCAGCTTTAAACTAAAATTGTCAGGATCTTTTCAGAAGATGTAATTACACAGAAACACATCAATCGTTGATTTCGATCAAATTCCGCAACATCCTGAGATCATGTTGAAGTCATACAAAGCAGCAGTTCGAAATAGAATGTCAGACTTTCTTGTTTTCCTCTTCCTATGGTTGTTTACCAGTTTTCTCAGTTAACTCTTCATCTTTACGACAATGTGATCATACTTCGCAAAAATCAGATCAGAATGACATTGTATTTCGAAGAGGCTGTTCCTCTTAGACCTTTTCCAACCCTTTCGAGCATACACACAGAATTTCCTGCCTGTGACTAAAGAATGTTTTAATTAAATTTTAAATTTCTTTAGTTATAAAGGAATGTAAACTTCCCCTTTTTCAACTTCCTGACAAAGACTGTATGGCCAGTAGCCCATCTCACTGTTCTCCAATCGAAACTGGTTGCAGTTATTAGAATAAATTCTGATTTGAAGAGACGTTCTTTATTTTCATATATAAAAAATCAATCTTAATTTAAAGCAATTATTAAAATTTGATATCACTCTTATAAGTCTCCTAGTGTCGCAAATCATCATCCAATGGGAAGTGATCTGATGAAATCTGCATTGTCAGCTGTAGAAGGCGATAACCTGCACTGTAAATCGCTGGATACGAAAATTACATACAATCATATACCAAAATCACATACAATTTGAAATTAACATCTAATACGAGATTCTCGTATGTTTACAGAGATCTGACATGTTTTACATACCACATCTCACTTTCGCATGTGATTGGTATGTAGCGATACGAACTATTCTATCTATGATTGGCTGTTTTACACTGAAATACGAGTTGTTGGTATGTTTTATATACGAGACCCGGTGCAAATTCATCCTTATTAGTATGCCTCTGGTATGTGTTTGGTATGTGCAGCTTTAAGTCACATAGCAAAAAAAATGTGTATTACATAATACTGTCAAATAACTTTTTTCGTTAATACCAGTCGTGAATATTTTTTGTTTGATAGAGGGATATTTAACTAGATTAGATTTATTGTAAATCTTATGCTCCACGAGATTGTCGTCGTTCCTTTTTGTCTAGCAACATTAGCAGGACGTATAGATAACTCTACTTTATGACCCAAGTCGCTATACACCACTTCATTTAGACGATTTGTTTAGTGAAATCACGTTGACTTATATATCTCAAACATAACTATTTTTGCATTCATGAATTATAATGTGTTTTAATTTCGGATTGATAATATGCTTAATTTCAAAATTGCATAATGCATAATTGTTGATGGTTGAATACTTATTGATTATTCATGAAATGCCTTAGACTTACATGTATTAAAATCGAATTCATTATTGAAAGTTTGAATCTTGAATGTCATTATCTCACTACTTGCAAAACAGTAGTAACATCAGTGAGATCTTTATTGACAGAATGCCTTAAATCAACATACTTTGGACATGATTTATGCTTTCATTTAACATTGTGGTGGTATGGCTTTAATATGTAAAGCATACCACATTTGAAATAACATACGAAAAGCATACAAATACATACAGAAATAAACCAAATTTTTTGGTATGCATCCTTCGTATGTGATTGGTATTGAGCGATTTACAGTGTGCTGGTGATCCATCAACATGAGTCATCGCAAAAGATGAGTATCTCGAGAGAAAATCTATGAAAAGTCATAGTGCATCCTGCTTCAGTTTAGTGATGCGCAAAAGTATTTTGAGTCAAAATGGCATAGCTTTCCAATTGACTTTTGTATGGTTTCTATTCATTTATACCTGGTTAGAGGAAATCGGAGTTTACAAAAACTTTACATGACAAGCAGATCTGCATTTGAATCCCTATAATGACCAACAAGTATCAGTATCAATTATAGACCATGCTCACGGTCTATGTTTGCCTGTGTTCAGAATAACTACATGCAAATGAGCATGTTGTATTTTGTCTCATGTGGAATCCAGCATCTCTATTGAAATTGAATTCTAAATTCGTAAAATAGCATTTTAACCATATACTACTACTTATAGTTAATAGTTTTTGATTGTGTATTCGAAACTTAGTTTTGAAACCATCTGAAATAATCGTATCCTTATATTCACAGAAGCTACTCATTCTTGCACTGTAGTCTAAGTGCAAGTCCTAGACAATTCCTGAGACATGTGATTTTTTGGAAAATGGCTGCCATTTTGAAAATAGGCCATTTACAAGGAATGTGTACATAAAAATATTTTGTGCTTGCTTTTTTTCTCCTGGAGGATCAACTAAGTTGGATTCGCCGTTGATACATTTTTGAAATCAAAACTTCATTTCTGTTCACCGTGTATTAGAGATATGATGAACTTTATTCCGTGAGGATATGCAAATCAAGATTTTGAAGACTTCTATCAAGTACAAAGATTAGCAATCAAATTATATATTCTGGCTTTTTTCTAATTTCTGTGCATGAAATATTTCAATGCTGTGTCATTCAATTTGTTCAATTATTATTCAATGCATTATTCAATTTGTATCCTGTGTATATGTTCAGCTAGCTCAGTCTTGTATAATTTGAAATTTTAGCAAAATAATGCTCAAAAGAATGGTAAAATAATCCTGTCTGGCATTTTATCCCAAAATCATTAGCAAGGCTTTCAGTATAATCCATAATTGACCCAAAATTTCATCAAAATACTGCTGATGAAGGAAAATAACTTTTTGCCAATATTTTTTATGATATTTGATAATTTAGAGTTGTGATATCTCACAGTCTCACATCTTAATGGTGTTAAAATTCACTGCGCTAATTTCAAATAGCTCACTTTCTTGTTTGAATTCTCTTATTTGTTTTATGAACTATAAACAGAATTCGCATATGAGCAGTCGCTGAACGTAGTCATCGCACTACCAGTCTGGCAGACTGCGAGGTCCGACGAAATGGCTGAAAAGGTGGTAGCCGCTGTGAAAAAAAGGAAGAACCGTCTATTCGACCAGCAGTGGCATCAGTCTCTGACACTACTCAATCATCCGTGTACACACCTCTTAAAGAGGCAGAGATGAGGGCTTATCTTAGCCAGAAGACGGGTGGTCCTACAGAGCGTCATCTCGCGCACGATTTGAAAAGCCTCTACTTCATCACTCCGGACACAGACCCCTTTGCTCAAGAAAAGAGCGTTCTTTGCATCAGGGATGCGGCGTCCTATCATTTTGATAGGACTCCTACTCCGACTGCGGGGTTTGATAGGACTCCGACTCCGACTGCGGGGTTTGATAGGACTCCTACTCCGACTCCGGGTGGCAAGTATATAAAGCCTAGTTTTTTGAAAAATTAACTGATAACCTATAATTGATCATCATTAGTTTACCTGAACCTATTTTTAGTGATCATTGTTGTATCAATTATCAATCATTTTTCAAATATCGCTTTTAGTTATATGCATACGACTCGGCTGTTTCCATCTTGTTGATGTGTGCTTCGCACAGTATTTCTCCAGTCTCTACCAAGTAGGAAAATCTCCCATCATTCTTCATAAAATATGAGTACTTTTTCGATTTTAATATGCGCTTTAGAGGAGACATCGCACACGATAACGTGAGGGTGAGGTTATGTTCTCAAACAAACTAGTATTCTATTTTGTCTCTGATGTGACCTTTGGCGCGTAGGTGTGATCGAGGAAGGCTTGTCTTCTCTATTAAATCACCGGGTGAAAAGACAATTCTCTTTTCACTATCACGGTTCATTCTCTCAACTGTTACAAGCTTTGCTTGCACTGCTGTCTCTGTACTTTTGTTTGACGGAGAAAGTTGACATTAGGACAGTGACAGCTATGCACGAGGATAAATAATTTGCTTGTATTATATTTCGGGTCAAGTAATAGGCCGGAATCCTATCATTTGATAGCACTCCGACTCCGACTCCACATCCTTGCTTTGCATGCTGTCATTCCCAACTTTTCCATGCCGTAAAGGAGTACCAGTCCTCCAGACACAAACAACGTGTACTCTTGGTTGTCGTCTCACGAAGCAGTTGGAGCTGATGCATTTTTGCATGGCGCATTGGTGTAGAGAGCCTTCTCGCAGAATTGGTTGATGCCAGCTACACTGGCATTCATATAGTCCAAAATGAGTATCAGAAAGAGCACTGAACCTGAGTCCTGAGTACAGTACGACCAAGAAATGAGTCTCAGAATCTAGTACTCTTTGAGTTCGAAAGCACAACACTTGATTCGTACTCATTTTAGCACTTATTTAGTGAGTCACATAGGACTGGCACTTCCTCTAAAACGAAAAATGCTATGCGGCATAACCAACGCGCTATATCCAATGTGCACATCCATCGAAGAACTGCTTTGGCAATTGAACACAAACATGCACTTGGAAAACAAAATATGCAGAAGAATCAAAGCGCAGTCGGTTAAATGGATAAACGTTGGCAAGACTCAAAGCACTGTCAAACGGATGGAAAACGTTGATTGACACCGTCCTTCCCAATGTCTCTATTCATCACATAGTCGACAATGCGCTCGGAAATCGGCGTGCGCCGTCACTGCCATCTCTGCATAATGACTCACGTAATTTGGCCTCGGGTAGTGTCATTTATTGATATCTCATCATGTTAGTATTTAACACGTATTTTCATACTTCTATAAATTTGAGTTTGGTAATTCTACTGCTTTTCGTAGTGACCGATATTTGTGGAAGAGTGGTTTGAGAAGTGCTTCCACTTTATAAGTGAGCTCATGACAATGACTGGAGCTGGATACGCAATTGCTGTGGGTTGAATCCAGAGGTTGCTCACTGCTATTCCCATGAGATGGCGCTGTGGCCTGGTGGTAGAGTGTTCGCTCCGCGTCAAGGAGACCTTGGTTCAAATCTTGGTCAGGTAAAAAATAAGACGTCTAAAAATAGGTGCACTCTGCATTCTTTAAAAGCACTCAGCACAAAAAGGAATGAGAATGGGATAAATAACAACTCGGTCACATTGAAGGAAGACTCCATGCCTCATGTGCTTCCGAGTATAAACAATGTTCATCTATCTATTTATTTATTTACAGCATTCCACCGAACAAGGGAAATAATCGAACAAGTTGATTAGCTATTTGGTGATCGAATTCAAACGTTTGCGAAGTGTGATGATTTCTAGTAGTTAGTAATAGAAACTGACGGTCATTGTGTTTCACGGTACCATAACCATGAAATGCACCAATGGACTTTATTCATGTTGGGAGACGATTGGAACACCATGTCGCACTTTTTATTGTGGTCTTCTTAAAACTGAACCAACTGATCTAGCATTTGTGACATTTAATTTCAGCATAGTTTGACTTTTGCATTTACTCGTATTGTATTTATAAACATATTATGTGACAACTTTTGATTACGCATTACTTTTCAATATGAATGCGGTGTTGTGTTTTGCAATTTTACAATCTATTCTGACCTTCTGATGCTTGCATTGAAATTCAGTGATCTATGACGTTCGTGGACATCGTCTTCATTTATTAAAGTTAATTACACGTCTTATATTTTTATTGCCACTTACATGTGCAATTATCTATTGTCACCGCTGACCTTAGCAAAGGTCACATCTGCACCCCAGATCGCTTTTAAGTACAACTGTTAACTACAAACCGTAAATATTCGCTGAAATTAACAGCTAAAATTAGTTTCACGGTTTTTTACAGTCTAACCTGTAAGCATCAGTAAAGCAGGCGTTTGTTTATCTGATATGAACGGATTTTAACTGTTGTGTCAGCACTCATCAAGCGATGACGTCATCAATTTAACAGATATTTACTGATATTTTCTGTGGAGCTTTGATGTGAAGTTTCACGGCTATTTTAGCTGTTTTTAAAGGTGTGCGTTGTACCATTTACAGTGTAAGGCTCAGACTTCTATCCTGTAGTGATGAAAGTTTTCCGTGGAAAATTATGGAAAATATTGGAAAATTTTGAAAGTTTTGATTTTTTTGATAGGCCTTATAATTTGAGCGCTTCCACTCCCGAGGCAGCTACGTACCAATAAATTGGGTCTAAAACTCTTAATTTCATCATTATCTCGATTAAAGAGATCGAAGCAATGCGAGTTCCGTCCACGGATTTTTGAACATTCCTTTGCCACCAGTGGCTTGTGCCATTTTGTTAGCATTTTTAATTATCACACAGACACAGACACGTTTGGGATAACGTGAATCTTGGTTTACAATAGGGTATATTTTCATGCAATGTGAAAGATGTGGAGCAAAAATAATGTACTTCATTTTGGAGTTTGCTGATTAGCTTGAAAGTTAAGCTTTAAAGCAACGTTGATCAGAGAAAGAAATTCTTCATGTGTTGATGAACAAGTGAAGTATAAGCACACAGTCCACGCAGCATTCATGAGGGACCATATTGGAAGACATAAAGACAGCAAAATCGTGAGATATTTGGTCACTTGAGATATCTGTGATGAGTAAAAGAATGTCTATGATAGACTCTAACTTCCGGCCTATTGTCCGACATCTTCGCTGAGGATACACATCTTCCATTTCTAGTTCAGATGGTTCAGATAGTTCTAATTCGATTTCAGATCTGCCCAAATGAATTTCAGATATGATCCAAATGAAACTCCAGTTGAATTTAAGATCTTTTCCAAGTTGAGCTTCTGACAGATATCTTAAATTCAGTTAGAGAAATCTGAAATCCATCTTGCGTCTGAAATTCATTTGGAAAGATCTGAAATAGACACGGAAAAGGTGCAGTTGGTTCCAAAAATTAACATGCCGTGATAGAGAAGTTTTCGGTCTTTGAATATTACATAGTCTTTTCAACGACTGCACAAACAGTCTCCAAAACAAAGGCAAAAACGTTGATCACCAAAAAATAAATTTTCAAAATTTTCCGGAAAATTTCCACTTGCATCACTATCCTGATGTGCGAAAAACACAAAGTGAAAGTGCTTGCACGAACATGCCATGAATGAGCAAAAGTCACTTTTGAATAAGTCATCAGGAACAAGGAAAGTTGGGTATCGTTCATTTCACCATTTGCTCCTTTTACTATGATAGGCCTATTTAGTTTCCGTTAATCACGTTTCTCGCTACCTCTTGAAAATTGCAGGTATTTAACGGATATCCGTCACTTTTTGTTAATCTGCAAGCTAAATTCGCCCGCGAATTTCTTATTATTTAATTCATTGATTATCACCTATGTCAATAATTTGGCAATTCTCAAGTTAAAGTTCCAGTCGTCTTGCTAATCAGAGAGCGGCGAATATAGTAAAACTGTAGCTGTTTATGGATGTATAAATGATCTCAAACTCGGCACTATTCAAAAACGTAGTGATCTAGCATTTTCAGCATTGTCAATTTTATGACAATTAGATGCCACTTTCAGGCAGAATCTGTAATTGTTCATAGAAATAGTGACAAACTAAAAATGTTCTTCTATGACAAAACAAAGCAAATAATAATAGTGATTCTTACTTGGTCCTCTGGACATCATGGACAACGAAAATGGAATAAAATGCTAGCCTTCGTACGCAAAGAACACCGCAATAAAGTTATTTTGAGATATTGATCCGATGACTATGACCTTCAGACTCGCAATAATGACGGATAATCACACGAGCAATCGTACGTGACTGAGCAGACAGGTGTATAGAGCACAAAATTGTGGGAGAATAGCGCGGCGATCTTCCAAACGAAGTAGATCAATCGATGCAGGAAGCGATGAGGATCACAAAGATATCAAAACTGATGAATATCGATGTGTGGAACACTAATAAGCAACGGTATATTCCAAGACTTCACACTGACGAAGAGCGCACAACCACGTTCGACAACGTCGAGTAGAAAATAGTAGAAATACTTTGTTGTTATTTCCACAGTCTCCTCTCGGTGACGGATGGCGTTCAGCTGATGACGCAGGTCTTCTTGGGTGCATCAGTTGCTGTTTCATCTAAATTGCTTGGCTGATTTCCAGTGACGACTGCGAATAGGGCAGTGACAGTAGGGATGTTTCTACGATACTTTAGAGCGTGAGCTGCCCGCCCCTTTTGAAGAGAAGCAGCGACTGTACTTGATCCAGTTGCAACAAGTCTTTATAACCGTGAAGGTATTGGCTAGGAGAGCGTGGCGCAGGTGGAAAGATTTCTGAAAACTGCTTGGTGGTTCCGCCTAATTATTCACAGAAGCTTGCAAATGACGTTTGCGTTAGATAACTTTCGACAATTATTTGTCGTTCAAGAATATCCGTTTTGGGAGCGATCTGGTAGTGATATCTGGATATAATTTATCGTTGGGATAATGTGAACTGCAGTACTGTATGTTGCACATGCCCCATAATTTATCATGTTCGATTGAAGCGATGACTGCACATAAGATAAATAATGTATATTTCAAAAAAATGACGTAATTGGAATGAGTAGTATTAACAATTCAAGAGATAAATGATTGATGTATCACGTAGGTGCTTGATGAAAAGTAAACTCAGGGACATAATTAAGGAAGATAAAGTCAGAAAATACATTCTGTTGTACATTGAGGCACAGTATGGTACGAAAGAAGACGACCGCCGACTTGTAACTGATTTGGGTAGAAGTAGATGCCTTGAATGTGGCAGTGTTGGAGGGAACAAAGAATGAAGGAAGGTGATTCGGATCTCTCATTTTCAAAAAGGTGTTCATTGCTAGGTGGTCACGACGAATGCTACCGTCACTACATTGGCAGTTTATACCACAGATAAGTCTATGAGCCCTTTTGTGAAATCGCTCCATACGTTCGTTATCTTTTTGTTATAATCCGACAAAAAGGGGACAATTGTATTCGAGTACACTTTGTATATGTACATTTTGTAAATTTGAATAATATATTTCTTTGGTAAAACACTGTGAAGACGATGCACCACATATAGCCTGCTGCTAGCTTTCTTGCAAATTTTCGTGATGTGATTGTCCCCATTTCAAAGAATTCGAAAACGTCACACCGAGGATATCCATTTCTGAACAAAATGAGTTATTGTCTGCAAAAATTTGAAATTTGTTCGATTTCTTTGATATGGCCATTGATTTGGTCTCGTCGCTGTTTAGACTTAGTCCATGAGCATCGAAACATCGTTTAATGTTCTCAGTTTCGCTTTTTATCATTTCTGGAATGGTAGAGATGTTTTGGTATGTTTGGAGGAGAACAACGTCATCTGCAAATTTCAGCATGCAGGTGTTTGGACATGAAGGAGCGAGTGAGCTTAAGTGAGATGCAAACAGATATGGTGACAAAGAAGAACCCTGCGGTACACCTGAAGTTAAATCAGCCATGGTCACTAAACCTACTTCTAATTGCTACTCGTTGCTTCCTTCCATTCAAAAACCCGGTGCACTACACTTGATGAAATCTGGTGAGAGTCCGTTGTCTGACAATGAAATAAGCAATGATGAGTGGCTTAAACGATCGAAGGCCTTTGTTAAGTCCAAGGCGGTAATCAACACTCCTTCGTTTTCTACCTTGTTGTCTAGCTCTTTGGTAACGTAGTCTTGAATTCGCATGTGAGATAACAAAGTTGATGATTTGGGACGAAAACCATATTGATCCACATCCGTAAGAATTCAACAGCTTGTCCTTAACAGAGTTTCAGCGCAAGACGCTCGGAAATCTTTGAAAAAATCGGCAATCGCGAAATAGGTCTGGTATCCTTGTAGAAGGCAAATGAAAAAACTTTTTTCTTTGGTATCGGTACTACATTGGCCAATTTCCATTGAATAGGATAATAACCCGAAATGGCAGAGACTGCAAAGATGTGAGTTAGAGGTTCAGCCAACACCACGGATACGCACTCAATACTGAGTCGCTATCCCCAGCAGCCTTCGTTCAATTTTATTTTTACTGAGCAAGTCAAAAGTTGATGGAACATCCAGATTCAGAATTTGACAATTTGACGTAAGTAAGGATCAAAACATTTAAACCACATCTGTAAAAATTGCTGGATACAAAAAATACATCAAAAACATAAACCAAATTCACATACAATTTTGAAAAACTAACATTTGATAACGAGATTCTCGTATGTTTACAGAGATTACTGGTTAATAGTTTTTCCATACGAAAAGCATAACTTACATTCATCATTGATTGGTATAATATCGATGCGAAACCATTCTGTCTGTGCATTGGTTTGCTTTTACGATAGAAATTACGGTTGTATGGCATGTTTTTGGCACGATGCCCCGATGTCAAAACTTCATAGAACTTTGTATGGGTTTCGGTATGTACAGAGTAAGCTTTTAAAGTCGCACAGCAAAAAAAATTATATATATGTAGTTGCAATACCGCTGTTAAAACAACTTTTTGAGTATATATCGGTCATATATATATATATATATATATATATATATATAAAAAATATATATAAATATATGTGGCTCTTTGCTATACAAAGAGCCAAAGAACGATTAAAGTGCATAATGAAAATAGAAATACATCTGAATGACATTAATTATTCCTTTTGTACAATACATATAATCCCACTAATCCTCAAGTCTTCAACAAAACTATATACAAACCTTAACAAATACATTAAAATCTATTAAATCTTTCGAAAAATTTTAAATTTCAGAATTCACTATGACAGCCAAATCATATTATCCATTTTAAAACGAAATAAGAAAACCAAAATTGAGGGTGGTAACTTCTTATGGATACGTGGTATTTAGAATATTTGATCAAACTCGATTTACCGTGAAATCATAACCATTATGTCATCGTGATACTTCTAATAACATATCACAGGACCTCATATTAGCTCAACTTCAATGAACTACAGTTGATAAACATCATTTCAATTAAAACGACCAACTTTTGTTGCAACCATGTTGACCTTTATATATCTCAAACATAACTATATTTGCCTTCATTAATTGTGATGTGTTTTATTTTCGGATTGAATTATGCATATTTTCAAAATTTCATAATCATTAAAACATTGATCTTTACACATATTAATGATTTATTTTAATGAAATGCCTCGAACTTTTACGTGCTTTAAAATTGAATTTCCATTGTAAGTTTGACTTTAAATGCCAATTAACTTACACTTGCAAAACATTAATAAGTGCCATGCAACCTTAAAGCTATCTTTATTGGCAAAAGGCAATACAATACCTGAAAAATATAACCAACAACAGTATTTTGGTTTGCATCCTTCGTATGGATTGGTATCGAGCGATTTACATGCAATGCTGATAACAATGTAAGCATGGCTTTTATAGTCTGAACAATCCTAATCTTTTCCGGCTATCTGAATTAGGAAAAGAGTTTGCGTTTTATTATATAATTATAAAGTATTGACCCTGTGTGGTGTTGAAACAAAAAAAAAAACATTGATATAGAAAAATCATTTCTTTTCCATGATATAAGATGCTCCGATAATGGAACATGGGCATAAGGACAGCATCGAAAGGTTGCAATTCAACCATGACAATTTACGCACGAAAGAAACTGCTCCAAAGAATGGCTCTCGCCAATCCCTTCAACTGTGTCCTCACGTGATGGATGACAGAGGCCAAAGAGAATAAATTGAATTTCTTTGTTTGTTTTGGTCCTACAATGGCATTAATTTCAATAAGCAGATGGCACGCAAGAAATATCCTGAGGGGCGGAGAGAACACTTTTTTCATTAACGTAAGCAAATCAAAGCCTATTATCTGACGAACTAAATAGATGACACTGCAATTGAACGTTTCGCACCATAGAGTAAGTGTATTTAGGTTCTGTAGCAATTGAAGCAATTATTAGATCCCCAATGTGTATACACTTTCGATTTCATTAAATGGACTCGAAGTCTTGTAAGAAGTCTGTCAAGACAGATAACTTCAGTCGAAGGTTTTCATGAATTACACAAACACATACGTTGTGAGGAATTTCAGATGCATAACGAATGAAGGGCGGACGCATCTTTTGGAAAGAAGTCAATCCGATCTTGACCTCAGAATTTTCTTCGCAGAAGATGGCATGAGCCTCTTTGATAGTCATCACAAGATGTCTAAGTTGCTTGCGTTGACGTTTACCATCGATGACAAACATTCGACTGTCCTTCATTCCAGGAGAAACTGGAGATATCTTATCAGACAAGTAGAATTTTTCGACTGATACTCGTAAGTGCATGGGAAAGTCCCTTCTTTTCACGCCTGTTACTGTCACTGGGATCACACTGCATCGTTTTCACGCCTACTTTTGCAGCCAAGAGGTTGACTACCAGTTTCTGCTTATTTGGAGACCGAGGTAAAGCTCTCACAACCTTGCGGATACATCGTGCTCGGCTTTGTACCGACGAAAAGCTGTTTTCAAGATTATCTTTAGTTTGGAGTAAACGTCGATTTCGTTCAGTCTTTCTAAGATTCCTTTGCCTCTCTCTGTCGTAGGCTCTGACAGCATCACACCTTTTAATTCGCTGTCGATATATCTTGTGTCTTTGCTTTTCTTTTTCACGATAGATTTCGGAGGCCTTCTTACGTTCGCGATAACGCCTTTGCTTCTCCGCGGCACTTAGAGGCATATTTGAACAGAGTCAGAGACGAACTAGAAGCACGCAGTTGACAAACGAAGTAAAACTGATGTCAGTGCACGGTTTCTTATCCTATACCTATGTCGAAGTCATCGATAGTCACGTGACTACGTGAGTAATTTTCTATGGTCTACGCAAAGCTATCGTCGACTGTCAGCCTGATTCTTAGCGTGAGAATTTATCTCAAATTCTCATCTCTGTGGTAATAACATCCATGAATCTGACTGAAGATATCCAATGATATCTTACTTTCTGCTGCAATCATCAACTAAAAATGATGAATAAGAAACGGAGTGTCAAAGTAACGCTCGCGACACATTTTCAATGAAGTGTGTGAAGCAGAAGAAAAACATAATATTAGATCCAACATTACTATAGGTTTATGCTGAGTAGTCATTGATACTTGACGGTAAAATTTATCATCTATCTTGCGGAATCATTTGCCTATATAACTTAATGTGACAAATTAGTAACGCTCACGACAATTAAAAATTGCTTGATAAGACCGAATGTGTACCTAAATATAGCTACATAATATATGTATTTAACTGCATGATCGATAAGAGGGAGTATTTCAGGTTTTAGAACAGCGCAGATATCTGCACTTACAGTGATACATTGTCTTATAATTTATTATTTGGTTTTGGGTATCATTTTGAGAGAATTAAAGTTAATGGTGCATAAGGAATTTGAATCAGTCAAATTTACAATATAGAATGGCTGAAATTGATTTTTTTCTAAATTTGCATGCTTCTAGAGTCATATTTTCAGAAAATCATGTCAGTTTACTGAGATTGCAAACTTGAAAATTTATCCGTAGTGAACGTTTTCCGCGTTTTGGCCAATATACAAATTTTTGCAGTTTTGAAGAAAACACCACGGAAATGACTTATCTTGATGGTAAATGCATAAGGAATAATAGTTTGCTACAAATCCTCCGTTTCATGGCAGCCTTGGAGAGGCAATGTTTTCTAAATTAGCAACTCGATAGGTTGTTATTATTTTCATGTTCAACCTAAAGAATATTTTCTTAAGCGACGCATCACAAGCAATCTGCCACTGGTAGAGCAAAATCAAAGACAATGATTTCAATTAACTGTAACAGATGTAAATGGGTCTACATCGCTATTCGGATTCAAGTGAAACATGAATTTAATGAATCATAATATTATGCCGATGAAAATTTTATTGAAAAATTGAAATTTCAGCCAAGAAAGCAGAACAAAATCTCGACTTTTTCATGAAGACTTACATTATAATTCAGTTCATGAAATTTCCTAGGTAATCATCGTAATTTCAGCTTAATTAAGATGCTTGTTAGCAAATACTAATTCCTTTTGATATCCAATTTGTGTCATAGTACTTATATAGGAGAGTCATCTCGGTAGTATATAAATTGACAAATTTTGACTTTTTTCAAAAGTGCTAAAATAATTTTTTGGATCACGGGAACGTAAAGTTCCCGAAATTCCCATTCATGAACAGTTCATAATAAATAAAATGCAGTTAATGAAATGGTTTCATGTAGGCAGTATATGAATTTGCACAACTTTAGCTTTTTAAAAACTGCTCAACCTGTTTTTTGGCCGTAGGAATGTTATCTCCGCAAAAATCTGAATCTATATAAAAATTTTCACTGTATACAGATGCCCTTGTGAGTCGACACTCTACCTACTATATGCCGAGTGGTCAAAAAGTTTGTATATACCCCAATGTTAAACGAAATATCTACATTTCTAACACGTAGATTCAAGTAAATGTTTGTTGGAAAATAATTTGAAATGGATATCCATGACATATGATTGAGGAAACAAAGAAAGCTATGATCAATCTAATTCTAAAATTGCATTGAAAACTTTGCTTTTCGTATAATAGGCCACGTGAGATAATGATTGTTAAATGTTATTTTAAGATACTGAGTTCTCACAAACATAATTCATCCTTGGATCTCCTATTTAATAACATAAAACTAAAACAAATAATATTATGATATTCACAACATTTATTTCATGACAGACTACAAATTCAGTTGAAGAAGTTAAAAGTCAAAATAAGATTTCATTGCCTCAAGTGCTCAAAATTCTTTCCACGAGCTTCGGCACATTGCTCACATCTTTCCAAAACAGTGTGGCAAATTGTGCGACATACATGTAAGTCTTTATCTCCGTCAATGTCTGAGAACGCCTGGATTACGTAGGCTCTCAACTGAGGTACAGAGGTTGGTCGCTGGCCATAAACTAAGTTCTTCACAATTCCCCAAACACTGAAGTTCATTGGGGTGAGGTCAGGGGAACGAGTAGGCCATTCTATGGGACCTGATCGACCGATCCACTTCATCGGGAAGACTTCATTAAGATAGCCTCTCACCGCAGCGGAATAGTGTGCGGGAGCGCCATCCTGCTAGAAAAACAACTGGTGAGAATCGTCTCCTTCCCGTAAAGTGGGTACATTGACACTTCGTAGTTTTTCCAAGTACGGTTCACCAGTTACAGAGTTCTCGAAAAACACAGGTCCAATTATTCTTGCAGAGGAAATACCAGCCCAAACTGTTAGGCCTGGTTGGTTCCACTGCTTTGTGCCAGTGAAGTGTGGGTTCTCTGAAGACCAATAAACACGGTTATGTCTGTTCAGTTGCCCACTCAGTTTGAATTGAGATTCATCTAACCAGATAATTCTGTTCAAAATATGAGGATTATCATTGGCCTCACTGATGAAAATCTCAGCAAAATGAAGACGGCGATCGTAGTCATCTTCCCGAAGTTCGTGAATAAGACGGGGAATGTAGGGGTTATTGTCTAGTTCTTTTAAAATTTTTTCATTCTTTTAAATCAGTGATCCTCGTGACAACCCTAGCTCCAGACTACCACGTCTAGTGGACTTCTTTGGACTGATTTCGTAAGCCTGAGTAACCAAAAACCTGTTGTTTATTGTGGTTGCTGAGACTGGTCTTCCCGATCTTCGTGCGTCTTGAACTGAGTCTGTTTCTACAAACGTATCTCGAATTCTGTATAATTATGGTAACACTAGTTGGAGGTGGTGTTGGAAAGGTCTTCTTCCATTCTTCGATCACTTTACGTGCGCTTTCATGTTTACAATAATTGGTCAAAATAAATTTTCTTTCGTCAGATGACAGCTTCCAAAAAGATTGATCTGATTTTGGTCATACACCGAATGATAAGCTTAGATACATGTATATCTTTGGATAAAATCAATGATTCTTAACTTTGACATCTAATCATAAGTGTCTGACTGAGCATAGATAGTCCATGTACTGTTAGATGACTCAACTAGGTATCTAACTGTTCAGGTTGACACGGATCATATTAGAAATGTAGATATTTCGTTTAACATTAGGTACAGTATATTATACAAACTTTTTGACAACTTTGTACTTACTCTATGGTTCACAGTCAGTAAATTTAGATCGGGAGGGGTCGAACGATGTGAATAATTATTCCATTTGACGAATTTATCACTTAGAAACATTGAGTCAAAGATAGGTGCGTTCACATGCTTGATGTTCAGTCTTCGATGTCGCAACGCTAGCTCGTGTGTTCCCTAAAACAACTTTTCTAACACAGTGTACGCAAGCCAAAGGGACACATCTCTCTTCACATCTCTCTACCCTAGCACACAATGGCTGAGATAAAATCGCGACACCTCTAGAGTAACAGCGAAAGAAGAATCCATGTCTGTGACAGAGGCATTCAAGGGAGATTGAGACTATGCTTACAGCGCGCCAACGCCCGTTCTTTGCTTCTGCATATTGAGCCAATGTATGTGACCAAAATCTTTGTGATTCTGGACTCGCATCTTAATTTCCTTCCGTTTGCTTCATTGAATTTGTCTTCTATTGTTTCTTTCAGAATATTAAGGTACTTTCGTAAATAAGTCATGGTCGACCAGGCAACCTTCAACAGTGCAGTGGAACGTTGCGACGCATCAACCAGACATATCCTGACCTTGACATACAACAAAGTACATATCTCTGAACATTGTGGACACTATACCAACAGTTGAAGACTAGAGCTTTCTTTTCTCTATAAATGTGCGTGTATTTCAGAAGAGAATATGTATGCTTGTCTCAGATATATTTTAGGATTAGATTATGTGTCCATGTTGTCCCAACTAGCAATTACCACAAAGCATCATTCAGTACTATTTCAAAAGAAACAAAAAAGGTATCCAGTTTTCATCTCGACTGAAGGCATAATTATGCGGGTTTGGTAACTGACCGACCTCTAGACATCCATTGTTGCACGGCGCACACCGACACACGATTTCAATTGCGCGGGCGCCATCGTCTCGATTCAGCGATCACCATATAAATCTTTGACTCGAATAATATAATCTAAAATCGAAGAAATCAGCTGCTCTGATCACTTGAACACTAACCTTGAACTCATTCAATAAATCCGATGGAGCTTCACCACTGTTAACAGTTCTTCATTTAAGGGTAATTATTACCGATAATCCAATTTCAATACATATTTCCATTAGTCAATCAACGAAAATGAAATTGAAATCATGACATCATGATATTGCATCCCACATTACATATTTGGATTCCGCATAGCTACAGCTTCGTTCTCGGATTTTGTGCAAATGTTTCGAAGTATTTATAAATGAAAACGCCGCTGAAATCGGACAATGTAAATATAATTCGATCGGTTTCGAGTAGAAATCACAAGTTGAGCTCCCACTCTTCCTTAGGAATGAATGAAAAATTCAAATGAACTTTCTATGTCATAGAAAAATGTCACAGAAATGGAAGTTTACATTTCGGAGATCTACATATTATGTACAGCTAGGGGATTGCGGATCATAGATAGGGGATCGTTGGAACACATGCTGCATATTGAGTCCGAAGGCCCAGTCGGTTCCTTCTTTCTCTACATTTCAATGCCGCCTGGCTTTCTCAACACTGTCACCTTAGCTCTAAGCAGCAATGAAATTGAGAGAAAGAAGGAAGAACTTATCCCATTAAATCCCATGCACCCTGGGAGAGTGCAAATATTTTTTCATTTTTTTCAAACACAAAGTGATGAGTGCAGTGATACAGGATTGAGATGACATTTCAAGATAACAACTATTTTGTTTATATGCATAAAAAAATTAAATTGATGCTCGGCTTCAGCTTCAAGCTTGATTTCATTTCGAATAAATTCTTCAAAATGGCGAGTTCCAGGATGAGGAAGAGACGGTATGTTATTTGCAGTGTTTTTTAAGTAGAAAATATACTCTACTTTTGTGTATTTCTAGTATAACGGTTTCTAAAGTTTTAGGTTTGATTGAAAAATATAGAACTTAGAGTTAGATTTAAATTGCGCTCTGTGAGAGTGCATGGGACTGAAAGGGCCCTTGTAGATTATAGTATCTATGGATGTTAGAGAAGTGTATATATTCTTCAATCTACAGAATAATGTTAAATTACATTGTCTATCCGGTGCAGGATATGTCTCATATTAGCTCCAATTAGTTGAAACACATGAATAAGCTTTCTAAAACACTACCGATACCTACTGAGTCATAAAAACTACATGAAGCTGTACAGTATGTGTATTGAAAAAGTCAATCTATACAATTTTATGTGAGGTTGTAGGCAAGTAGCAACAGCATTGCATCTGCTAATCAAGACGCAAAATGAAGAAAATATTCCACGTCACCAGGAGTCGATCTCAGAGCCATGTAACCATTGGCTAATAGCGATTGTAGCCACTAGACCACGGATGCTCACGCGTGTGTGTGAGGATGTCAGTCAAAGTATTTCACCAGAGTTATCATGACGTCATGTCACATGTCCTGACGATGGTCACTTCTCTTCTTTCAGATATACAGTGGATGAAGCGGCGAGCATGATAGAAGAAATGAGTGACGAAATTCGTGAGGCTGACATCTTCATCCAACCTCCGGACGGAAACGTCAGTAACACCAATTGAACGCGATTTAACGACTCGCACCAATTGAACGCGATTGGACGCCACCGATTGGCATTGACTTCTCCGAAAAGACTCCGACTGATTTATACAACTTGTTTTTTGACGAGGAAGTGATGCAATACATTGTGGATCAGATGATCTTGTATGCACACCGAGACAAACTTGGTCATAGGTTTCATACCGATGTCACTGAGCTACATGTGTTCTTTTCCATTCTGCTAGTATCTGGTTATAGTACTGTATCACGGAAGCGCATGTACTGGGAAACAAACC
>CAJQUW010002363.1:0-17555 GCA_907163375.1 Prostheceraeus crozeri | reverse complement strand
GTATACTGCAAAATATTTCAATATCTCGTCTATAAAATGAAAATAATAAACTTTCCGAAATAACAGTTCACACACGATATAATCAACGATGTCTCATATCTATCCTGTTCTTTTAATGATGAAAGTCAAGGAATATCTCAGTAAATCCATGAGGCATCAGAGAGTTGTAATGAGTCCGTCTCATTAATAAATGGAGTTCGCAACCTTCCACCAGAAACTATGTTGGTCGGCCTGATTTAGCTAGCGTTTCTTGCTAGTTGATGCTGTGCTGATGCAGTTGATAGGCTCTGACACCAATAAAGCAAGGTGAGGGAATTCTTTAGCATTCAGCTTGTTTTCCTGAAAATGAGGACTTCAATGAGTAAAGCAATCGGTGAAAGCAAGTTCGGAGCTATTTATGCGATGTAGAAATGTACTTTGATAGAAATGTACACATTCCGTAATTGAATTTTGGAAAGCCTTATTTTTGCAAACTTGCTTTACTTTTTGTGGTTGGTGGCTTTTTAGTGATTAATCTCGGGTAAATCTCAAATAATGGATTGATACGCGTAGTGTGCAGTTGTGTGAACCCGTGATATGATGGTGATAATTAAAAACATTACCAGTTATCTGTTGATTCAACAAAAAAACATTATTGGATTTTAGGGTATTAACATGTTTTGTTCAACACTACGAGTCATAGGCGTTAGTGTATTTCATATCATTATTTTTAAAGTCATATTCTTTTCAGTTCAATTATATTGCTATTGAGTAACCTGCACCCAATGCCATCTGTCGCAATTCTATTTCTTCCTTTTCCTGCTAACCATTGTAAGATGGCTTGTTTCATCTTGTAGATTTCTTTTCTAACTCCTTAGTTTTCTACATTAATGTGAAAACTGAATTCACGACTTTTAGCGTTATGTCTAACTCCTTTTCTGATGAGGGCTGCCGATTAACAAACGAAATTTAATTATACCAATATTTTCATTATACATCCACAACTAATACTGCTCTTCCTCACCTAGGGTAGAGTGGGGTTGGATTGGATAGTTTTCAAAGATTTCATGGGATTTCTCCATGTGCCATCATGAAATTTTGAATAGCTGATCATCGCAGTTTGTGTATAGGTTTACATAAATACCTTTTATTGCTCATAAAAATAATTGTTGGTCATTTTGTGGAAATAACATGTTTTTTTAAAAACATGTAGTGTTACCCGTTTCACCCAACCGTGGGGTGATATGGGTACAATATATAGTTTTGAAAATGATAGCACAGCATGAAGATAATTAAAAATGCTATCAGAAACTTGTAAAGCATCACCATCATGGTTGCGATAAAGGTAAACTGCTAAAAATATTTGTTTTCATTTCATAGGTTAAATGATAATTACATTGATCTCTCAATCAGAAATGACTTATCTAAAATAGTCGTAATTCGGTCGAAATTTCGACTTTCCGAATTGTCGATTAGGAAAAAAGTTCTATTATTGAACCGTTAATCATAAAAATTACAACTTCGTGTGATTATTATGGACTTCATGACACATGTGGGTATAAGAAAAGGTTTTTATCAGAGAAAACTATGAAAGAAAATGAGATGTGTCACTATCTCGAGTCAGCAATGACCTTAAATTTTGACCCGGAAAATTTCTCTTTCGCTCTATCGGTTTCTATTTCTCCAGATGATATCTTTTATGAAGTACAGGTTGATTATTTAAATCAGGAGATTTCTCTCAATCCCTGGACCACCTTCGCTTCCTTAAATATAGCAGAAACTGAAACGCACATCATAGTCTCTCGGTTTGACGATGTGCAGTCAGGCTTTTATTCATAATTTTTACAACAACTCAGTCGTCCTGTTTCAAATCTTAGATTGATGGCAAGCCCGGCATCTTCCTTTTCATTCTATGACTTCATCTGTAGGTCTCATTTCGCTCACCGTTGTATCTATGTTGTTCAATCGCTTTGACAGTGGTTCGATACACAGGTTAATCGATTAAATTGCTGCCTCTTCAAAAGAAATACGATTTAAACTTTTATGATCTTTGGATTTGATTATTTTTTCATACGAATTTCACTTCTCTTTCTTCATTACAGTCATCATTTCCAAAAACTGTTGACGTAGTCAACGCTTCACGTTTGTAAGCGTATAATTTCTGATGTTCGAAGAGGATCACGCGCTGTTGGTTTCTTGGAGACTTGTAGGCCAACTGATAAAGCTGATGCCAAAAACCCTTTGGATATTGAAAGCTCCATTTGCCTGTAATTTTTAGTCGGTGGCTTGCACTTTATACCACTGATGTTCGAGAAGAAATGGATTTAGCATGTACCTCCATGGAAAGTCTAATGATCGCCGATCTGGTTTCAATTGCTCAAAGGACAGTCTACATGTATGAAGATTGGCGTCGAAAAACCAGGCTTCGTATACAATTTGGTTGTTCGAGTTTATGCGGGGCCATCACTTTTGTTTCTTTGCATGCATGTTTCAGAGCTAAAAAATTTAAGGCTGAAGTGAGTACTACGTGAGTGTCATTACGATAGAATAGAGTAGAATATTTCGTTTCGTGGCAGGCTTCAATGTTAGACTACAAAAAGCACTGCTGTCTACTTGTCTTCCGTAAAAAAATCAAATTCAATGATCCGCAATGCACTATCACACTGAAATGCAACCTTTATTTATACGAATTGCATATATCTATTGTAGACTTTAGCCTTGAGTTAAAATCGACACTTTCTGTGTTAACGTATGTATGGCCCGTTTCATCCACACTTTTTCAGTAGTATACCCATTTCACCCATTTTAAATTTTCAAAATTGCTCATAATAATGACGAATATAGATTAGCCTATTATCACATCATAATTAGAAAGTTTTAGCTTACTGTGATGCTTAATTTTAAGTCATGGTTGCTCTTTCCTTGCCGCATACGAAAGTTCGTTGATCGTTCACTTGTTTTCAAGTAACTGAAAGGAATCGTAAGTTTGTTCTTGGAATATATAAGTAATTATAATTATAAATACATATAATTATAATTGTATATGGAACCTGCATTTGTCGAAACTTGCATGTTATTATCCGCTATCATCATAATCCAGCGATTTACGGATATGATCAATCGCTTGGTCTTCCAGATACTTTAGGTGAATTTATACCTATTTCACCCAATATACCCATTCCACCCCATCCTACCCTACGAAAATAGATGACTTTCCCAAAACATCTTCCATCAACCATAAGCAGTCTGGCTGATTCTTTTTTTACATTGTACTTCGTCAGGGCAAAAAGCACATTCATGAAAGCAAATTTGGGATTTTCTGTGACCCAATTAGACACAAGTTATAATTAAAATTTTTATAATAATAGCGATTAAATGAGGGACTCCATACATAGGATTTCTTGTTACTTATGATGTGTATAGTGGTCTGCTTCATTCTGTAATAATTGCATTGAAACTGTCGAATAATTTGAACAGGGAGACTTGTGGAGACGGTTGATGTTTCCTGTTGGCCATTCCTGGATGATGTTAATATAACATTTTTGCACTGGAACTTTCACAGGAATTAAGAGCCTTGATTGACCTTTTATATACTGTATTCCATGAAAGATGATCTTATGCATATTTCTATATCGTAATTTTCTGTGTCAATATTCACATGATAATCGTTTTGAAATTTTGTTTAACTGCTATGCATAATGATATTTTGTCACTCTCCCTAAGGATCTCGAAACGTTGAGTAAAAATTCTCGCTCCTTAGTTCCTGCGAAAGCCAGGGGCAAAATTTTAAATGACCAGCAGACTCTTAACAGAATGCATCATTTTGAACACAAACTATGCCTGTCTTAACTAAACAACTAACTGAACTAAGCTCGTGTCGTAGAATAATCGAGTTATCTGCTGAAAATATTAAAACGTTTTTATGACTTTGTTCTATAAGTCACGTGGTTACAATCTGCAACGAAGAAAAGGTCATTTAAATACTACGTATAAACAATTAAACAATAGGTATTGTTAGTTAAATATCTTTAAGAAATAAGAGCTACCATTATAACCTAATGTTCGGTTAAGCAATGGATTGCTACTAAAAATTTTTATAGATTCAACAATGCTAATCTCAAAGTCCGAGTTTCCACGGTAAATGATTTTAAAACAATCATTATAGTTACGAAAACAATGGTTACTATTGTTCTATGTGTTTGCCAATGGCACTATTGCCACTTATGTGTTCAGTTTACGTTGATGCCAAGACGTCTTTTGGTTTTGCCATTATATTGACAATCTGGATCAACCTGTCATTGTAAGCAGATGACAAGACGCGACTGGCATGTCTGGACTAACTTACTTTTAAGGGAGAAATATCTTCCAGTTTTGACGATGGGTCATAACAACCTTGCATTCCTAGTTTAGTGTAGAAATTTTTTACTAAACTTATTACTAAATTTTGTGATGCCTAACCCACGAAGGGGATTTTTATTATTTTATTGAAGTTCATTATCAATTGTACGCGTGAAGGAATGGTGAATTTACGACCTAATAATTTGTTGATTGTTGATGGGAATTAATTGCAATGGGGATAGCCATTCTACTTAGATATTGGTAATTTTACTACATTCATTATGGAATAAGATTCCAATTGGTGGATACATTGTAAGCACGATGAAGCTATGCCTAATACTAGTGTGTTTTTCAATTGCGAGGGACATAAGCATTAAATTCAGTAAAAGACCTGTAAAGGTAGGTTTACGATAATTCTCAGTAAGTTATATTGTCCTCATCAATTTTCAGAAGGACATCCGAAACGGTAATTCTTTATTGCCCACTTCGATGTAAAGTTGCAAGTTACTGTGTTGAATGTTTTAGAAAATTATGGAATACATCTATGATGTTGTTCATTGTTAAATACAGCTATGATTCATCTACATAACGACGATACACAACAGGATGAGAAAGGGGTAGGTCCTGCCATTTATGTTTCTACATTAGCTAAGAAGGGACGTTAGCAAGGGTTGGATCAACGGAGCTACCCATACTTACACCATCTCACCTGTTGGTATACAGTATCATCATAAGAAAGCAGCCGACGTGGCAAATTTTTAATAAGTCTTTAAATACTATTTCTTCGTTACTTCGGTTTATTGGCATTTATAGGTGAGTACACTAATTTAGTCTGCAATGTTGATTGCTTCAGTTACGGGTTACGTTGGTAAATAAGTTTTCGACGTCAAAGCTCACATAGGGTTGCTATGGACGGGTTTATTTTATGTTTAACATCATCTACTACACTAATGAAATCATTTGTTGATTTCAACATAAGGTCATTCATTGATATGTGGTTTATAAAAAATTTAAATTGTTAAAGTATTTAGCTAATCTATAATTAGCAGCACCAGCTAGTACTTAACTATCGGTTCGAACCGGGTAGGTTGTTATTATGTACTTTTTAACGGTACCATAGATACGTGCTATGTTACTACCAGAAGGCAGTATGTCCTTATTAAAACGCTGTCATCAACTTTATTTTTTACATATTTATTGAGGGTAGGGAGATAATTTTATTTTCCTCGATACAAACAGGATGTTTTTTTAATTTCAGTAGGTACAGGGAATTATTTTAAATTTAGAAGAATCACTCAATATCCCATTAAGTTTATGATTATAGTCATCAGTATCTACAGAGCACGATCCTTGACCCATTTATCCAAAAGAACAAATCTTTAAGTTACGAATCTTACGATAGTTATTTAAAGTCATGTGTAACATACGTGTTACGTTTTACTTTTCAAAGTGTCATTGCAGTTATCTTCGAATTCTTTCAGTGAGGTGTATTATATCTTCTTTTATTTCTTTGGTCCATTGTTTAGGATCATTGCGTGGTACGCCACAAATTGATTTTTCTAGGTTCATATTTCATTTTATCTAAATCAAGGTGTCTAGGAGACAATAGGATTTTTTAGACTACCGTAATGCTTCACGTTCAAACAGAGAGAGTGAATGGCTACTAAGGTTAATGGATGCAATCGGGGTTGCAAAGTCCTTTGTTCAAGCCAAACGTTTTTTTACTTAATTTACTACGATGAGATTCTTTTACTTGTAGGGAGAGAGTTTTTGACATGTTTGTAAATAGCAATTTTAACGTGGGAAAATTACGTAAACCACGATAATTGACTCGAAATGTGACTGGTAAGCTTTTGGAGTTTAAATTTATTGTGTTTCAATTTTTTGATTTAAGAATTTTATATGCGATGTGATGGCTATTTTGTTGAATTCATCAACATCATCACTAATTGGTTTAAGTTTAGGTTTAGTGAGAAGAAATTTAGGACACAAGTGAAGAATATCACAATTCATTGAGATAGGTGATATCCAATTGTTAATTTACTTGACTTTGAGGAATGCATTTTTCCAGTTTTTCGGAGGATCATTCACAGATACATTAAAGTGATTACTTATTTCTAAAGTATAGATCAAGCAAGATTATACTTTTTACAAACCACCAGGTATACAACAAATGACTAAGATGAGTAATAGGACTCATGGTTAGGTAAGTACATTAAACAAAATAGAAAACACTTGTATTTTGCTGAGACATCTTTCGATTGTTACCAACAATCTTCATCAGAGCCACTAAAGTTAGGTTAACGTGCGGTAGGAAATTATGCAAAAATTAAGTAAAATCAATACAGTAGTATGAAGATGAAGTCGACAACATACGAGGTAAAATAACTTACTGTGTAGGTAAGATCAGCAGGTGAGTTACGGTAAGCCGCTTAACCGAACTTGTAAATACAAAACAGTACAGTGGTAGGACACGGAGCCACAGGAGCTCGGCCAGCAACAAGAGTTCTATGATGCTATGTTACACAACCCAGTAAAAATGACTATTTTATGACTATTATGACTATATGATATTATACTATATTATGACTATTTTTATGACTATTAAAATTTCACTACTCATCCACAGGCTGCCGTACACTAATTCTTATCAGTGAAGCCATCACCGTAAATCCATCATTCTACTAATATTGGCAAACACCTAAGGCGCATTTGCGGAAGGCTTGCGAAAGGCTGCGGGGCCTAGTTCCAAAACTGCCTAAACAGTAAGTGATGAAGATGTTATAAAATAAAACTTGATCTAGTTGAGATTGAGATAATCTGAAAAGTGTAATTCAGAAAACGATAAGCCCATGTGCGCACTGAATAACCAAATTCTGTATGAAGTACCTGTGAATATAACGGTTCTAAATGTTTTTAAGTGATTCTACGCGCGGCGAAAAATCGCGGCAAACCTTTTTGTAGATCTACCAACAATGTGGCGCCACACATATGTGCAACTCGTGCATCATACAGCTTTCTGCATTACGCAAATGTTTTAGAGTTCAAGCAAAAATACTGAATTATTCCAACTTTTCACTAATAACCATTGCCAATAAGAAAAAAGTCTCTCCACACATACTTTTCTCTAGACATACGAAGGCTTTCAGTCCATCCATCTCTTCGAAGAATCCCAATAAGTAACATTCATGAACAACAGCTTAGGCAGTATTCAGATCTTCACTCTCATTTTATGAAAATACAAGGGAGATGCTTACCTTCTTTCTGGATATACTTCAATTAAGTAGCCCATTATGGTAAGGATTCCAGAAAAGACGAATGGTTGAACGTGAAGGAGTGTCGCGGTTGGATTGGAAGACACAAGAAAGAACATCACATTTCATAAAATACTCTTTATACTCAGTAACAAGTGTGCCCGCCTTTTTTAATGGCTTTTAATTAATGAACCATGCCAAGTAATAGGTTAAATGATGTTGCAATTAGTTGAGACTTTAAATTGATTTCAGCCGCTGTAAATTGGAATAAAGATCAAAGTCTCACAGAAAGATAAGCTAGGTCAGCAGTTTGATAAATAAAATCTCCACAAATTCAACTCTTCAATCTAGGGTTTAGAAATTATGGCTTTACAAAAAAATACTTGCTGGACCACTCAGTAATAAAACATACCTTACGTTGTATTATTACAGTCCTCCAAAGTGTTAGCTAATTTTAAACATTGTCATCAATTCCTTGCAACAACTTCCTGTCTGAAGGCCTTTAGAAACATAGAGATAGTTATGTTTATTCTATAGATGATCTTTCAAATACTAGCAACATATGAGGCAAACATTATTGATGCCGTTATCACACTTATTATTTGCACTTAGAACACACCATACTGCATGCACCACGATGGCAGTAGAATATCGACGGACGATGAGCATGTGACGCTTGCCTCAAAACGCCGTTGTCTCAAAAGTACATTTTAACGGCCTGGCTGTAGTCACTGCTCTCCATACACCCAGTGCATCTGTCATCGAGAACGTCATCATCAATTATATTTTCGGCTGCCGTTGCGCAACGACGTTAACTACTTGACATGACGAGAAGCATCTCGTTGCAGCTCAGCAAAAGACAGAGTTGCGTTTCAGACAGAAGTCAGGAAATCGACCGAAACTACATTGCAAAAACAATGAGCAAATGCTGAAAAACTTTTTAGTGATACACTAGAAATATTTTGGGAATAACATTATTGACACAATAACATTTATTTTTTCTCAATCATACAGCTTACGTTACACGATGTCCCTGGTTAAAAATAGTGATAAAAGGGTAACACTGATAAACCCCAATGATTATCGTTGTTACTTTTAAAAGTGATTTCTAAAATAATTTGGGCGACTTGTGAATCGGCAGATGAAATCGGGTCGTGATTCGCTAATCGAATCGATCAATAAAAAATTGACATAGACCTAGCGATTCAAGTCTATTTTTGCATGTTGCAGTTTACTTTAGTCAATAAGGAGACATGCCCTAATAGCCATGCACATGTGTTTTACAATGGTTATTGAAAGAATAACTGGGCACTTGGACTAAGGGAGGGTACCGATTAGTGATTTTGATAATCGGGCGATTATTTCTTTTAAATTTAAATCTGAAATCGACGTTTTCCATACTGAAGGTACCGATTTAGTTAAAGGAAGCTTAGTAATAGCAAAATACGCCAAATAATGTGCAAAACAGGTCCTGAATGTCCCATGCAAAAGGCGTTGTGCTATTCCAGTCCTACGTTAAGTTGAATAACAAAGAACTTTTATGAATTGCTTTTGATTAGATTACAGTAGGATACTTAAAGCATTACTAGGAGAAGACACAGAAATACACAGAAAGAAGTCGATTTCCTATGATTGCTAACACATCACATTTTCCAAACAAAATCATATTCGATAAATAAACATCATCAAAAGAATAGAGACGCGGAAGAATCTATTTATTTTCTAACCAATAATGGCATGGAATAACAGGAACCCACCCTTGTTAAGTATGGTGAAAGGGTCTGAAGTGACTCGTAAAATATAGGACTTAACTTGGTAAATTGATTTTCATCCACTATTTACAGAAATTGAAATATAGGCCTAGCATATATTAATACATGGTCGTAATTAAAATATGGTTGCACATCTCAGTCAAACAAAAGCGAGGTCGTGACATGGCCAACATGGTTAATGACTACCACGAAAATTTGAAAATTTAAAAGCATGAATATATAGAGGATCAGCGCTCTTCACAGTGGATAGCCGAGTCATGACCTTGAGTTTTGTAAAACACAACCGGTCGCTTGCTCTTAACATTTACGCTCCTTGTCGTCCTCCAAAAATAATTTGATATGTCGATATACTAAACCTGTAATGCGTTGATGCGCAAACGAGAATAGTTTGTACGGTTTACAATCATGAGTATTTCACTGAACAGAGGGCCAGACATTCGTTATACTAATTTTTGAGGAAAGCCCAAAAGCGAGAGATGTTGACTTTCTTCGTTTATTGCAACAGCGAGGCCTTTCAGCCACCACCGGAGGCTATCTTCATTGTTCATTCAATTGTTGCCTGAAGTTAGCCTCCGGTGGTGGCTGAAAGGCCGCACTGTTGCAATAAACGAAGAAAGTCAACATCATCTCGCTTTTGGGCTTTCCTCAAAAATTAGTATGAATCATGAATATCATGGCGAACGCTAAAATCATTAGACATTAATGGCTAGGCTATTATCTTCCTTGACACACATAAATCTTCGCCCTAAAAATTCTCTAAATGGATTTAAATACTAGCGAGTTCTGTACAGAACGACTGTCATGAAAAAATATTTCTGTGAGAAAGAAGGTACAGAAATTTTCAAAGCATTTTATTGGCAGGATATGTTATTGAAAACATGGGCATTTCCTTTGCGGGAGCGGAGTCATAATTAGAGTTTTGAAAAGCTGGACACCATGATTGCATATTTCGACTTCTGAATAAGTTGGCATCTACGAATATGAATAATATACATATGGTATTTAGCCTTACATTAGCTTATGAATAGCTCATATGGCCTTTATTCTGAACAAGCTGATATTTTAAGAGAATCTTGATAATGGCAAATATGACAATTGATTGTTGAATTATAATTTGAGAATATATTAAATTGGTTACTAATTTTAAATAAAACGCACCTGATCCCAAAAATTGTAATATACGAGTCATGCTATGGCCGAAAAAATTAAATCCACACGACCAAAAATTCGGGCCTTGGATTACGGACTCGGACCGAATACGCCGGGCTGATTCCATTCTGGGGTTCTTATACACAGGCTCGGAGGAAAAATATTAAGTTTATTTAAACATGATCATATGCGAAAATTTCTTTTTTACCAGGCATTTATGATCAATATTGGAACTCTAGACTATGGGAGAATTCAGCTGTTATAAATCATCGGACTCATGAAAAAGAACGTTGTTTGAATTAAGATTAGTTGTTCAATGCACAATGTGCATGCAAAGTTAAGTTTATCAAAAAATCTGAAAATCTTTATCTTTCGATCGGGTCACTAAATTTGAATGAAAATTTACAAAATTTCTCTACAAATAATCGGCCGATTAGCAACAAATCGGTAGATTATCGATTATCGCTCTGCCGTGTCAATAATTGGTCGTTTAATCGGCACACCCCTAACCTTAACAATCAAGAAATAAGTAGTTACCGGCAAATTAATTTGTTTATCTGAAATATGCAATTGAAGTCTAGTAAGTTTCATAACTGCCTGTACAACCTATTAAGAATGATGCATATAAGCTGGATTGAGTTAGAGTGACTGGGTGAGCATCGATCTGAATGTGACCTTCCATTGCTCTTGTTTTGTCAAAATAGTATCGCTTGAAGATATGTGGACTAGGTGTGAGTTTCTTAGGGATTGCAAAAAAGATATCAAAGGGAACTGAAATGGCCAGTGTGCCGTGGTTACTAACAAATATCTGCAAGATTACCAGTTTTTTGAATCATTCCCATGCAAATTTGGTAGCAGACCTTAATCGCAAATAACCATCTCCTTGACAGATGATGCACTCATGCGAGGATCGGAAGAAAATGATGAATGCTTGAAAATTCTAGGCATACTCCTTTAGCTCAGAGAAAGCAAGGTCCGGCAGTTTTGTTATCGATGAAGGAAAGACGCGTGAGTTAGGCCTTGAATGGAGTGCTAGTAAGATTTACGACGATGCTGGAGTTGACGCCGTATTGGACAAACTTGACGATTTGTTTTCGCGGGCAAAGATCAGCTAGCATTTGAAGTCTACGAAAAATCTGGCGGTAGTGCTGGAAGGACAGGCTGTCGTGTTTGAGCTTGATCGTACTGTAAGAAAGACGGACGAAATTTGGACGACAGAAGGAGTATTCGCATACAAATAGTATTGGAAAGTACGTCTCGTGCATAAGCCGGAAAGTAGACGAGCAGCGGTCGTCGAAAAGTTGACATTCACAAATATGTTGAGGAAAATTATAGGACAACACGCTAAACAGAGTTGATGGTCCAGTTGATGATCAAGCAAGATGCTATGTGGTGTGGTGGAGATGCAATAATAAGTGATTTTCTAAACTCGTACCGGAAAAAGAATTTGGCGAGACAAACCTTTAAGATTTCAACATGATGCCATAGAAAAGTGGCCATAAATAAGTACCGAAAGAAATGCAAATCCCAATGTCTCGGAAATTGAATCCTAGATATTGTTGGAATAAATTCTCGCGATGAGCTATCTTCGACTCCAAAATACCATTGGGCAGTCAATTGCCCACACAGAGAGGAATGCATGATGTTCGACTTACAGCGCTTTTGGCTGATAACGGGACTCTCATGACGGAAGGTTTAAGGATTGCTATTTTAGACTCCATGCGTACGAAGTCGGTGTTGGGTGAGCAGTGGTTGAAATGTTTTACCGAATAGTTGAGCGACATTGAGAAACAGAATATCAGAGGCGCCTTCGAATAATCCTATTTTAAGGTTTGGAGACAGACATCCCGTAGCATACACAAAGCAGGTTGGACTTCTTTGAGTCATCGCTTCAAAGAAAGTACAAGTAGCAGTCGAGAGTAATGTGGTCAAGAATATCATACCACAGTTATTAGGCAAGAATACCAAGTGTGCAATGAAACAAGCTTTGCAACAGAGAGAATTACAAAGATTGATTGCGACATAATTTCCTCTGACAAATTCGGCAGGACACTACGTCTACTGCAATGCCTTGGGACCAAGTGTCGTTGAGATTTATTTCTTTATAGACGTCCATGTTAACTTAAAATAGTCAAATTTAGTAGCTGCTCAGTATGCTGCGGCCACACGACCAACTGTTGCATTACCATTTATTCCACTGTATTCAACGAAACAGTTGGGATGCATCTCAGACAGATAGAAGATCTATAAGGAGAAAATTAATTTTTCATTAAATTAAATTCCATTAGATTCAAGCCAAAATTCAAACGAGCCAGAAGATTGACAACACACTAAACGTACAGTCCATAATTTAGTTCGTGAAGAGTGGAGAGGTGTGACATATACATCAATTTGACGAATTTATTACGGAGAAAATTTGAGTCGGAGGTACGAACATTTCACATGACAGGTTGCTTGCAAACTGACCGCTGATGTTCGAGTGTTCGCTGATGCTGAAAATGCTCATGCTTGACAAAGAACACATGCCAAAAAAAGACGAGTATATGTGAATTTCTATTGCTTGCTGCCATTATACGCAATGGCTGGGATAATAGTGTCCGCTCCATACTATCTCACACGCAGATGAATCTATCTTCGTGCTTCTGCCAAACTGATCCACATTTATTGGTCATCATACAAAACATTGCATGGTAGAGAAACTGCCAATTTAGTGAATTTTCTCCAAAGCCAATATTCCGTTAGACATCGCTTAGCCTAACTACAATATCAAGTTCAGTGCTTTTCCACTATTTATTCTATCTCTTACAGCCTCTTACATCAAAAACGTGTTTATTTTCGAACAGGGTCATTCTAGTAAGCTTCATCTGTTTTTGGCAACATCGTAATAAATTCGAGTTCCTCTCATCTGCACTATGAATTGTCCATTCGGACGTAGGCAATTTTATTGTGAAACTTAAATCAGGCAAGGAACATGTTTCCAGTTCACATCATTTTATGAATATTTCCACATCAAATATCTCTGACTGTGGAAACATAATTTTTGCCGTTCATTGGGCCTTCACAACCACCTCAGCAAGGCACCCCTTTATCGTTGTTGCGCATGTTGCCAAGGAATTCATGTACTAATATTACAGTATCAAAAATTATGTACGATAGGGATGAAACAAATCCATTTTTATTAGCTTCCAATTGACCAATAAAAATATATTGCATACTACTTCCTTCCATAAATTCCTAGCAGAGATAAAATGGACTAGAGCGAGTAATTTCGACTGAGGGAGGCCCGAACTAGATTTTGGCTTAAAAGCGAAAGATGTTCTGTGCTGCTTGTCGACGGGCCCAGTCAAGCGTGCAGTCGCCTGTCGATGACAGGTTATTGCTATACTGCCATGTTAAAAACTGCATTTCTGCATATTTTGAAGCAATATGGTGGCAAGAAAAAGGCCAGTGATTCTTGCCTTGCTTTTGTGATGACGAAATGAATGATGACTCACAGACCAACATGGAAGAACATTTTCTACTTGAAGACTGGAATTGAAGTTCTCGCTTTGTTTAACCAGTGCGACTAGAAATTGAGGAAATAGCAAGTTTGATGACGCGCCTAATGTCACTTAGATCCCCTCGCTCAAGATACACGGTGTGTGAGCCCATAAAAATATCGTGTGTCCCACAGGTCACATCAATTTTTTGCCCCATGTCTTCCCAGCGTTGGAATCTCAAGATTTGTGCTCATGAACAAAGCAAAAATGACAGTTTTATTACTACAGATAGGTGGTCATTTGCAGTGTGCTGTTTTGTCAAAATGATTTCACATTCAAAAAAATGTGAGAGCATTAATAAGTACTTTGAAAACACACTGACAGGGTCACTGACACCGTGGCATTTTCATCTAGTGGAACAGTCACCGCTTATTCACCACTGCTATTGCAAATTTTTTCCACGAAGAGGCAATGTTTTTAGAATTGTGCATCTTCGTTGCTTGATGCACGATGCTTGAAGTTGATGAACGCTTTAAAAAATTAACATTTGCGGTGCAAAGAGGGTACAAGTGAGCAAATGGGATATGCTTCAATGAGTCACATTATTTTTAAAATGCACAATGTTTCGGGATCATATTTCCAGGTACCCTAGATATTTAGCTCACAAAATATTTCATCATTGACACTTGACTGAAAATGCGTTTGTAAAAGTATTAGTTCGTATTGTCTCAATCGGTCACGATCACACGGGAGTCAGATTTATTTAAATATAATTCCATGCAAACAAAAAATGTTCACCAATTCTCGTTTTTCGCTAATTGCATCAGTTTCTTAAAAAATACTCCGTCAAAATGTGTTCGGGTATCCTGCATTATTTTCCTGTAGGGAAAAACAAAGTCAAAAATCTATTATGTGCTCCATTGCCTCATTTGCATAATAGAACGCAACAGCCGGGAACAACAGCTGCTCCTACTTTGATTTTGGGAATGCAATCGAAATTTAAAAAACCGACAAAGCAGGTTTGAGGAGTAATTGAACGCTAGCCGATCATACCTCAATGTCGTTCATACGCTACTCGATGACACCTAGACCAGAAACATAGTGCCATAACAACTACTCTATGTCCCTTTTCGAGTTGCCAAATCGATGTGACTTTAGTAGTATAGGGTATAGGATTCGGCGCATCGCTTCGATTACTCTAGAATAATATGTTTGTTTCACGCGTCATCTACAACAGTAGCAAAATTTTTAAATCAAATGTCATTAACCCAACTTGAACAAATTTTCGTTTTGGCATAAGTCACCGTGACATCCAAAATGTGAACATTCATTATTTTAACTGGTTCCATATATTTGATGTAGGAACTCAATAGCTCCGTTGTTTGCTGTTTCTATTTTCAGCACATCATTTCAATAACTGAAAAGAAAAAAATTAAATTTCAAATTGAAAGGGAACGGCGGGCTTGTCAAAAGTCACGGGTAATTCACATTTTATCCTTTTTTGCGGAGTTTCCAGGTTTTTACAATGTTGATGTGCCTTCCAGTGACGTATGAGATGTTGGCTGTCTTATGGTCTATTTTGCATCCACATTGAACTTGCATTGTCTGTCAAACCGCAGTACAGCACTCTACACCACTTTAGGGATTCGACTTTCTATGGACTAGTTATTGCAATTTTCGATTGCTTGAGAGACGCTGACAAGCAATCATAGTTTTGTTTACTCTCGACTTCCGCTTCAAAATTCAAATTCAAGGTTCATGTCACCAAATTGAATCGATTTCATTCTCAAAAGTTGACTGTGAATGTGCAAGTGACGTGATCGTCTACGAAGTGATGCGATGCGCATGCAAGTCTTTCGAAGAAGAGATCTGCGTTGTGACTCTCTTGAAAGTAAGGCTACGCATTCGCAAAATCTCTGTCAAAGTGGGTGTCCAAAATCAACAGTTACCGACATAAGGAAGTCGTTGGCTTGCTATAATCCTCGGTCATGGTTCTCTACAAAGGAAGAGACCGAACGGGTCGCCTCGACGTTCATTGATAAGACTGGACAGAGTGATTATTCGGGCTGTGAACCAAATCGGATTTTTGTCTCGATGCAAATCGAGGCGGACCCTGGAGACTTCGGAGCTCAATGAGTGAGACGATACCATCAGAGTGGACTTCAACACGCAGGCTTCAACTCTAGACGGACCCAGCAAAGGAAACTTCGAGATGCCTTTTCAAAGGCGTAGAAGAGTTTGGTTTGCCAAAAGGTATTGTGGAATGGCCCGGAGTACTGGCAAAGCGTGATATTCTGGATGAATTCGTCCTTTGTTACACGGTAATCGCAAGGGTCGCTCAGAGTCAGAAGAAGAATCAGAGAACGGCTACCTACAAAGTGCACAATGGCGAGACGACTAAGATCTTTCAGTTGATGGTGTGGGGATGTTCTTCAACACGGCGTTGGCAGGCTGAGACTATTTGAAAAATTGGTGAGCGGTGTAAACCAGAAAGTTTATCTTGACGTTATCCAGAATGAGTGCTTCGTACTCGACCAGAGCATTTCCGAGGTGGAGCAACTTTTCAAGATGCATTGCCCTTGTCATCGGGCGGAAAAAATATTAAAGAATGGCTCGCAGGAAACGGGTGGAGCAATCAAGAGTTGGCTGGTTCAAAGTCCAGATGTCCATCCCTTGAAAATTGGTTTGGGTGTTGTTGACGTGTAACTACGAGAGGGCCAAAATCAGGATCAGAAATCATTTCTGCCTCATTCAAGTTGGCATTCATGTCATCCCCACGCATTTTGCCACAACTGGTTGGCAGCATGCAACGACGATGATATCAGTGATTCGGCTGAGGGATTCCTATAGGTCTGAATTTGTGATGGATGATTCTTTCGATCTGATGTGAAACCTAATAGAAATGTTTTTCCATAAAACGATATTTTTGATTTGTTTAGATCAAAAGTAAATGGGTGTGAGGGGATTTCTCAAAGCCAAAAACAAAACAGTCTAAACAAAACAGTAAATAACAGTCTACTTTCGATATGATTACTAAAAAAATTTATTTTCCCAATCAATTTCATTTGAATAAGTTCGGGTCTAGTTATTTAAAGTCATATTTGATATTATCACTTTATGAAAATCTACATAACAACGATGTTTTCTAGATATTATTTAGATGTGAAAAGATCCATTAGATTTAACCAAAATAAACCATCACAGAAATGGTCTAAAGAACATGTTTTTCACTAAGCTGATAAAGAAAGTGTCCGGTGAGTTGGCCAAGCCGCGTTCTTTCAAATTTGAAATTGAATTTTGTCTTTTCGGGTTATTGAAAATGATGTGCTTGAGAATAGGAAAAGCAAAAACGGAGCTATTGAGTTCTAACATCAGAAATATGGACCAGTTAAAATAATGAATGTTACTTTTGGGTGTCGGTGATTATTGCCAAAAGTAAATTTGCTCAAAAAGTTGGTTACGGCATTTGATATTAAAATTGTGCTGGCTGTTGGCTAGTGACGCAGTGATACAAAAAATATTATTAAGAGTATCGACGCGATGCGCCGAATATTTCAAAACTAATATCCATAAAAATGTCAGTG
>CAJQUW010002362.1:0-14698 GCA_907163375.1 Prostheceraeus crozeri | reverse complement strand
GATAGAATTCACTATCCAACAGCTAGCGTAAAGGAACCTTTAGTAAAAGAATGAAAGCGGAGGAAACTGTCTCCCTCACTCCAATGATTAGATAGTAAACTCATAAGCTTTCTGATTTTTATTCTTCATGATGGAAGTATTACCACTGTTGAATGCCTTAATAATTTTGCTCATTCCCTAATGGCTCATAAGAATCTGATTTTATCTGAATCCATTCATAGTTCCATTTTCCACTTCTGGATGTTTAAATTGTATGGAGAAAAACCTTGGAATGCATTATTCATCGTTATTCCATCATGGGTGCCGAGGAGTCAATATCATTTCTTCCAAATTATTCACATTCTGAATATTGCTATCATAGCTAATACTAGAAACGCCAACCTCCCATTCACCTTCTAAATGACAAGTGGGCGATTTAATTCTACTCGATAGTCTGATGGTTTATTTTTGGGAAATTTATGTCATAGAAGCATTTACTGGGCAAGTAGTAGATTAGGAAACGAGTCCTTATTTTCACTTTCCATATTATTCACATTGGAAAAATATAATAGCAATACTTTTGCACTTAACTCTTCATACGGAAATGGAGTGTAATACTTGTCACAGCATCATTATGAAAAGGAATCAACGCACCAGCATCGTCATAAATGGCAATATCAATTTGTGGGATGTAGTTTGATTTCAGCTTTGTATAATGCACTTTCTTGAAAGTATGCTGCTCAGGATAAAATACTGACAGCTTTTTGGCTGGTATGGTATCATTGCTAGCAATGAGTAGCTTCATCATCTCCCACACGTACATCTTCACGACAGATATTGGAATATATCTGAAAATAGTTAATACGACGCGGATAGCGATCAAATGTCCTGACGCTATAGCTTTGGTTACTAGTACCACTTATAAAGATATTTGGTTGAACAAAACCCAAAATGTCCCATTAGAGTTTTATCCATAATTAGTTCAATACCTTTTCCATTTATTTTTTTTTTTAGTGAGAGACAAAGTACCTTACTTTTATCAGAAAAATGAAATATGTTGCTCATTAATCCACTTCATTTAAATAATCTACAACCAATTTAAAACCGAAGTAATAATGCGAGGCGATCAACTACTCTTGTTTCATGTAAGAAACCACCAAAAGGCGTCTACACACTGTTCTGTATAAAAGGATTCGGCCCATTCTGGGATCAAATTGATTTGGCCTTTCACCATGGGTAAATGTTTTGCATATCAGATTTTCCATGAACCAGCTGCAGAACGATGTCGTAAGAACTTGATGAAAATCTTTTGAACAAAACTAATACTAGATCAATCATCATTTAATTTGGCCTTATTCGCAATTATGATTAGATTGATTTGATATAAGTCAATGTTTGCCACTTTTTACCATCCAACTCGAAGGAGATAATTAAATTTTCTTCCAATTAATGTTTTCAGACGTCATGTTTGTCTTTCTTGGCTTAATCACAATCTTCTTCACCAACGTCTTCTCATTTCTTGGAATAAGATCTACATAATAAGCTTCCTCTCGATATATTAACTGTTTATGACCACTTATGTGGTAATTAACGTTAAAAATATCATAGCTTGTTAAGGCGCTAGCGAGGTAGCCTAAATCATTTCTTAAACTTGGACTTAAACCAACAATCCAATCTTTCTCAACTACATGATGTACATAATTATACTCATCATTGTGCGGAGTAAATTGGACAATATGTTTACACGCTTTATTCAAGAAATCATATATAAACTTTTGACATGATAAGAGATCTTTCTTTGACCACTGTGGAATGTATACTCGGCACCCCTTTTCACATTGATAAGCAGCTGTACGCTCATATTAATAGGTCATCACCTCATGATCAAAAGTAAAGACACAGTAGTTGCTATAAACATGTTGAGTGACAAACACCCACTTTCCCAATTTCCATTTAGCTGTTGTACATGATCAATGGGGAAGTAGAAGATAGAGTGCAGCTCGATTACTAGTAAATCTCTTTGTAGCCGCATTGCTAAGCAAAATATGATAAAACGACATTTTTATATTGCTAATCTGCAACTTTGCATAACATCATGAAGACTTGGATTTTGGACTCTCTACAATATATCAGAGTTGATCGTGATGGAAACGTACATTTCAAAAATTCTCATGGTCATACATCAAGAGGAATTACATTAACTTGGCGACAATTTGTCAACCTCAATGATATCATGAGGGATTTGGAATATTTTGAAACATTAAGATTCATCTCCTTGGGTGATCAAGTTTGGCTTCAACATTACAGAAATGAAATTCAAATCTACCATTCTCATTCCGCAAACTGTTTCTCAGTTCGCAAATACAATTGGGAGAAGTATAGAAGATATATAACATCGCTCCATCATGACATTTATTCGTCGTGAGTTCATCGCCCTACTATGCAAATCTTAATCAGACTTGACTACCACACATCATGAGTTGTAAATTAGATTCCCTACAACGTATTGAAACGGATCATGATCGAAACGTCTATTTCAAAGATTCAACTGGAAATGTGAGAAGAGAGTTTGCTTTATCTTATCGTCATTTTCACTCTCTACATCATATCATGAAGGACTTGAAATACTTCTATATGAAAAGACATTCACGTATTGGAAATCGCATCTGGCTGCGCGTCAACAATCGGCGAATTCAACTCTATCGCATTCCCAACTTCATACTAACTTCACATGTTTCATTTTTTCAAGGTAGTTGGGAAAAGTATAAAAGGAAGGTACATCGCTCAATTTACTCATTTTCTAGTCATCATGAAGCGCCATCGATTACACATCGTCAACATTCTCCGTGCGCTTCAAGACTCTACACCAAAATCGATCTCACAACATTACACCAACACCTTCCAAACAGCAAGTATTACCCGGGCCGTCCTCAAATGTTAGTGGTGAAGATGAACAATTCACGGAAATCTTCAACTCTTCCCAAATGGGACTGTACAGATTCTCGGCGCCCTTTCTCATTCATCGGCGCAGTCAATGCGCTTAGAGCTACAAAGACTACTACGTCGGATATGGAAGAGGGAGAGGTGGGTGATGTCGAATCTGACTGTGGACAATATGGTGATCTCTACTCAATTGAGTGACAGTCTATCATTTTTGAAGATTCTTACCAGCAGTTACAGTTTGTGTTATGAACCCGAACTTTTTCCTGCAGCTCTCATTAGTTGTTGGTTGCCTGTGCATGTGGCAATCTTTCATAATAGTAAAGTGATCATTACTGGACTAAAATCTCATGTACAAGCAAATATGATCCTAGACTATCTCATTGAGTATGTACGTACCCAGCGGATTGTAAAATAAAAAACAATTTTTACAACATGATGTTTTTATTTCAAATCATGATAGAACTTACAAATCATTTTTTCATTAGAGGATGGATTACATGAAAAGTTTTGAATAATAGATGCAAATCGAGATACATGGAAACGTTTTAAGGATGAAAGAGTTACAGTACAAAAGCACCGCCGTACACGTTGGATGAAAGGTGTGGATGTTGTAGTATGCGTTCATTTCGGCCTGAGATTTGACGCGTATTGTTTTCTCAACCACTGCGTGTGTTGGTATATTTGGAGGTTGAGCAAGAAGAGTCAATAGTTCACCACGTCGGTCTTCTCCAATAAAGATCGCTTTCCAATGCTCACCGCCTAAATTCTGTGAATGAGTGTTTAGCACAATAAAGATGGGATAGTGATTTACTGCAGGTGGTAAGGTATCGAGTGAATAGACATTATCGAAAGCTTTCAACGTCGCTTCGTCTGCATTACGCTGAGACTTTAGTCCTTAATATCGTCAGCAGTACTGAACCAATTCAATTAACGATTATACTGAAGAATCACGTCACGATACTTTGTAATTTCAATATTTGAATCGAAGACTGCATTAATTAATACATTGATCGTCTCAGGTAGTGTTCTTTTGAACGTCAAATCCAAACGAATATTATGAGGCACGTTCGCTTGAAGATAGGGTGCAACTAATATCGCTGTCAGCAGTCAAATCAAATGCATAAATAGTATACTCCACTCTTAAAACTCTTCATAGTGAAATTCCCGTTGGGTGTCATCCGTATTAAGTAAAAGCCAAAAACATCCCATAAAATCAACATAACTGCGCATAAATTGATCCGAAGCAAAATATGGTTTGTAGGGTGGACCAGGATGAATGACACCATTTACACGTAAAGCAATTTCACTTAACTGATTGTGTTTAAAATTGAAAGGATTCTTCTGTATATTACCATTAAATGCATCATTTTCAACCATTGCCACCATGAGGAGCTTCGGTGCTTCCGATGGAAAGAGGCCATCTTTCATGAAACTCTTTTGATCTTTCGGAATTGTAAAGGTGAGAAGCTTTGTATGCTGAACGGGGTAAATGGCATTTTGGCGGTTAAGGCCTTCAGCATGCCCTCTAATGACACTTGGATTCGGTACTACTCGACGAATGTAAAGTGCAATATCTTCCACATGAATTCTAAAATTGTCAACTTTAGAAAATGCATTCAGCGCAAATTCAGGCTTATTCAATGTCAGCTTGAGTCGCATGCTGGTATTACACAGTAAAAACTTTGACTGTCTAAAGAAGTCTAAATTCAGCGGACCATATAGCTGACATACTCTACTATCTTTAATCATAGCAGATCGCTTTACAAAGCCACTGTTTGTTTCAACATCAAATTTTCCTGCTTCATCTCTGTACCATCCCATGGTCTTCCATATGAACTTTTTTTGTGGCTGCTGGATTGGAAACGTGTAGTGATACATGATTGAAATTATGATTTATAGGGATAATCGCTTTGACCACCCTCCACTTGGCTGCTCTCTCAATCGTTAGAAGAAACATCACGAAGTAATGTAGTCAATGGTAAATTGTTCAGTCCAACTTTATGTGCATCGTCAATAGCAGTTCCCTCTGCTTGCTGATTTCTAAACCTCAAATCAAGCATCGCATAACTCAAATCTATGTAGTCATCACTACCACCAGGAATAACAAATTCAATGAGGGCCAGCCATTTTCTCTGGCTGTTCGAGGATGATAATTCTACAATACTTGAAACTAAGAATATCTGTCTGTATGGCTTGTTGATCGAACAAACAAAAACCACGAAGTTTTACACTCCATGATTAGAAGTTATAGCAGCGCTCGTCGTTTAGGCGCCTGATGAATGATTAGAGCCTCTGCGACGTTTGCGTGAATGCCTGTTTGACTGAAGTGTCGCAGCCTTACCAGCTCCGCGATGTTTCCTCCTTCCTTTATTCTTCCCGTTTAGGTGATTTCTTTCCTTGAGTAACACCAGCACTGGTCTGCATCAATGTTATTAAACCGCGTTCCTTCCCACGATTCAACAAACTGCTCTTAAAACTTCTACCTCTGGAAAGATCACTAGCAACATCACCAGCAAAGCCAACGGCATTACTTAAAACATTTCGTTTTAAAGATCTAGCACGACATTTGGATATGAGAGGTGCTACAACAGATTTCAGTGCACTCAAGTATGCTACCTCCACGTTGGCGGCGAGCATCCGATGTAAATTTGTCCTCGCGCCACTTACATAGGAGGGTCGTGAATAAAATGAGGCAGTTGGATTCATAGCTCAAACCCTAAACATTGTTAGTTACAACTTTGCATGAATCACTGTCGATCACTTAGATGAAAGATGTCGGCACGACGCATCCAAGAGTTCATACTTGAAGGATAACCAGTCCATTTAACAAGACACCATTCTTCACCTTGCCGTTTTTTACATCGAATGATTTTCTCTACCAAATATGTTTCACTTTCAGTGACTACCTCAATCTCATCGCGGTAAAAGCTACCCTCAATTTCTTCATTAGCTGAGACAATTGTCCTAGCGCTGGGGCGAGGTGGTCGTCTCTGCAGCCGTCTCGCACTATGCGCTCTGCAGCTACTGTATTTTGCTTCCCTATACACGACTGATACATCTTCTCATCGTTTACTTTGCATGCTCATGGTCCATTAGTCAATAGCTTTATTTCGGGACTGCTTATTAGACTAGATCCCGTCGGTATACTCCTGTGGTCCTATGTTCACTTCATCACCCTTAAACAACTGCGCACATGTGTTCCCCTCGCATCGCGTATTCTCGCACTCTCAATTACAAACTAGCTTCGTCCGCGCCGTCGCCTTATACAATCTCCCCTTGCTTTATCAAAAGACGGCTGTGGGTTCCTCCGCCTTCTCCCGAAGGCCACGCCTTCTCGCTCTCGCCAACCTTTGTGCTACTCTGTCCCGCTGAGCGCGACTGTGCTCACGCGTTCTCTTCAGCATTTTCTCCCAATGATGTTTCCCCATTGCCATGTGCAGCTCTCGCCTGCTATCCATCGACCACTGGGCGCCTCATACCTAAGCATTGCTGCCAGTGCCTGTGACCAAGGTGTGTGACGTCATGTCATTCTCCACAAGACAGGTTAGTTTCCCTCCGTGCCGAACTCCATGTAATCTCCCGTCGATGATGTGCATCGATGATGTGCAGCAAATCCCAGTTCGTTATCACTCATCGGCGTCTATCACCATGAGGGACGGGATTTTCCATGCCGAGGGGCGGAATTCCCCGGTGTTTTGTGGAAGAGTATCCGATCATCGGTTTCCTTGTGAAATGTAGCGTATCCGAATTGTTCAAGACGATCCCCTCATCGTTTAAATCGTCATATCAACAAATTTTGGCGTGGTGAATTCCACGGTCTCTGTTCAATAAATTTGATGACTTCACTGTGTGTGGTTGATCAGCATCTACCAGACGCTTGTGTAATAACTGAATCTTGGTTCAATGATGCTGATCGAGCTGATAATTCCGTCTCCCTATGCAACTATAATCTCTTTCGCTGTGCATGTCTAATGGTGTAGGTCGGTGGGGAGTAGCATTGCTTACATTCGTTCAAGCTACTCGGTTACAGTCCTGGACATTCAAATTCCATTATAACACCCACAATTCAGCCTACTGAATTATTGTGTGGCCTATATATTCAAAGATTGAATCTTTCATTGATTTGCATTATCATCCTTATTGCGAATTAATGCCTCAGCCCACCAAGAAGCGAATGTACTTCCCCTTACTGAAATCGCTGATCATTTTCATGTTACCTACGGTGAAGACTTCGCATGGTAGTTACGAGGCGATTTTAACGACTTGAGAGGACATTATGATTTGAATAAGTGATTTGATTTCTACTGACTACAATCGTAACCTTCCCAACTAGAGGCAAATCATACTCTGGACCAGCTGTTTGTGAAACTTTTAGTGAAAATCAAGCTGCCCTTTATGTTCTACCTCCGTTGGGTAGGCGTCTGGATCACAACGTGGTTAAGTGGTTTTCGGTCAATCATCAGGTCCCTTTCTATAGTCACTGTAAGTAAGAATAATTCGCAAATATAGCATAAGGCCATTCGATTTGCTTTGTTTGCCACACGTATCTGGGACTTCAACTAATTGGGCTAGCCCTTGTTGCATCGTGGACCCCAGACAATTAATTCGATACGAGTCAAACTTGCCTCCACCTTAGTTCTTGTTGGAGCTATGTTCGATTATTGCTTCCCAGAGAAAACGATAGAGGATGTTCGTTCAAATGATTCCTGTATGGGTGCAAGCTTCGTTTTGAAGCGTCTTATATGATGATCGTTTTGGGATTCGCGCTTTTCACGAATGCGCCAATGGTGAAACAAATACTGGTCGCTTAAAGGATGAAGTTGTCCACTCACAACATAGCAAATTTTCTAACGTAGTAGTCATACTCTCGAGGTGTAATGATAGTCGAGTTTCTGGCGAATGATGAGGGAAGACTCTGGTGCTCAGTTGAAAACCGTATCTCTGTCTATTCACCAATAAGCAGAGCCAATTTCCGTAATATGTTCTTCTCGTTGGATGAATTCTGCTCGTAGTTTCTCCTCAACCTAACGACGCATCCTCCATCGTTTTGACTACGTTGCAAGATGTTTCGAGTGTTTGTGATCCTCTATCTTGTTCACCTGTTCGCGAAGTCGAAGCGGGGAATTAGCTCCGAAACTCAAAGTGCCGCTCCCTGCGGTCCCTGATGGTATTTCCATCTTGGTATTCTTCCGAGGGTATCTTTTTCTGCATTTTACTAGCTCCGGTTGATTACCATAATGATTTTCAGACAATGGTCTCTCCAAATTGGGAGGTAGTGATTCCAGATTCGCATAGCAAGAATGCAAACGTTTATTCCCGTTCCAAAAGTGTCAACAAGCCTATTTCCACTTGGGCTGACTTTTTCGTCCAATATCCATTCGTTTCTACGATGTGTCGAAAGCTGTTTGAGCGTTTTGTATGGTTTCCAGAGAACCTGATTATGACCCCTTCATCAGGGGAACTACGGTCAGTAAAGTCTCAATTTCGCCTTTCAATCCTCGCTCGTGGCTGCGGGTACGTCTTGTGCTCTAGTCTCAGCTTCAGCAATGGGAAATTTTTGAGAGACATCTTGATCCCTCAGTCAGGCGCAGTAAGGCTTATTATCCAGTGGAATCATGTTCCAAGGCAGTTGATAGACTTAATCATGATGTCATCATTTCAGTTGCATGTTAAAACTTTTCCACGTCCCATCGTTTGTTTGTAAATTGGATTGTTGATTTTTTGAAAGAACGCCCGTTCAGCGTATAACCATTAATGGCGAATGCTCTCTAAACTGGATGTCCTTCTTCCCAGTGGCGTTCCCCCAAGGAAGCGTTCATTGGACCCGTATTATTTGCCTTGTCCCACTGACAGTCTAACCCCGGTGTGCTCGAATTCATCTGTCATACAATATGCTGATGATATTCTATTACTCCATTTTCTCAGAAATTCTGGTGATGATGATTTGCAGCTAGAGTGTGACCACATTATCAACTGGGCTAATTCTATTTCTCTGGAAATAAACTTTTCAAAATGTTTTTGTTACGGGATATCATAACTAAATCGTCTTTGGTTAACAAACGCAGTTCGTCCTCGGTGACACGATGTGTGTTAGGAAAGTCAAATCTTTTTCTTACCGTTTGGTGTTATTTTTTCTGATGACCTGAAGTGGACTTTGCACTTTCAATACATTGTTAAGGAAGGCTTCACATCGCATTTTTATTAATTCGCAATCTGCGTCGTGCTGGGCTGTTCTGCCAGCATTAATTGATGAAAATGTTACAAGTGCTTTTATACGTTCCATCATGACGTAATGCCTATGCATGCTTCTGCAATGCACCCCAGTACTTGTTGGAATGACCTATTGCGTATTGAGCGATCGCGTATATCGCATTATTGGACCTGTCCCATTTCTGTGGAACTCTTCGCTTATTCAATCTTGCGAAATGTACCTGTAGAGAAATTATTTGACACTATAAGTTCGAGATCCATCCCACCCCCTCAGAGATTTGTTTTTAATACCGCCCAGTGAGGGAGATGGTGCTTCACGCAGTTGCTCGGGGCTAAGTGTGTCACACCTCTCGCTAGAACAGTACGAATTCAGCAGATCTTTTATCAGCATTTTGTAAATAAGCTTTTATTGTCCTTCCTTTTTTATGTACCCATCTCATGAACCATTGGCTTTTCATTCTGTGTATTAATGTATTTTGACATCGATGTTACTGTTACTGTTCTATTGTAAGTGTCCACCGAATCATTGTAGTGGAACAATAAACGATTACTTACTTACTTACTTACTTATCGTAATCTTTCAACTTGTAGATGGTCGGAGAGTCTTTTTGATTAATCCTTGATACTGTAAATACCTCCTCTGTCCAATTCCGGAGGTACCCTTTAGCAAAAACACTTTTCACTTTTGAGATACGAACTTTATCGCCAATTTTCACATCACTTTTCACATGAGTGCGTTTACGTTGGAATGATTCGCGCACTTTATCTACATTGTCAGCATTTACATCTACTGGTCTGAGTCCAATAGAACGATGGATAGAGTGAGTGTAGGCATGGAGTGTATCTTGTAGAACCTTTGTCCAATTTTGTGTCAAGTTGGCAGTAAAATGTCGCCACAAGCGATTTTTTAATGTGCGATTAAAACGTTCAACGAGTGCAGCTTTATAAGCGCCCTTTACACTAAACAACTCAATGTCATGCCTCTCAAATAATCTTGTCTCATGCTGATTTTCAAACTCTTTTCCTTGATCACTCTGAATTCTTTTTGGATTGCGTCCTTCTCGAAAAATTGTTTGGAATGCTTTTGCTACTCCTTTCCCTTCTTTAGTTTTTAAAGGTTGAGCCCACGCATAACGCGAGAAAATATCAATGACGGTTAAAATAAAATTATTGCCCGAGTTAAGTTTTGAAATGGAGGCAACATCGCACAAATCTGCTTGCCACTGTTCATCGATGTCATGAACAATATAATGGCGGGTGCGGTACTTCTTTTTCGCTTGTTTGTGGAGTGTATAGGTAGCCTGACCCTTTAACCATCGTTTCACTTGTGATTGTGGAAGACCACTCGCTTTTGATAATTTCTTGATAGATGCAAATCCTGCCGGATGTTTTACATCATAATAGATTGACTTCAAACGTTCAGTCGATGACGGCTGACTCTTTTTCCTCCTTCTCATCTTTTTTTCCTTTCTTGCCTTTCTACATTTACAACAACTGGCAGCCATTTAGCTTTAGCGGTTTTTTGCGATCGTGTTCACAGTTGCTTAGGGGTTTCATTATGAGCAGCTGGCGCAGCAAGTGCAAGTGACAACGACATTCACCTCTGCTGGCGGCTCATTACATGGCAAGCAACACATCTGCTTCATATTAAATAGTCTTGAGAACATGTATGTTCCTAGAGGAGCTGTTTTAACCATTACGTTTTCCCTGTTACCAGTTTTAGTGGCGATGTAGATCTACGTCGAGTTCTTCCTCTTGTTTGCTTATGAGTGTGGGAGGGGATGTAGCAGGTGACGCCCTTAAACCAATTGTGTTGGCATTTTCATCGCCTGAAGCATTGGAGTAGTAGCCACTGTTGAATCAAGTTCTTTCAATGTCTCATTATTTAAAGCAAATTTTGGCACATTATGCTTTTTTCAATAGTTTAAGAAAGTATGACCAACCAGGTGGAACATAGCCCTGACGGCGCTTTCTACGTGTCGCATACTGAATCAAGTCTTCATAACGTGAAGCATCAATCACTTTATTTTCACTGTAATAGATTTCTCCTCTATCATTTACATTGAGATGAGGGTTCAATACTGTTGAAAAGAATATGGCATGTGCGCGAGATGCTAAAGGTGTAGCAGTCGATACAGAGTCACGCATCTTATTCTTCAAGTTTTTCAATTGCTCACCAGTTTCCGATTGTAATAATACAGCACGATGTGGATCTTTGATGTGAACATTTTGCTGATAATCTATTTCTTTCCTATACATTTGATGTGCAAGAGGTTGCTTTACTTGCTGCATGGCAGTCAATTGTACATATTCATCCTGAGGAATAACAATCATGCGAGAATAAGAACTCATAGTTTGTAGATAATCATGGGAGTTTTCAAAATATCACTTCGAAATCTAAATTCTTCCGGACACTCTTGCGTAAAGTCAATGAATAAGTAACCGTATGGTTTTTCAGTAGCTGCTTGAAAAATTTCAATTCAGGCTGTTGATCCTCTGGGTGCAACTTGTCGCGCTAAAATTTCAAATTGACTTTTATCTCGCGGATTCTTGAAAATAGCATAATAGTGTGTATTCAGGTTTCGTGCACGAGCTTCTTTTCCATCAGGAAACAAATTTTGTGTAATATAGATGATAAAGCACCTTTTATGGTGTGCTGCGCGAGTGAACATATCTGTAACATCTTTTGAATTCTTACTTTCTTTTAATAAATCATCCAATACAACAACATCATTAGACTGAAGTTTATCCACTGGTATAATTCCTTCATGTCGAATAAAGTTGCGACTTTGCAATTCCTGAAACAGCGACGGTTGATAAATACCATAACACCAAATCACTCGATTGATAGGTTCCTTAAACAACTCCCTTCTTTTATCCAATAAATATCAGCGTGAAAACAGTTTTACCTGCATGAGTGGGTGACCTGGATACAGTCAGTAGACTTTATCACATTGAAGTCTGAAAATCCATATAATTACTTTGAGACTCAACATATGCATAATTAACGCTTAGATAAAAAGATATTTCCCAATAGGTAGACCACGGCAGGAGCTATCATTGGAAGTATTGCTGAAAGGAAGAGCCGCCCTTTTGTGGTTAGAGTTTTTCCTCTAAGTACTTTGAAGGGCGACTTTAGGATTGGAGATGAAACGCTAATTTCGTAGCATATCGCTTAAGTAACTTTCGTTGTTTTAGGCGCTAATTTCTTCGTCCTCAACTTCCTCACATGAGAAATAATTTTCACAAATGAATTCTTATCGTTTAGCATGTCGTATAGCAATTGTATCGCTGATTTGCTTTCATTCGTCGGAGAGCTTGAATGGCTGAAGAAAACTTTTGACTTTTACGTTTCGTCAGTTTACGTTTCGCCATTTTCCGTGTTAGTCTTTGCTAAAACCTATCTTTACCACATTTGCATAGGTACTAACTATTGCGACATAAGTGACACTCGAAATGAGCAATGTTACAGTGGTTACATTGGCAAAGTTGAATGCAATTACGTATGAAACAGCGTTGACAAAAAGCATGCTTACATCTCTTGAAGATGCGCTTTTCATTTCCATCCTTTCGCTTACATACATCGCAACACATAGTTTCACCGTTACTGATGTCTATAGCAAGTCTTTTTGAAGATATGAATTTGCTAGCCTTTTCTAAATAATAGACGCATGTACAGAAGGAATATACTTCGAGAGTGAGCAGACTATAGCTCGAAAACCAGTTGTGCTACAATCAAGTACCACTGCATTTTCAATTTTTCTTTATGGAAAGTTGAATGTGAATATCTGAAATCGCTTCAATCACTAGACTGCTACCATGATGGTTAAATGCGTTAAGACGTTCAGCAATTTTTATCATATGTCTTTTAAAAAATTCTTCGGGGTGATCTACAGTAGTTTTATAGTGTGACATCGCGGCGCGACGCTTCGCTTCGCTTTGTGCTTCGCTTCGCTTGCGCCGGGATGTGTCACACTTTTGCGGGTTTTTCAAAAAATCAAAAATTTTAAAAAATTTCAAAAATTTAGGTAGACTTCAAAATTTCACGTGGGCTGAAGGCCGAAGGGCGAAAATTTAAGCGTTTTTTAAAAATAACCCAATTTTTTTCAAATTTTGTCAAAGATCTCAAAATTTGAGAATTACAATCGGGCGAAGCCCTAGAACCTTCGGTTCGATTTTCACCCCCGCTTAAATCATGACCGTTCCAGGACACCGAAAAAATCATAAAAGTTGAGAATCTCAAATTTGTGGAGTTATGACATTTTTCATTGCTTAAATCATGAACCGTTCCAGGTTCATGTAAAACCGGACACCGAAAATCATAAAAGTTGAGAATTTCAAATTCATGAATTTTTATCCATTTTTCAGGTTTTTAAAAATATATCATGTGACTTGCGAACCGAAGGTTCAGGGCTTCGCACGTTAAAAATATTTCATTAAAAATGGAAGAAACAAAAGTGGATGAAACAAAAGTGGAAGAAACCGCAAGAATATATCCTTCGTTATCATATGAACGTAGTTCTACTTTAATGGACATTGAAAAGATTAACATTGAAAAAATGAATAAAGAATAGAAACACAAGAGTGGATAGAATTAGGTATATGAAAGATAAGGAATCTCAATTATTATTAATGAATTAGAGCATTATAAAAATATTAAGAAAGAGATGGTCTAATGCTTTAAACAATTTGTTCATTTCATCTGCGTTCTTAACAATTCCAGTAGATTTGCTACTGCTTTAACTCGATACAAAATGAAAACACATTTCCATCGTTATGAAATATTTTATTCACATCACAGACAAGAGTACTTTTGTGAGGCTGAAAGTAGCATCGTTTTTTACAACGAATATAAAATTTGTTTTGATCTTTGGTTAAAATGTGTTATGACATGATACAATTGTTTCTCGTTAATGAGTAAAATAAAGTTAAGGCTCATTAGATACTATAAAAACCAATGAGTGACAAGTAGCATCGTTATAACAACGAATAAAAATATGTTGACTAGAAAATGTGTTATGGGACATGATACAAGTGTTTCTGTATGAGTAATAATAAAGTTAAGGCTCATAGGAACTATAATAACTCAATGAGGACAAGTAGCATCGTTTTACAACGAGATTAAAATATGATTGACTAAGTAAAAATGGTGATTAATGACATGATACAATTGTTTCTGTTATGAGTAAAATAAAGTAAGGCTCAATAGAACTATAAAACCAATGAGGACAAGTTTGAGCATCGTTCTTACAACAGAATAATAATTATGTTGACTATGAAAATTGTGTTATGACATGATACAAATTGTTTGTCTGTATGAGTAAAATAAAGTAATGGCTCATAGAACTATAAAACCAAAGATGAGAGACACAGTGTAGCCATCGTTTACAATCGAATAAAATATGTTGACTAGAAGAAAAGTGTGTTATGACATGATACAATTTGTTTCTCGTAAATAGAAAAAAAGTGTATCGAAGCTCATGAGTACTATTATCCATCTGCGAGTAGCTTGACCGTGTTTCAATTGATTTGAGTTTAGTATTTCATCAAGGGTTGGGCGCTGTCT
>CAJQUW010002361.1:0-238434 GCA_907163375.1 Prostheceraeus crozeri | reverse complement strand
TCAGAAAATACACTTTGATAAATTTCCAAATGATAAGTAAGTAGCGATAGATTACAGAAAAGGTAAGTAAATCATGAAAAAAAGAGCATACATCAAGGGATACTGTTTAGATATCTTGAAACGAACAGCTGAAATTGTCTCTGCCTTCTAGAAGTCATTGCATTTTTCTATATAATACTGATCACTCCTTCCTAGACGACGTGGGATGAGCACATGTAGATGATGATTAGCCAAACCTTCTGCAGATTGGAAAAGATTAGACACGAGTCTTATGCGACGGCTGTTGATGTCCTCAAAAACATGACAGTTGCATATTCGTCCATGTACGATGTGATGACACCTATTTGAAAAATATCGAAGACGATCCTGAAGATGAGATGGCAAGCACACAAAAACGGGTGAGGCATAGTCAAGAAGTGTAAATATTATGCTTTTACAAGTTGTCTCTAAAACTGACAAGGATACAATTGGTCTGAGGACCTGGAGAGCATACAAACGAGAGCTGCACTTTTTCAATGTTGCAGTGATGTGTTGACCCACTTCATGTTAGAAGAAATTGTCACTCCGAGCAATTTCAAGTTGTTAACTTTTTCAACATGTAGAAGTGAAAAGGAATCAAAATTCACATGGCAATTCTTCCTTGATATTATCAGCAATTTTGACTTTTTAACATTTAAACACAGGTTTATCTTCTCACTTGATAACACGATGCTGTTGAGAGACTCGGAGAGATGTTGTAAAGTTGTCACGGTATAGCGGTCAATTGCCTGAATAATTGCAGTATCATCAGCATAGTTGATGTAGTCCATTAATTCTGGGTCAATGAGGTCTGCAGTGTAAAAAGTGAAGAGCAGAGGACCAATAATTGACCCCTGAGGCACACCACTACTTACATGGACGGATTACTGATCGAGTTACCCAAACGCACGGATTGAAAACGGTCACTTAAATACATGTACGAGGAGACCCATTCTATGAACTCAAGTGGCAATTTACGTGTAAACAATTTTTCAATCAACAGTCTGTGAGAAACTGTGTCGAATGCACGACTGAAGTCTAGGGACAGAATTCCGACACCAATGGCTTCTTTAGATTCGAGTTTGTTAGTGATGCGATCATGCAGATGCATCAAGGCACATGTTGTCGAGGAATGCGGCACATATCCAAATTGATTGCCATCGATATTGCTGATTAGCACAGAGCGTATACTGTCCAAAACAAGATTTTCCAGGATTTTTTCTAACTCAAGCAGCACGGTGATAGGTCTCAGCTCATTCACACTTGCAGGACTGGTTTTCGGCACAGGAGTTACTAAGCCATGCTTCCAGACTGATGGAACAACGCGATGAAGAATGCCCGAGTTGTAAATGTTGCATTAAGGATCAGGCAAAAATAGTGCGCCTTCCCTCAAAAGTCTAGGTGGAATTGAGTCACTTCCTATCGATTTGTTAGTGCGGACTTTTAGAAGTTTCATGTAGATGTCGTATGCATCAGTAAGTGGACATCAGGACTCAGTCTCAGTCACAGCCAAGCGAAAACTTGTTAATGAGTCAGTAATATTGTCAGCAACAAATCGATCTTCGAATAGATGATTTATATAACTGCAGCATTCAGATTCATTAGAAAACTGAGAAATGACATTTAGCAAACTCGGTTTCGTGTTCGCCCCTCTGATGTTATTCACAACTTTCCAAGCTTCATCTATCCATAGACTTCCCGTAAAAGAAAATTCTTCTACAATTTAGAAGTCTATGATCTTAGCAGTAGCTTCTATGCTATAAGTATTGAAAATGACGACCGAGTAATGCTCATTGTCTACTTATATTTATAAATCTAAATCTATGGCATTACCTTGCCGTCATTTTTCAATACTTGTAACATAGAAGTTACTGCTAAGATCATAGACTTCTAAATTGTAGACGAATCTTCTTGTGCAGGGAGTTTATGGATAGATGTAGATGTATATATATAAGTAGACAATGGAAATACCACATGAGATTTCTGGGCAAGTAATGTACAAATCAGAGGCCGCTAACGCGGCCTCTGATTTGTACATTACTTACCTTGAAATCTCATATGGTATTCCTACATTGTCTACTTATATTTCTAAATCTCTGCTGCAATATTATGTGAATAATGACAGTTTGTACATTGCTGCTTGCTCACAGCAGAGTGTACCTCAAGAGTGTTTTTTGTATTTTCTTGAGCGTGATATCACAAGCAACCTGCCACTTGGAGAATAAAATAACATAATCAAAGACATCGATTTCAATTAACTTTAAAAGATGTAAATGGGTCCACTTCACTATTCAGAATCAAGAAATGAAACATAAATTTCGCGAAACATAAATTTAGCACTATAAGATCTCGACTTTTTCATGAAGACTTCCATTATAATGCGGTTCATGAAATTCCCTTGACAATCAACTTAATTTCCGCTTAATTAAGATGCTTGTTGGCAGATATTCATTCCATTTGATATCCAACTTGTTTCGCACTACTTATAAGGTGGCTTCATGTCGGTAGTAACTTATATAAATTTGCGAAAATTTAGCTTTTTAAAAACTGCTCGAATAATTTTTCGAACCGCAGGAACGTAATCTCCGCAAAAACTGAATCTTTGCATATGAAAATTTTTGTTGTACACAGACACATTCTTGAGTCGACACTCTACCTACGATATACTTCCTCTAGGCTTGGTAGTTCGTGAACTTTTACGCTGCAAAGCATATTTGCGTCAAGATTATGTTTTCTCTATGTATTATTTTGATTGGAATGACACTGAATATTCTTGACAAATGCCTAAATCTAACATTTGAGGCATACATGTAGGAGCATTACAATGTCCTCAATTGAATCCTGTCGACTAAATGCAGAATCAAAAATATCAAATTGGTAAACGAGTTATTAATTAATCATTAAAGCGATTATTAAATAAACGTTTCGTAGGCGCAAATTTATATTGAGATAGAAGTAAGTAAGCATTTTTCCTTAATCATTTTTACTGCCATGGCCTCGCTTGCTCTCTATGTGACATACTGCAAGAATGATCAATATAATACTTGGTGCAGCAGACACCACATAAATATCGTTCACAGTACTTTACACAGAATAAGGTTGTTGTAATCACAGAACAAGGTTGCTTGCAATCTATTACTACAAGATTGCTTGATCAAGTCAGGTCAGAATTATCTGTAGTTGATACTTGCACTGCGTACAAATTAATTTGGAAAGTACATAATCAGCAAAGAAAAATAGGGAAGCCATTAACTTGAGAAATTTCAACCACTTATTGGTAACGAATTTTGGACATACAAGTATTACGAATACGGTGTTCAACATCAGCGGAATTGAATTACGAAAAGAAGACGAAACTGTTCTCTCACTTGGTCTCAACCAATTTGTGACACCCAAAATGATCGATTCGGTTCATGTTTGTACAGACGTCGAACATACTGCTTTGCAATTATCCCGGTTGGATTGCCATACTCGTGATGGTGACAGAGCTGCAGTTGCAGCAGTCCTTTGGGGAAATACGGTAATGACTTGACAAAAGTCAAACTCAACCATGACGATGCAAACAGAAGGAGGCGGCTCATCAAAGATCTTGATGCAAAGGATTTAATACTCATGAGACCGGATAAAGGTAATGGCACGGTAGTTATGACAAAATCACAATACCTGACAAGAATGGATGCCATTTTGACTGATGCTGAGAAGTTTGTACCTTGTCATAATGAGGTGGATTGGAACGATAAAACATCGCACAAGGATATCATTGATCTCACTCGAAGACTGGCGAAAGAGGGCGAACTGCCTCCTCGAAGGGTATCTTTGATTCCATCTGGTTGTCTAATTCTGCGATTATATGGATTAGCAAAAGTGCACAAAGACGGTTATCCAGCACGGCCTGTTTTATCGATGACTGGATCAACATCATGATCCGGCAAAAAAGGTTAATGAAGTGCTGCTCAAGCCTTTATTGGCAGACTTTACACAGCAAACAAAGAAAGATTCCTTTGAATTTCAAAAGCGCATCTATAAAGTGAATATAAGTGACGTCGATTATTTTGTTTCTTTTGATATAAACAACCTTTTTACGAACGTCCGAGTAGAAGAAACAGTGAATCGTGGTATTCATGGTATCGTGATAATAGAAGGCTTCCGATTTTACAAAGTAAACTGCTATCTGAACAAAACTGTCGATCTTTACTTCTGGCTTTAACAACGAATATTGAGTTTGTTTTCAACGACAAAGTTTACCGACAAATGGATGGACTGGCCATGGGTTCGCCATTAAGCTACACGTTCAGCTCTATTTGCATGGGACATTTTGAAAGCGAACTTTTTAAATCAATACCCGAACCATCTTTTTATGTCAGATATCTGGATGATATATTCATGATTGTCAGTAGTAACAATGAGAACGAACATTTATTCCGCATGTTTAATAGTAAACATCCAATGATGAATTTCACTACAGAGACGGTATATCATTTCCTCGACGTGAATCTAGATAGAATTGGAAGGGAACATTCTGACGTCTGTCTACCGAAAAGATACTTGCACTGGTATACACAACAATTATAGTTCATTTTCACCAAAAAGGTACCAAAAAGGTCACCAATAAGTTGGTACGCAGATTATTTCATCGAGCTCGATCATTGTGTTCAGCTTAGTACATTGAGCAAGAGTTTGAGCTTTTAAAACGTGTCCTACACAGCAACGGCTATCCAGATTGGTTTATTGTGAAGCATTCCCGACCACCGGAACCAAAGTATCCTTTTATGGAAAAGAAGACCTTCTTCACCATCCAGTATTACGGTGAAGCAAGTTGAGATATTAGGCGAAAGATAAAGCGTGAAATAGAACAAGTGTACCTTGCGGTTGAAGCTGTACCGGTTTTCAATACGTCTACTCTGTGTCCAACTGCCGTGAAACATCGACCTCCACTTTCCCGAAAACAGATAATTTTGTACCAATGTAGCAAGGTACATTGGTATATGTGGTACATTCCTCTTTATGTGACAAAAGGAACACATACCAGCATGGCTTGGAGAGGATGGTAATAGACCACGTTCTTCACAATCTCCTACATCAGCGGTTACTCAACATTTAATGACTTGTAAGCGAAAACACGATTTGCTAAATTGTGGATTTAAGGTTTCAAATTCTTTCAAGAAAAATGACATTAACTTGAACATAGCAGAGTGTTACCATCCGTTTTCAAAAGCCTGATGTGTGTATGAAAAGATAGATTATTTCTACTGCGGTTGTTGCAACATTCTTGAGTTGTAGTTCTACTTTCTTTTTCTTCTCTTCCATCCTGTATGCTAACAGTATTATTAATTTTCTTTAACTTTCTAGTTTACCTGTTATTTTTGTTTGAGGAAAAGCGTCGACCAAAAGATCGACGCATGTCGCTCTCCTGCCCCCTCGATAGTCAATACTTGAATCCAAAAAGGCACAGAGTTCTTGGCACCAACTTTGTGTTTTTGTTTATTTATTTTCTGATTAATTTATTTTATTATTTCTTATTTTTGCTGATTAATTTGAAGTTCTGACTTGTATCTGCTTGGATCCCGACAATTGCTTTACTTCCCGACAATTACCGCTGATTTGCATATGTGTATATTAATTATCTATTGTCTTCATTATCCGTGTAAATGTTCTGTGGGATTGAACGTGAAGGATGTACTGTCTGCTGCACCAAGTATTATATTTATCCTTCTTGCATTATGTCACATAGAGAGCAAGCGAAACTCTAAGCCCAGGTAATCAAATGACACCGGCAAAATACTTATTTCTTTCTCTATATAAACGATTTATTATTAAAACAATCATCAACATTAACATTAACATCAACAATATTTTGGTTTTCTGTCAGATAGCTGACAATATTCGATAAAGTTGATTTCTTCGATCGTCGCATTTGTGCTAATAGTTTCGCATCTTTTACTACTGTTATTCTATTACTACTGCGATTTTTTTCATTTTTAAGTCGCTATTCGGTTTAGCAGACACCATGTAAGGTGAACGAAGGTTCAAAACAAGACAATTAGCAATGGCATGTCTTTGTTCTCTCATAGCGCCTGCCGATTGTTCACCCTCATTGCTTGTATACTTTTGCGGAAATGAAAAAAATATTGAAGAAGTTTGAAAAGGAACTGTTAATTTTATATGAATATAACTTACATATTCTCACTCCTCACATCGCAAGGATTCAGAGGATACCAAGCATTAACATTTCTGATGAAAAAGTGAGAAGATAACATTTTCATCCAAAAAGGTCATGGTTTTGTGATACCTTCACGACATCACTGAATTGGTTTACCGATTTTGATGACCGGTATGAGTATGCAGATTTCGAATTCTTCTGCTTTGTGCTCTCATCCTCAGATGCAATCATTCCAATGCTGATTGCGTTAATAGAGAAGTGTATTGTCTTCAAAATGAGACCTTATTTGTTAATTTCTGTCGGATAATTATTCAACGTAGCAAAGTGCGTCAAGGTAACAAAGTTAAAAAAAACAAGCTAATGACTAGTTACTTTTCAATAGGTACAAAGTATGATTTAAAAGAAAATTTTTATATCCTAAAATGTCTAAAAATTTTAAAAATACTTACTAGAAGGACAAACAACGCTTCTCCTCTCCTCATGTGTAATGAATTGGCGAGTAAGTCGTTCTGTTCAAAATTATGTTTATCACTTATATATTGAAAAGATCCTATTTAACAGTCTGCCCATTCAGATGATAAGAGGACAGGTCTGTTTCCAATCAAAATACCAGATCTAGCTAACAACACAGCGGGATTACGCTATCTAAAATCTACCAAGTGTGTAAGAGAATTAATATTAGTTCCTCAAGCTAAAACGTGAAATAGAATTGTACAAAATATGCATACAAATTATTTGACTATTTTTAATGAGGTCATCAACAGGAACTTGGTCAGGACGATCGCGTTTCGACCGCTTAATCCTGGACGCTCAAACCCGACCAAGCGCGGTCCTGTACATTTAAGATGCATAGCCTCAAAAATTAAATTTATAATAGAGAAAGATTAGCATCTATCAAAAAAAATAGAGTCACTATTGACTGAAATGTACCTCAGGCATTTGAAAGAAGGACAGAGTCCAGCCAGTAGAGGTCAAGCTACTTAGAAAGTCATGCTACACTAAAATTTAGTCACATTTTTTATGCCGCCGCACCCTGTAGCTATATTATGTTCTCGGAAAATTGCACTGTTGTTACCGAGTATCACCTGTGATTTGTATACCAAAACAGGATGATACTATTTTTTATAAAAATTGACTTTTTTATTGTGATTGGTGCAACTTGTGGATGACATCTAACTGAGCCGCATAATATTTTTCGATTATCAATCTGATGGTGGGTAAGATATTATGAGAAAAAAGAGTGTGATGTTTCGCCGTATGTTTTATAGTGAATGGTGACAGCATTGCAAGTTAAGCAGTCGATTAATTAAGTTCGCCAATAAAAATCCATCTATCAATTAATTGCAACTATTCCTTTGCACAAATCAATTAATTACAATATTCGATACCAGCAGTCTACTAATTGCAACCAACTAGTTGCAATTAATTTAGACAACTTTTGATCATGTGTGATGCAGGGATGCGTAGTCGGAGTCGGAGTCCTATCATTTTTGCTGGAGTCGGAGTCGGAGGGGCTCCGGCCTATAAATAGACCCGAAATATAATACAAATTACTTGTCATCGTGCATAGCTGTCACTGTCTTGATGTCAACTTTCTCCGTCAAACAAAAGTACAGAGACAGCAGTGCATGCAAAGCTTGTAATAGTTGAGAGAATGAACCGTGATAGTGAAAAAGGATTGTCTTTTCACTCACTGATTTAATAGAGAAGACAAGCCTTCCTAGCCTCGATCACACTTACGCACCAAAGGTCACATCAGAGACAAAAATGAAATGCTAGTTTGCTTGAGCACATTACCTCTTGCCCTCTCGTTAATCGTGTGATGGCTCCTTTAAAGCGCATATAAAGTGCACTCATATTTTTTGGAGAAAGATAGGGGATTTTCCTGCCTGGTAGAGACTGGAGAAAAACCATGTGATGCACACCAAAAAGTGATGTGCAAAGTTTGTAGTCTTTCACAGAAAATGATTGATTTGTTGCATCAGGCAAGCCAATAATGATCTATGATGTAAGTTACCAGAACCAAGGCTGATATACTTGCCACCCGAAGTCGGAGTCCTATCAAACCCCGGAGTCGGAGTCCTATCAAGATGATAGGACTCCGCATCCCTGGTGTGATGTCCACCAATGAATCGATGCTTTGGAATCCTTTTATTAAATTTTTCAATGAATGATTGAATAAAACAGATCCATCAAAGTTACTTTTGATATTCCAATATCAACAATCATTCGACAGGATGACTCGAAGCGGTAGAAAATCCGTTTTGCAGAGATCGCATCTGTTTGCAAAGCGAATTTTCCGACGCGAAATTCGAGTGGATCATACTCAATAATATGCAGCCTGTAACTTTGTGCAAGAACCACCATTGTCTTTGCTAAGAGCCGAGCGGAAATGTGTTTTTCCTATCGGAAATTATATACATGCAACGAGGAAATTTAAAAAATAACAGACTGTCGCTGAGCATGCGAACAGGGCAGCTGTATAGCATCAATATACCCATGTTCTGCGTTTAAATGACAATATGACCAAATACTGATAGCAATTTTTATCACAGAGTTTCTGAAAAAAATGACATTAGTTTTTAGAACTGAACAAACTGCTTGCCTTTTATTACCGGCTTCATCTGAATTGCCGCTATGTTCGAGGATGTAATATTACAGGATCATTCCATCGTGACGAACGGGACACTTTTTTCGACTTTTTATTTTAATTTGAGTATTTCAAAACCTTTCATTGTATTTTGAATTTCTCTAGGTAGCCAAGATAGTTAGTGAAATTCAACAGATCAGTCATGTGAAATTTCATTTCTCAGCTATTACTATACTCGCTAGCAGAACGATGCAAAGTTGCATGACGAACGGGACGCGCTGTGACATCAAGAAATTCGACCTTTTGTTTGGTTAAATATTTCGCTGAAGTGAGAGGCTATTTTTCATCGAAAACTGTTTGGTACTTAAGTATTGGGTATCAAACTAACATACTGTGAGTTTGCAGAATTTCCATTAATTAGATGTTGTTTAAATTTTGATGTCAAGAAAACAAGTTGCGTGACGAACGGGACGTGACGAACGGGACCATCAAAACAACTATATTCCAATCAACATTTATCTTTCATTTAGCTTACTGATGTGTGAACAAGAACAGTTAGAGGTTCCGCCGGGCCTCGCTTATCAACAGGCGAAGCTCAGAGGCACTAAGAATGTCTTCATCGCTGTCGTTGACTTCATTAGAAGGCTCTGAAGATGGTCCTGGGTTGGCAGAGGGATGGGTTGGTAGGCCTGCGTTGATGTAAAGAGTTGTCATGATGATGCGATTGGGACGACCAAGCGGGACCGCATCACTTGTGTTCATGAAGAGTGAGACGCACGACTCTCCTACTTTGCGAACTTGGTGACATACCTTTATTCCAGGCAATTGAGGAAATGACATACCCTCAAACCTTGGGTTTCAATCCTCGGAGATCATGATCGCTTCCACCCCATCGATTGTAAGCGCGATTTGATAGACGTCCATCGCACTTCGGACAGCACTGCCACGGAGCACCTGGCGCCAGACTTCGCGCTTAACGACCGCTCCTGAAACCGAAGGGATTTGATGTTTTGATCGAAAGCAAAAGATTTTTACCTAGGCCTAGTACCGTTAGAAAATCGAAATGAAGCTGACCATAATTGATAAGTCTTCATGTTGAAAATGTACCACACATGTGCACTTATAATTTGCTCAAAATACACAGTGTCGTGTCAATTAAAGTAAAACTTTTACTCAACACCAGCTAAGCTTAGTATGTTGTAACTGAACACATCAATCGTTCATTATGATCTAATAATAAATATGTACAGTTTTTTATCTATACCCGCAGATTTAAACACCTACCCATCTAAGTGGTGTATCCTACCTGTATAATTTATTACACTTCATTGCATGTGGATGTACGGTACCTGGTATATGGTATATGAGCAAGTATCAATAAGTTACAAACTCAAACAGGTGCTTAACTACATTAAATTTCATTCAAGAATATATGAAGGCCTACTTGTCCATGCTTGTACATCACGCTTAATATCAATACCAGTACGTATGTATTATTACACTTTGATGCAGTACCAGTACTGAATATTTTTTATATTTTGTCATTAACTTACCAATTCCGTCATGCGGTCCCTTTCCATAACTCTCGAAGAAGTTCCAGGAGGTGATGTTGTAATTAGATTTCAATATGTGACCCATCGTGTGCCGCCATTTGAATTGCGCAGCAGCTCCATCCGACCACACCATGACTTCCTCGACCTTTGTAATCTTGCTGATGTCGTCCGCAGTATTTGTTCGTTGAAGACTGCAGTTTCTCGATGGGTATGATGGAGAGTGTCAGAAATGATTGCATGCGCCTTATGGATCACTTTGTGTCCACTCCAAAAGTACACAATGGATGTGTAGATTGTAACCTGACCCCTGCAGTCTGATCTCCAATGAGCAGCCATGACCTCCCGTTGAATTCGACACTGGAAATTCTCGCTGAAATCACATAGCATGATCACAGAGCCATCTTGCAGATCCTCTTTCGCTTTCCGAAGCTCTTCATGCTGTCTGTGATTGACATACACATGCTGCTTTAGTCTCTTGATGCTGTCTTGTGTATAGGTCTTCATTTCGGAACGAGAGAACATTATCTGGAAAATAGACATGCACCTTGTATGTAACCAAGGCCTACCAAAATATGCGGCTGTTACACACGTGTGAATATTCGCATTGAGCGTTTAATTAAACTGCATCATTCATACATGTATTACAGATAGCATTATCCACATTTCAATTTTTCATGATAGTCCTTACTTAAATAATTAGTTCACGCATTGAAATTTAAATTTCTCTTAAACAATAAATCGCAATTACAAATTAGACATACGATTGCCAAAAATAATTGCAATGATATTCTATTGATTCTATGTATTACATGTACATGTACATCTTTTTAGAAATGATAGCGTCTTGCCTACATGCATCAATAGTCAAACTACGGGTTTATACGTGTGCAAGGCAAAATACATGTATGATGAGAACAAGCGTGAACAACACAGGGAAATGATAAGAGTTAATACGGTATAGTGCCGAACTTATACTACATGAAAGTGCAAAGCATCTTTTGAACTTACTTTATCAAGTTTGGGCCCTTTCCACATGAAGACTTCGTATGAATCCTTGTCCACCACTGCTTCAACGTCGATAGACGAGCAAAATCCACATCGTGAGAACATACAGTCAGCACTATCTGTGTTGCACGAAAAGTCCGCCAGAAACGACTCGACGTTGTTCCTGTACCCAATTGCTTGGATCAGGTATGCGAAGTTCTCGTGGTAAGGACGGTGAGGTCCTTCTCAGAGACAGTTTCAACAAATGCTGGTCTAAGCTCACAGAATTTGGATACTCCGATAGAAACGTTTGGGTTCTTTTGCTTAAACAAGCGATAAGCGTTGTGTAAATTGTACAGCAGCAATCTCTTCTGCACCCTTTCTTTCGTTCCATCAGGCTTTCTCACCTTCTTGGATTTTCTGGTGTCAGCGTAGATTCTTGAAGTCAGATCATCGCAGTAGAACTTCTCTACTACCTCTTTCGTCTCTTGAGATAGGGCATGTCCATTGGAATTTGACTTTGGGATCTTCTTCACAAGTCTCTCCTTCCGCCAATCGCTTTACAACTTCTCTCCGACGCGTGGGACTTCTCGGTAGAGTGCATCTCACACGGGAGACCGCTTTCCCTTCACTTTGAGGAGTCAGGAATGCGGAGGTGTCGGCCCTTTCTTTTCTTTTCTTCTGCCGCTGAATTCTCTTTCGCATACTTCTCATATTCCCGTTGCTTCATCGTCTCACTATTCGATCGCATTTGCTTCACCGTTGCTCTTCTCCTCTTCATTCGCATTGCCGCTTTCTTGTTTTCTTCTGTTTTCATTTCGATGGTCATTCTGGCTCTCTCAAGGCGCTTCCGCTCTGCTGCTGTTAAAGGCATGATGTTCGACCAGAGAATGACAAGTTCGTGTCAAACGTCCTATTCATTGTCTCGGCAATCCCCTGTCTGGCGACGGCGCTTCACCTTGCATTCGACGATGTAGGATATCTATGAATGTCGCCAGCCGCACAATGATCGCGCTCACTTGCTCTGTCAAGCACATTTCGGCTGGCTATAAGTTTGAACAAAAGTGCATTGCCATAGACTTAGTCCTGACAGTCGTGAAAATTAATTTAACAGATGTGTGTGACGAATGGGGCAATTTTCAACTATCCTGTAGAGATAGTTGAAATGGCGATGTCCCGTTCGTCATCACCTCAGCTACACCCATTACATCATACTTGTCTGAAATTAGTGTGGTGTCTAGTCAGGACGTTAGTTGACAAATAGAGGGCAACCGCTAATTGAAGTGTTTCATACTTATTGAATAATAAAAACAATAGATCATTTCGTGACGAACGGGACAAAACTATCTATGTGCACTTTAACAGCCTATAAAAGTGACACAATTTCAAAATTTCATTATTCTTTGAATGTAATAGTACGATCAGCTATTACTAAAAATGGAGTTGAAGCTCATTTGCCAATGCTTTTTCATTATCAGTTTGACAACTTAACTCGGTGGAAAAAATCAAAAAATTAAAGAAAAAAGTACGCATTTCTACTTGTGTGTAATTCTAGTAGAATTAGCCAAAATTTTGAAATCGATGTGAAAACATAAACTTTCGGTTATATACTTCTCAAATTCACCTTTGTGGTTAAGTCAAGTCTCTTTTATTTTTGCACATCTATGTCACGATTTCATGGAATGACCCTACAATGAATGACACAGGAGTACTTTTTATTAGAAACTATTTCCGATAAGCATGGCGGTTTTCAACCGATGGTGTAATTTTCAAATTCTAGTTGCCGGGTTCGCGAAGCATTTTGCAAGGACTTAATTCATAAGCCTATCTTTGATAGATGAGAAGAAAAATTGCATAGGCTGCAACGAGCTGTAACATGTCTTCATTTAGCTTCATCTTGCTTTTCATAGCATTAAGTTTTGCGAATGTCTTTACTGTGCAACATATTTGTGAAGTTATTGGTTGGAAATAGTCAAGATAATGAATTGATCCTTACAATAAATTCATATTTGACGATTTATCTAAATATTCATAGATGGACTATCGACCTCTATGCTTGACAATGATCTACTTATGAAGATTGAAATTATATCACCAAATGTAAATTTATTGTAAAGATCATCGCATCATCGTGACTCGTCCTAATCGATGACTATATTATTGCTTCGTTTACCAGTTTTTTCTCCGTCACAAGCCCATGAACTTTGACCTGAATTTTCATCCCGGGTCCAGCTTCGACCTACTCTCACTTCCTGAGATCCACTCAAGACAAATTTCTGTTCAGAATTAAGGCATACAATTATTCATAAGCTCAAGCACATACATAGTTACAGGTTTTCCCGGACAAATTCATTTCTATGTCATTCATCTTCAAGATAGGCATGTAATTTCAAAGAGAGTCAGTTTACTTCAAAGAGACGTCATAGATGTCTATGTAAAATCGCACATGTTCGTAGTGTGTTACGCAAGCTCGTGGTACTGCATGCAAATTAGGGAATGAGAAATTCAATTATCAATCATTCAATAGAAATTTGATGAACTTGGATTGAACTTGGATGTCTTAGCACGAACTTGCATTGAAGCTCAGATGATGTGTGATTGAAGTTGGTTCCGTTATCTATGACTTTTGAAATTGCATGACTGATCCTGAACTTGAATTCTTTAGAATTGAACTTCATGTGCCTCACAACTAGAAGTCTGTAAGATGGCGTGTGATGTGCCTAGCCTACATGCATTTCACTTGTCATCACAAGTTCAATTGTAACCTATAACATCTATTGACCAATTTGAAAGTCATGTAGAACAGAAATGGCTCTAGTTATTACAAAGGGCAAATTGTTTTAGTAGGCCTACAAAGCAATTAGACAAAGATGAATTTTCACTGAGGCAAGGTTTTTCTATGAGAGCACATAATTGCACTTTAATTAATAAAGTACATATTTAATTATGTTTTCTCGTACCTACATTGAGTAATTTTAATGCGGGATCGTGTTATCATCTCAAGACAAAATGCACTATTTGGAGCTTTGACTTGATATCGTCATCGTACTTTTAGCAAAATCACGACTCAAATTGAAGCGCCAGCGTGGTGTCCTGCTGCATCCATATTAAGGCTATTCGTTTAACCGGATGGCATCTTTTTGTTAAAGCCTGTTCACAAAGAAGGGCATTGCTCGAAAAATGCTGCAGAAATGTGCAATAGTTGTCACAAGACAATCCACAAAAATAGCTTATAAAGCGTAGCGCAGATAACTAGGATTCCCTGGTATCTTAAAATGCGTCAAGCTTGAGATATCACGGAGTCCACAATAGAAATAATGGGAATCACTTAAATGGAATTTTCATTGGCATTACCATGGACGTCTAGATCTTCCATCTGTAATTTTCATAATTATTTAGAAGTACATTGCATTACGGAGATGGACGATGAAATGCTACTTCATCAATGGTGTTACATAGCCAATCAGACGGCTTCAATTCTTCGATTAAGACCGTCTAATTTGGAATTAATCAACTTTCATAGAAAAATGGAAATTGAAATATTTGCTGACAAACATGCTTCTTCAGCAACAATGAATATTTTTACCTTCCCTATTCTTGCTTCCATTTACATGTACACGACCAAACGCACAATATTTGCAAATGTCTTAATCAAAATGTTTTGCCAACTATTAAGTACACAATGAAATTGAAATCCTCATCGCAGAATGTCAACATGCTAGGTAATTATCTTTCCAATCAAAATATAAATGCAAGCATTAATTTAATGGAAATCTGAAAGTTATGAAGGTGAATACAACTCCAAATGTAGGCCAGAAAATGCACTAATTTTCTACATTAATTGATTTAGATGTTAAATGATTGACACAATCTCTATATCATTGACAATTGTTGTACACTTTAGCGTCCAGCAATGAGATTTTATCTAACCTAGAAATTGTCTTCCCATTACTTTTAACATAAGTAAAAAGTAGCACCAGTTTTTACTATGACATCAAGGGTCTATGCTGTCAAGAAACCATGATGATTACCAAAATTAGCATCTTCGCCTTTAGATGGACAACAGAAAAAAGTTAATTTTCCCTATTTTGTAAAGCTTGAGTGCTCTTTTTACAAACATAAGCGTGTTAGACTGACCTTCTGTCTAAGTATGAATGGAAATGGAAAATCAGAAAATCGAAGTATTCAACTTCTTGCTTCAACTAAGGCTTCAATTTTTCATTCATAAGTGGACCAACCGTGTTCAGTGTTTAAGGTCACCTGTTCGTAATGAGAAAATTGTCAACACTTGATAACAATTTGGATTATAATATTTACCATACAAATTTTAACGCAGTTCTGTTACAAGCAAACATTCTTGTAAATGACACAAAAATGTATATGATTTTTCGTTTCAATAAACGCAAAACAGCCTGTTGTTCAGTTCTTGAGCTTGTTCAACCACTCTTGCGACTCTGCAAGATCACTGACATTATATAGTAACAATATGCTTGGCTTCAAAAGATGAAATTGATCAGTCTACATTCAAAAAAGACGAGATGTTCACGTAAAAGAAATCAAAGCTTTAACTGAGATGATAAATTTTGAAGCAGTTATCATCACATCTCGTTTCTCGCTTTTCATATTTGATTCTCGTTTGATTCTTCGTTGATAAATCAGGTATAGCAACAAGTCACTTTTAACAGAATTCAGCCGCCAGAGACCAACACACAAGTAAGCTATAGAGCAGTTGAAATGAAACGAGAGTCTGTCGATCTTTCCTCTGAGTGGTCTCAATTACTTAACCTCATTTGCCTCAGGCTTTTTCTTGTCGGTGAAGTATTAGGGGGGCTTATGATGCCCCGCTAAGATCGTCTAAACCATTATCTTATTTGACAGAACGTATCGGGGTTTATCTAGTTTGGGTATGTTCTATCCGATGGTGGCATCAATTTTTCATTCCAATAATTTCAAACAATCATTTTATTAAATTTCGAAATTGTATACATCTAAAATAGTCAGCAGAATTTCATGAAAATTACAGCAAAACCTATTTAAAACATGCTTTGCCTGGTGATGCTGTCGATTTTGCATTTTAAGCGTTTCTTGTTACTATAAATAGCATTTTGAAATTCAGACAATCATTCTTTTAAAAATTTTGTATTTATAAGTACATGAGTATTTATATAACTTGCGTAATATTAGTCATCATAATGAGGTAAAAAGCATCTGAGTATCAATTTACATATTTATCGACCATATTTCCTGAATGGGCAAACAACAGAAGCTGCAAATCAACTTAAAACTCAAAATTCTAGTCAATAGAGATGAAAATACAAAATGTCCAAAAAATGTGGTCGTATATATTTTTTCAAGTGCATGGCTCCTGAGGCTAAAATATTGGGTCTACAGAGGAAACCAGAGAAAGCCAACAGAAAGTTAGGAAAATTCACTGAAGGATATCTTCAAACTTATGATACAACATCACAAAAATTAAGTAGGGAGGTTAAAAAGTTTTGGTGAAACACATCGACACGCCGCATCTGCTTTGAGGTATTCAGAAAATATGCAAGCAGGTTCCTCAACCATTGTAGACCAAATTCAAACTTTTTAATAATGGGAAGATTAATCAAATAGAAGTTTCCAATGAATTGTTTGCATGCCTGAAGAAGAGATTTTTTGTAAAACATCATTTTCTGTATGCCGTAAACATTTTAGTTGAGAAATGAATTGTCTATTACAGTCTGTGGAAGTAATCCGTGGAACGTGCCCACATGCACGCATGTACAGCAAAATAAAACTAATCTGGAAAGCGATGGCTACATCGCCAGCCATTGCGTATTGAATAAAATGCTAACTTTAGATACTGCATTCAGATTTGGAACCAACTCGGAACGTGTGGGTGCGTCTCAAATTCGTTAGCGCAGAGTATTGTTTGGCGAAGTTATAAAAGCCATCGCAAACCGAAAAATGAAGACACTGAATGAGGGTCTGAGTTGCAGTGTTACTAATTTTACTCTATTCTAATTATTTTCAACAAGATTAAAAAGTCAACTTTTCAGTACAAGGAACGATATCATTGTCGAGGGAGCGCAGCGATCGAGAACGTTAATAGATAGCTCATTCAATTTAATCGAGTGAAGGTAATTTATTTCTATGGATGAATCTCAATCTGGAAGATGTTGGATATCTTAGCGTCCTATATGTCGGCCCATGTACTTCGATAACAAAATCGTCCATACCATGACATTAAGAAGTCCATGCCTAGACTGTAGAAATGCATGATATTTCTATCCATGGACTGGGAATAGACATACATAGGCTACTAAATATCGCAAAAGAAGACTTTTTGAATTTACCTTCTATCAGACTTATACCTTAGCGTCCAGTATTTATTCTTTTCGTCAGCGTGGCTTACGGGAGATGAGAGAACTCCATTTGTTAAGACTTAATGTATGAGGCGAAGTTTGTGTAAAGGCGGATTACATATTTATCACACATCGGTTACATGTTTATGGGATTCGAGGATGAACAGGATCTACTTACTTGTGGGAAACGAAAAGGCAAAGATTGATGTACAGGATTTGTTTACATGTGCGGATCGCAAAAAGCAAAATGTATTTGATGGTATGAATTTAATGACAGGATGAGTTTACATGTGGGAAACGTAATATTTGAATCATGTCTGACTTATGTTTGTGGCATATCTTTCAAGACATATCATTGCCGAATCCCAGTCAACTCGGTACTAAGAAAAAAAAAATCTCAGCATTATTTTAGATTGTCATATTCTGATGTAATTTTGTTCCCTCACTACGAAAATAACATTCAGTAGCGCTGATTTTTATTAGTTGAACGTAGAAATGCATTTTTCCTGCAAAAAAGTATGCATTTCACTACATATATAAAACGAAAAAATGCATTTTCAATATTAATAGTTAGAAGACGAATGGGCGTTCATTGGAAAGGCAAGTTAATTCTGTATATGAAACAGTGTTCATTTCAATGAATTATCCAATTTCAAGCATGTGATCGCATGTAATGTAACTTGTAGTTGTCAAATTGCTGAAAACGAAGATCTGAAATAACCAATAGAAAAATCAATCACAATAATGAGATTCATGGATTTTTCATCTATAAATTAAAACAAAGCATCTCATTTTTTCATGTTCCTACTTAAGATCAAAGCAAATGGAGGACGTTATATCACTTTGATATTGCTCATAAGTTCAAAAATGTTATAAAGCCGATCAGTTAATTGACTTGCTAATAGAGGATTAAATGTTTTGACTCACTGAATGAATCTTCAATTGATACACAAATGTAGTATGATTTGATGTTATCAATTGACATATGTAGTATCAACAGGTCACTAGTTTTATAACTAATAGCACGTGGGAGAAATACGGCCATGCTCAGTGCGAAAGATTTTCCGATAGCCTAATTGCAGAAATACTTGGATGCAAATATTTGTAGAAGAATTTGAAGTTCATATCTCGATTCATTCAGTGATCTATTAGCTAACATAAGTCAAGTGAAGTTGCTGTGTCTGCCAAATAGACAGTAGCTTTTAGCATCATGGGAAACAGAATTTGTTAATGCGTTGATCATCTTAGACACCTTGCAAGGAAGGAAGAAGTCACAACAGAAAACGTGGAAAGACAAATTCGCATCTGTGATGGTGATAGAGATAGACTACAAAATCATCTAACAATTTTCCAGTCTATTATTGAAAACCAAGAACACTTTCTAAGTTATCACCAACATGCAGTCATCTCTAATACGGACAATTATTAAGAGACTCTTTCTGTCTTTAAATATTCCAATATGTTAAATATTTCATCTTAAATGATTTTAAATTCATTTACTACATATTGAAATGATTATATTAATGACTGATTGATATTTTGCTAAAAAAAATACAGAATTTCTATAAAGAGCCATCTTTTGTTTATATCGATCAACAAATTCATCTCAAGGCTGATTTCTAATTCAAAATTTCGCAACTGTCAGTTCAGTGTTGACGAAGAGAAAAATTTTGTTAACTCATAATTAAATCAAATATATCATCGCAATGCCTGAATGAATTCCATAAGACGAACACTGTTTCAGTGTCCACATACATTGAACTTTATTATGGTGTTAACCGTTTTGTACAAATATATTTCATAAATTTGCATTAGACTTCTGTCAGACGTTATTTAATAAATTATGGAAAAATAGCTGTAGACTGGAATAAAGGAGTGTAAAACCACAAATTTACCGATCACTAGACATTGTACATAACAGGTCACCTATGTTAGACATCACTCCTCTCAGGAAATTAACGAAATGATTTCCATCATGAGTAATTCGTCAATAATTGAGATAAATATAAATTTACCTGAAAATGCATTTCCTTGATCTCCTATCCATAAAAATTCTTTAATAGTGTTGTTACACCAATAATGTACAGTTAGAAATATGAATTTATGCATAAAACTTATTATTTCTGAATTTTATTTTTTGGTACCGAGTTGACCAGATACCTCATTGCCTATTCAGTATTTTGTCAGCCAATATGTGTGGGACCCCGCTCGTCTGGGTCTGAGTGTTCAGGTCGAAACACAATTAGACGAGTACCTGCTGATGACTGACGGACTGCAGTATTATGTTTTATATCCCTTAATTGGTAGCTGAAGTAGTGATCGATGTATTGTATTTCAAATGAAGAACAAATGAAGGAATGTGGGATTATATGAAGTATTATAGACGGATTAAAAAACTGGCGATAACAAATTCAAGTGAAGAAATAGTGTTTTCGAAAAAAAATATGGATCCATGTGTAGTCTTAGGTATACTGTGGATAATTTCATTGCTTTCGGTGTAGTAGAGTGTCACTGTAGTTCTATTGTTTGCCTCCATTATCCACTTTCCACTTATCCAAAATATCAAAATGTCAAAACGTATATTTCTCAACAGAGAACACGATGATAGTGGGACATGAGAAATATACAAGTATCATAACAAATGAGGTGATGAGATGAAATTACACATGGGACACTGGAAGGAGAGGAATTACATATACTAACACAAATTACATTTGGTCATAATCACTCACTGCATGCATCAATCGTATGGAACGCAATTTGAGATCATGAATTTTTATCAATGGAAACGGCCAGATATCACATTGACTTTTTATCTTATTTATGGTATCCGAAAACACAATTCACTCCTAATTAATAAATCCTATTTAGTAAGAGGTCGGAACAAGATTTTTATTAAAAAAACATCATGCATTTTATGAAATCATACATACATGCAATACGAACTAATTTAAATGTCTAAGGATCTTACATGAAATGGAGCATACAATGTCAAGTACGAGCGTGAATGTTTTGAGACACTTGTTCCGGACCTCGAAAATCGAAAAATTTTCAGTATATTTTTCACTATATTTTTATGTCTTCTTACGTGAACATCTGATTTGGTAACATTGTCATTCAAATATGATAAATTTAATTGTTTGAGGAGCCTTCCTATTCTCCAACACCAAGTATATAAATATTTGTTATCAAATAAGTTGCTTGAAATATGATCGAAGCAAGTTTTCATTATGCTGTCGCTGTCACTAAAAATTAATTTGCTCCAAAGATTGAGTGCAGCTTTGTCAAAATAGTATTCGACAGGAAGCAATCCAAATTCACCTATCAAACAATAGTTAGCTGTTGTAGTTGATAAATGATAGAAACGTTTGTAAAATTGAAACCGTATTTTATTCAATTCTGAGAGTTTGTTATAAAAGCAAAATTCTCCACCGTATTGCATTTTGGATAGAGTTAGCATTTCAAAAGTATTTTTTGCTATTGTTCCATTTATACTTTCAAATTCTTTCAATTTTTTAGCTGTTAAATATACCGCTTGTTTGCCTTTTTTAGCAAGTGAAATTAGGTGCTTCTTCGTATTATGTGAGATCCAAAATCCTAAGTATTTATATTCTTTAACTACTTCGATCTGTTTGACATCATCATCAAAATCAATGTTGATGTAATCATAATCATGTCTAGCATTTTGAATCATAACTTTTGTTTTATCGTAGTTTATTTCGAGCCCGTTCAGATTACAAAATTTTTGTACCAAATTTATTTGTTTCATCAATCCATCTTTATCATTACTCATCAATAAGATGTCATCTGCGTATATTAAGCATGGTACATGGAGATCACCGATTATCACAGCATTTGTTTGTTCAATATTAGAATAAATTTCTTTCGCCAAGCCATTCATGAATATCGAAAATAAGGTGGGAGATAAGCTATCTCCTTGAGGCAAACCATTTTGTAGATAAAATGCATCAGATTCTACACCATTAAATAATATTTTGTATTTCTTTTCAGTTAGCAATTTTACTAGCAGGTGGAGAAAATTGCTGCTTGGAAGTAATGCATGCAATTTATCTATCATCAATTTCTTAGGAATTGAATCAAAAGCCTTCGATAAATCTATGAAACACATATATTGGATGTTTATCATTCTTTATAGACTTGTAACATTTCTTTAAAAATATAATTATTATCTGATGTTGAGCTTCCCTTTCGAAATCCCGTTTGACAGTAATGAATAATGTTATTTTCTTTAAGCCACTTGTTTAATCTCTCATTTAAAATTTTCGTAAATAATTTTTCTATATTGGAGCTCAAATTTATTGATCGATAGCTATTTGCAACATTTTTCCCTACTTTCTTGTATGTAGGTACTATCCAACTTTCTGAAAATGGGATCGCATCTTTATTATTTAGGAGTTGGTTGAATAGTATCTGCAGTATAGGCAATGTGCTTTCAGATATTTTCAATATTTCTGATACAAATTCATCGGTACCACTCGACTTACAACTTTTGGCATTACTTAAATTTTTCTTTACTTCATTTATCGTTACATCTTCGTCTAATATTTCATCAAAAATTATGTTTGAGGTTTGCAAAGGTTCTGTATTTACATCATTATGATGATTAGGTAAATGTTTATTAAATTTTGTTAGTTCGATTAAGAAATCTGCAGAGGTCAAGTTGCTTGAAATATGAGTTTTCTTCTTATTGTTTAATAAATGCCAATATGTTTTATGATCATTATTTTCTTTAGCAATCATCAATTGTTTAAGATTATCTTTTTTTAATTTGCGTTTTTCACGTCTTACTTCTTTTTGTAATTTTTTCTTTGATAGCATAAGTTCATTCAAATTCTCAATTGATTTATTTTTCTTGTATTTTTTAACTTCTATTCTGTAAATTTTTCTTAGTTTTGTTATGTTCTCAGAATATTTAGACTTATGTACTTTGACTTTACTATTACATGCTCTTACATTCTTAAGATTTCTTTGTATATTTCATTCGCATTCATTGCACTAACATTTAATTTGTTAGATAGTGCTGAACAGTTGATGTCAAACATATTTCGGTCAAATTTGAAACAATTTTCATGTGTCCATTTATAGGGAAATATCTTTTTGCATGAAGGCTTTGGATTCAGATTTCGTACTTCTTTGTTAAAAACTAATTTTAGTTTTATTTTTAGATGTGAATGATAGGTGTATAGAACTGGATTACTAATTTCAAATTCAGTTAATATATTCAAGATGGATTCTGATATGATCAAGTAATCAATCATAGATTTTCTGACGACATTGTTCTGTATACAATGAAACGTGCACTTTCCTAAACTGTTGACATTTTCAAATCTTCCATTTGCTATAATTAAATTGGTTTCATTACAAAAAGTTAGGATGTCATTTCCATAGTTATTAAGTATCACGTCCTCTGACTTCCTCTTTGGAAATCCATACTTTTCATTATCATTTTCTAAACCAATTCGTCTATTCAAGTCACCAATAATTATTATGTTTTCCATCTTATATTCAATGATGTAATCCTTAATGTTTTCGCAAAAATCTTTATCTTTATATTTCGATTCTTTGTTACTTCTATAGCATATCAGCAAATAAATGTCTGATAATTTTTCACACTTTTGGATTATTTTATTTATTATTATTGTTCCTTTATCACTGACAATTTTTTCAATTTTCAAATTTTCAATTGCATCTTTTATGTATATTGATATGACTTTGATATTTCTTCCCAATTTTGTTGATTTGTTTCCTGTTGTATGTTGACCTGAATAGTTTTCAATTAGTGGATAATCACATTCATTTTTTAAATGTGTTTCAGAAAAACAGATTATATCTGCGTTGTCCACATCCTTGATCATATCAGTATTCTTGATTTTATAATTATTTAGGCCGTTTATATTGATATAACTTATTTTCAATTCGTTTCTGTTATCTATGCTTGGCTCATCATCCTCTCCTTCTATCTCTGTGTCAAACATACGGTCTGATTGGTGTGTGTTGTCTGTTGCTTGGCTGTAGTAAGCGTCTTGGTGTATATTGAGTGTGTCCGTTTGCATCTTCTCTTCTTGGCACTCTAAATCGCTCTTCATCTTGTATTCTTCCTTCTCTTTCATAGTATCTTCGATTTTCTTGATTTCTTTCATTTTCATACCTGTTATTGTAATTATAGTGTCTTCTTTCATCGTATCTTGGTCTTCTATTTTCATAAGTTCTTCTGTTATTGTAGTTCTATCTGTTTCGATAGTGGTTGTTATTGCGATTCTGTTTCGGTTCCATGGAGCGTGGTAACAATTTCGAATGTGGTGACCAACTCTCCCACAGTGGAAACATGTTAATCTTCTCGGATGCCAATGCTGTTGCTGCCCTTGTTGTTGCTGTTGTTGTTGTTGATGATGTTGTTGTACTTGCGGTTGTTGCTGCGATTGTGAAAGTTGTAGTTCTTCTTGCTGTCGTCTGAATTCAGAGCTTTTTCTGATCTCCTTTTCAATGTTGCCGATTTTCTTCAATATTTCACTCACATCTTTCTTTATTTCGTCTTGATCAGCTTCAGTTTCACTTTCATCACTCTCATCCCTTAATCCAAATATTCTTCTTTCATCTCTTCTCGCGTTTGCTTTCAATTCTTCAATCTGATGATTTTTCATTGATATTTCTTCGTCTTTTTGATTGATCTTCATTTCAAGACATACTAATTCTTCATTCGCTTGTTGAAGCTCGTCTATCTTTGCGTGCATAGCTCTTATTTTTCCCTCTTGTTCCTTCAATTCTACTTCAAAAGTATTAATGGCTTTCAGAAGATCTTGTCTTTCGGCTTGATGTCTCTTCCTTTCTTTCTCAAGTTCAGTGTTGATAATTTGTCTGTCGTTTTCTTGCTTTTCTGTTTGCGTGTTCTGTGTTCGTGTTGTGATGTCATGTTGTTCTGTTTTGTGTTTTGATGTGGATTGTGATATGTTCTGTAGTTCAGCATCATAAAGTTTTGCTATACAAGCTTCACATGTATATTTTCTTTTAGTGAGCTTGACATATTTTACCAGTTCGTAATTCGAGAGAAGAGTACAATTTAGATGGAAAAAGTCACAGCACTTATCACACTTCAAATACATATCGAATTCTTTCACCAATGATCTGCAGCTCCCACATAGTCCAAGCATTTTCTCCGGCGTTGTTGGCTGTGATGAAATTATTGTATTGGATGTAACTTCAGTTGTCATTCTGAAATGGAGCATACAATGTCAAGTACGAGAGTGAATGTTTTGAGACACTTGTTCTGGACCTCGAAAATCGTATAAGCACCTTGGCTACAGTGAATTGCCACTGTAGGATATTACCTATAATGGTAACATCCACTATTACCATTATCCAACATGTGTAGTGTCAGAATCGGTGTAGTAGCATTATTGTATTTCCATGTTTTACCTCCACTTTACCAATTTTTATCCATTGATCTCCTGTTGTTTTATGATATCCATTTTTAATTTCCTTAAACTATGATGACCATTGAAGATATATTACCTTTCAAATGACAGCCTAAATCGTCGGCGCGTAGCATTGTTACTGAACCTAATTAATATCTATGATATCAAAAATCCAAGATTTTGATCCGTAAAACACTCAAATCTATGACAATTTTCTACATAGCCCAAGCAGCTCAGAACATTAAAGTATGTCAAGCTTGAGATATCTACGAGTCCAAATTACAGGTCATAGGAATCATCTCAATGTCATTTTCACAGGGAATGCGAAGGTGGACGGTGAGATGCTGCTACCTCAATGGTATTACATAGCAAATTAGACGGCCTTAACTATGCAATTAAGGCCGTTTAATTCGGATTTGGAGATATATAAACGACTTTCATAGAAAAATGACAAGCGAAATATCGGCTGACAACCCTACTTAGTCAGTAACAATGTCCTATTGTATTTCCACTACCAGTATCTGTAGTCGGTAAGGTATATTAGACGTCTGTTTTGAACATGTATGCGGCAATGTTTGGAATCTATGGTATTAGTATATTAACAGTAAGAATGAGTAGTGTTACAAATCTTAAGATTTCCACTTTTACCAGATATTGGGCCAAAGCTGATCAATTTTAATTCGTTGCTACGAGAAAGCTCTATTGAGTTCTTTTAAGACCTGATTAATCCAATGGTTACAGTAGCATTGCATCTGTACACTTGCGGATTGGAGAACGCCATCAGTCCTCATTAGGACTTTGAATTAGTAGGCATTATATTCTATTATAAATGGCTGCTGGGATGATTTTCATCATCGTATGAGAATTCAATATGACAAAGAAAATGACAAAATGAAAAGAAACGCAGAAATGATAATATAGAAAATTGCAGTAGTAAAAGATACAAATATCAATGGAGTCAATTTTATCGAATATTGTCAGGTGTCTGACAGAAAACCAAAATAAGTTGATAATTGTGTTAATTACAAATTATTCATGTTAATTTCATATTTATGATTCTAAATGAGGTTGAAATGATTCTATTGACCACATTGCAATGCTCCTATGTTTCAAATGCTAGATTTAGGCACTTGTCGAGTACAATCAACGTAATTAGGCCTACAATCAAAACAATGCATAGAGAAGATAAAATCTTGACGTAAATATACTTCGCAGCATAAAAGCTCACGAACTGCAAATTGTTGACCGCAAAGACTGGAACGTTGACCAAAGACTGTAGAGTTGAACAGGGACTGTAAAGTAAAGTCCATGCGTTCTGATGAAGGCTATGGTAATATCATCTTTTCAACACATGCATAGAAATGAAATAATTACAAGTTTACTTATTGAACAGTAGGGTACCTATTCCATGGTTCACCTCAGCTAATCAAAGAATTGTACTTGTAGAAGATCCTCAACCACAGAATTAGATTCATCTGCGCGCTTAGGTTTCCTAGAAATGAAGAGTTATAATATGTAGCATTAATATCGAAGTGGCACATCACAGAATTAGACAACTTGCTCCTTCTCGAATGGATAATTCGTGTATCCCTTGCTATTGGAAATGGCAAACAATAAGCTGTCAGCAGAGGACACCAGAGCCAGTCAGAGATGCGTGCGTGCTGTGATATCACTTCGCACACACCAAAACACACATCGATGCCTGGCTTCGATTCAAAGTATGTACTATGCAGTGAGAAATGCCGAGGAGAGGATATGAAATCATCAAGTGAACTAATTTTCGTATGCCTGCTACTTTTTCAATAATGATCGGAAGGGCCAACATTATGGAGAAAACTTGTGGGCAATGATCTGAAGTCTTCGAATCTGAAGGAATTTTGGCAATCGAAGCACTTTGCTGAAACTCACATTAATCCGCAAACGACGCACGACATTTTTTCTATCTCAGTAAGGTGTTAGGAATTCCTTTTTGCCCATTTAGTAAGTTCCTCGATGTGCCGTCCATTTCGTATTAATCACACTTCTAGCAAACCGAAGCAGATAAACAAAATATTTAATTTTGTGTCCTCAACATTTGTTGCATATGATACAAAGGCTCTTGTCAATTAGAGTATCTCTATTTCATCCAAGAACATATTGCTTATCTGAAGAAAGAGTGTTTAAATGATGTTGTTCATTGCGATTACCCTAAAACGTTATAGAAATCAATCCGAATTTTCTCCCGCAGTGATAAGACTAGTTTCCATCATCATTTTTCTACTCAACAATTAAGTGATCATTTTGCCTCTGTTCTTGATACTGTGAATCCTTCAGAAACTTCATTTGATTATACGAATGATGATGACGGTGATAATATCAACATTATTTATATTTCTGACTTTGAGGTCTGAAAAGTTCTTCATTGGATTTAGCTGAGTTCCTCCGTGGAATCTTCCTGACTTTTCTGATGTCCTCGCTCCAGCCATGACATTTTTATGTAACCGATCTGTAACTGATGGCAAAGTTCCGGAGTGTCTTAAGTCAAATGTGGGAACGATTCAAAAGTGTGAGCATCCTAAGTCTGTCGTCAACTCTCGACTCTTCCAATACTATCAAAAGCTTTTGAAAGCACAGTCAATCGAAATTTATCTTGTCTAAAGTGACACATGCTACTAACCCGTCTCAATTTGCGTTCACGCCCTGGATCAGGAGTTACATGTGCTCATGCTCTTACTCAGAATAAAATGCTAACGCGGCACGAAAATCACCAAGACTAGCGAAGCACACCATCCACGACCGTGTCTGCACCAGCTACTCTTCTATTGTTACGTGCTATTGTTTGGAGAAAACAAACCAAGAGGTTGATGTCATAATGCACGCTTAGAGCTATGCCTGTTGCTGACACGGTCGTGGAAGGTGTGTTTCGATAGTCTTGGTCATCTTCGTGCCGCGTTGGCACTTCGAGGACTGAGTTCGATTCCCAGCTGGTAAGCCATTCTTCTTGATGGCGCCAAGAACAGGGCGCATAGAGATATCTTTTTAACCTCGTGAAAAGCCAGAGGCACTGAATTGAGTAATCGATTCTCCGAGGGCGCATGAACGCAGCTGCTATTGTTTGAAGTGAATAGTGGCAAGCCAATCAAGTAATTGCAATTGATTAGGTGCAGCAGTAAATTAATAGTAACTGCCGTTGGAAGCAATCAATTAATTCCAATTATTGTATGTCAATCAATGATGTGCCCCTATACACTACTATATCAATTTATAGCTTATGTTAAGGTCCGATCAGACAGAGAACGGTCAACAGCTATTCGGTTTTGTCCCCTCCATCAGTGAAGAGAAACCGAAAGACGTTCAGACAGAACACGGTTTTAGCAACGGCAAATGCCCCTCGTCAGCTTCAAAAGAGATGTGTCTATTGTAGTGGGATGTTGAGTGTCACACTACGTGTTCCTCATAAACATGTCAGATCTAATGAAAAGTTATATATTCATGGTAATAATGTTACGAGCATTCTTAAAATATATAATTTATCAAAGTTGCCGGATAAATGCATCATTTCAATGAAAATGTAGTCCTTCACTGTCTCGGTAAACCAATGAAATCATAATCGGCTTTTCCTTTGTCATAAAAAATTATGTTTTCTTCAACAGCATGGCTGATGTATTCTGCCGGAGCACCCGTATCCATCGGGATCAGTTCATGCACTGATTTGTGTCATCCATAGGTTTCATCCATGGACTTCTAAAGTATTGCTGCAATTAGTTCAAGTCCATGGTTTCATCCTATTTCAAATACGTTATTAAAAAACCTAAGGATCTGTCTTCTAAAGTCATCAAACAGTCTCATCGCTGAAAATTTCACGAGCTGCGAATATAATTGTCTCATTGGCGGGGATTACGACACAATGATGGTTTGAGGGTTGACCTCAGTTGACTTGGATCGTCTTCAAGAACAAAGTAATCGTGCAATTACGAGCCAATCACACACCGACATTCTGTTAACTTTGAAAGTGAATTATGACACTCTGATAATAAGAAGTTAAAATTCAGAAATCCTTACGCTCATGAGATTCATTATTTTACTGCGATACATTCGCAGTGTAGATCACATGAATCGGTTTGGTAGATGTAGTACAATCGTACAAACTAAAAAAGCGAAATTGTGATTCAATGCATACAACGGGATGCAATAGTATATTTTTTCATACAACCTGCCCTTAAATAGAACTCGCACCTGAATCACTAAAAAATCGTATAACCCGCGGGTTGTATTCTAGAAAATACGGTATTCATTGTTAGGAACGCCACTATGAGATTTGGCTGTCCCTGGTTTTGATGTTTTCAGTAGTCTCTCCACAGCTTGTGTGTCATGTTAAATTCCCAGGAACCGTCATCAGGAAGATCGAAAGGAGAATTATCTATGTTGGGAAGTTGACAGTCAAACAGTCTCGTACGTCGTGCAGCAAGCGATTGCATTCTCCTGCAAGAGACATGCCATCAAAAAGGCTCTTGTCCCGAGAGCATGAACCAGTTATCTCTTTCGCCATCCCCCGATTCCCCCACTTGATCCCTTAAGTTTTGAAGCCCAAATCTCTTTCTCTGCTTGTATTTCTTTCTTTGCCTTTTCTTTGAGTCTGATGAAGTTTGGCTAGTCTTTATCACGATATGCTCTCCATTTTTCGTTGATTAGCCTACATGTACATGTTTACATTGGCGTCATCCACTCGGTCATTATAGCATCACACGCTGGTACATTTCAATCGACTAATTCTCGCATGGATTTGAGGAAGAAGTCACATTGATAGGTCACGTCGTTAGAGAGCAGAAGTGCATTGTCATGAAAAGAGACAAAGCATTCAAAGACATGTCGTAGTTTTGAAATATTCGAAGGACGGAGGTCGTAGACGGACGGAGACCTGGCGAACTGAGTCTGACGCTTTGCTTACTATTTGTTTGAATCACGATTGGTTGCGATTTGTTTATGTTGCATGCACTTTGAATAACACTTTCGAATCATGTGCACACTCGAGACTTGACGTTTTCTCTTAAGCTCATGTACTGATTAATACTGAATAGTGCGATACGCAACAATTGACGTCGCGAGATGGATAATGCTCTCGAGCCTCTTGACGTAAATAATTTTAATTCTGCTGAATCCTGGTTTGAAAGATTTGATTAATATGTCGTTACAATGACAAGATCGATGCCACTAATGCAGTCTCCTTTTTGATAACGTTGCAGGAAAGGACGCTTATAACCTCTTGAAGAATTTATGCTCACCGAGACTGGCTAAGGACTTGACAGTACAAGGGATCAGGGGCTACATAATTGATCATCTAAAGTCCCAAAATTTTGAAGTACACGAAAGAGCCATAATTAATGGTATGATTCGCCCCTCCGACCAACCACTTAAGGATTTCATTTTTTCGCTGCACAAGCAGGCCATTAAATGTAACTACGGCGCACAGCTGGAAGCCAACTTGGTGGGATAGATTAGTGACAGGTATCAACCACGAAGGCATGAAACGCAAATTTCTTTCTGAGTCCTCCCTTACGTTCGAATCAGCCAAAAAGCTCGTCGTCTCGCATTCTACCATAGATTCTGCGGTAAAAACCGATAATTCAGACTCAACAGTTCTGTTTTCCGAAAACCGTTCTAGACATGGCCAGGCTGGGGCACGGTCTGCCCAAACCTCTTGTTCCACAGGAGCACCCAATTTCAGGTCCAATAAAAGTGCAGGTCAAGTGAACCCGCAGTTTGATCGGCCCAGTTATGGCTCTTGTTTGTCTTGTGGGGGTCAGCATCTGCGTCAGATTTGAAAATTTAGGAATGCCGTTTGTCATAGGTGTTCACGTCCTGGAAATATAGCTTGCGTATGTCGTTCACAAGCGACATCTCAGCAAAGGCCTGATACCAGTACCAGCAGCAGTCACTTCATGATCCATGACACTTCTGATGTCAAATCGGTTAGCGCTGAAGGGAATAGTGTCGTTGCTTCGAACAACAAGGAATTCTGTTTCAATATACGTTCTCTGAACCGGTTTGATTACACTTACGAGTTTGTGGAGTTGTCCGATCATAAGGATTTTCACAAAGTCGAGTTGATTCTAGATACCGGCAGCCCTCATTCATTTCTATTGACGAGATTGAGAAATTCGACGCCAGAGTTGACCTCCATCCATCAACGCAAATTTAGCTAGTGGTCATCGCATGCGTGTTGACGGTGAAATAGTTCTACGATTCTTGAATCAAGACATTCCTTTTCTTATTCATGACGACCCTAATCTTCTAGGCAGGAGACAAGTATTTTCACTACATCCGGAGTGGGAGGAATCCGTTATTAATTCCGTTATGCACCATACCTCGACCGACTCGTTAGGTGAATTGGTTGAGAGACTTTCACGATGCACTGGTGGCATTCACATCGACCCCGTCCATGTCGAACATGCTGAAGTTGAACCCATTTTTCGGAAGGCCGGACCATTAGCTTATGGATTCAGAGAAGGGCAATTCCATTTGTTCGTACGTTACATTTTGCAACATATATTTCTGTGAATATATTTTGATAGAAGAAGGGTATTTATCAGCTGCAAAACCATGCTATCATTTCTACCATGCACCTGCATAACTCTTGTAGTTAATACGTGTGGACTTGATTCTTTCAAATATATATTTATCACAGAGAAAAAAATGTTCAAAGTCACCGTTAGTACGTTTCACTTAGGGGACATGAAAAGCACTTTCTGTTAAGCTATCAAAATTTCCTGCTCTCCTACGATTGACAGAAATCCATTATTACCCAGAAATATAATTGAGGATCCACTCTACTGCGTGAATGCATGGCTGTTGTCATTAAGCAACTGGATAAGCTTCATGATGCATTTAAAAATCGTTTGTACGTTACAATGAGATCGCTCGTACGCTACACAGTGAAGTTAATCATTTCAGCACTATCCCTAAATTTATTAATAGCATACTAAGAAAGCATTATGGTCGCATTCCTGAACAAGTATGTGAATGCATTATTTTACCACTATTTAACATGATGTTGACTTATAAGTAGTGTACATCATTAGTAACTATAGGAATGCGCCAAGAAGGCCCATTTCTCAACATTACGCATCTGCACCACAGCATCTAGAAAATGTTCTTATGCATGAGAAACACGCCAGCAGCATTTATTGGATTCTTTGAGAATCTCTGAACATGTTGCAGAAGAAATTTACAGAGATTCCAAAATCCTATTTCGAACTTTTAATTTTAAGGAAAATCATCCACCTACATCCTCAGCCGGCCTCAGCCTTGAGCAGTGGCGTCGCGTGCTCCCAGACCATAGGCCTTCGCTCCATAGTGGATTCCTATATTTCTGCAGCAGGCAGCATAATAATGTGATCGTTCGCGGTTTACCTGAAGTTTCAAGTGGTAGCTTATCTGAAAGACGTGATCATGACAATAGGCAAGTGCAAGAATCGTTGAATCAAATTGGCATTTCCAATACAAAATTTGATAATCTGATCCGCATCGGTAAGAGCAAATTCATCCGAAAAACATATAAGTCTATTTCTGACCGTGATAACATTCTGAGAAACGCTCCTAAATTAAGATCGTCATCATATCAAAACGTTTTTGTACATCGAGATTTTACTCCAATGCAGCAACAGAATCAAAGACTTCTGCGCGATGAATTGAAGACACGTCGTGAGTTCGGAGAGGACGTGGTCATTTATCAAAATCGGGTTATTTTACGGAAAGAGAAGCAGCAACAAAGTCGTTTTAGAGATCAGAATTTTCATTGAAAGTTTTATCCAGTAGTAGTAATGCAAGAATGAACCAAAACTTTCCGTCGATTGTTCTTTTGAATGCCCAGTCCCTCTTATCAAAAATGGAAGAATCGAAGTTGACCGCCAAAGTGTTGCTTCCTAGTATGATATGCGTGACAGAAAGCTGGTTGACAGAAGATATTTCCAACGCGTCAGTTGCTTTACCCGATTACAGCATCTTGAGGAACGACCGTCAATCTCGAAAAGGTGGTGGATGCGCCATTTACGTGAAAAATGAATTCGTATTCCAAGCCATTGATTTTGCAGTACCAAAGCCTCATACCATCAAATTTACTTCTATAATTCTGCCTGCGCTGAAAATGCTAGTGATATGCGGATACATTCCTCCGAATCTGAAATCTCATGAGCAAGGTGAAATTTACACATTTTTTATTGCAATTTTGGACAATCACAGAGTCATTTTAATGGGCGATTTTAGCAACTTCGATCACTCTAGTCTTTGCGATGATTTAAATTTTAGCAGTATTATCACTCGTCCTACTAGAGGACAGTGGCGGCTCGTCCATTTGGGCAGGTGGGGCACTGCCCCACCTATTGAAATGTTGTCTAACTTAAATAACCAGCAACATCAGTAGTAGACTCCATTTCTTGATCATAAATTTCAACTATACTTCATGTACATCTATTCCATTTGCGCGACAGTGACGCTAGCAGAATCCATCAATCGTTTTCAAGACTGATGGGCGCCCCCAAGCATCGAGATTGAGATGACGTGAGAGTGGTTCATTTCACGATCTGAGCGAATAGACAGAATTAACACGCGATGAATGCGTCACAGAATGGGCACTCGAGAGGGAGCCCTAACGCTTCTGATTGGTTAACCGTCAATGCAAAGACAATGCATTGTGATTCCCTTTTTACTGAGTGAGGTGATGTGAGGTTAGCACCAGCGATCAGTCAATGAATGGACAAAATGTTGCTTCAACCGTGTAACTAAATGCAGTGACATAGACTTACACATGTATAGCATGTTGTTAACATATTCTTTGCTTTTCATTTACAAAATAAGATCCTTTTAGACTAGATTTTTGATTATGTAAAAATTTCATGCTTATGCCCCACCTGGGCCAAATGTCACGAGCCGCCACTGCTAGAGGATCTAATATTCTTGATGTTGTTCTTCTCTCTGAGAATTTAATCGATAATTATGTTTCCGATAATGTCACGTACAATCCTCCTATCGGCAATGCTGACCATTGCATGTTGATGATCCGGCCTATGCTTTGTCCTTCTCCTAAGTCTTATCACAGGATGGTCCCTGTTTATGATTTTCGTGCTTCGCATTTATCTTACTTACGACAACGATTTAAGGATTTTGCTGAATTGAATGAAGCTACTTTGTTAGACAGCCATGATGTTGATTTCCAATGCCAGTTCTTCTTGTCTTCTCTGAGCAGTCTGTGTCAATCATGCATACCTGTAAATTACGTCTATATGACCTCTTGCGATAAACAATGGATGATACCTATTGCCAAAAACCTGATAAATCAAAAATGGGAAGCCTACCGTCACAAAGATTGGCCAAGATATGATTCCATCAAGCAGAAGCTTAGATCTGAAATATTAAAGGCAAAGAAGATTTGGGCAAATTAGTTGAAGCGATCGAAAAAGGGAATTTGGGCTCTAGCTGATAATGTGAATGGTAAACGTGATATCAAGTCTGGGATGGATCGACTTATACAGAGTTACGATAACTTGACATCCTTTCTTGGAGACCTGCGCTCAAAATTTCAAATGATTCATTCTCCGTCTACTAGAACAGCGAGGTGTGTCGACGATATGTCAGGCATAAACGTAGACTCATGGAATGCACAAATCACATGCGATGAAGTTGAACTTTTCTTGATGAAGTTGAAGCCAGGTCTATCCAATTCAACTGATGAGATTTCAAACACCATTTACATAGCTGTGTCCGATCTGATATCTGTGTATGTTACCTCCATAGTCAATAACTCTCTGAAGCAAATGAAATTTCCGAACGTTCTTAAGCATGGTGTTACTGTTCCTATTCCAAAGAGTAGTCATCCCAACATAAACTCACTCCGTGGAATAAGTATTCTTCCAGTTATTTCCAGTCTTCTGGAGACTACCGTCTTGAAGTGTGTGCGTTCTAAGCTGATCGGAGATTATGGGCCTTCTCAGCATGGCTTCCGTCCATCCGCATCAACAACAACAGCATTGATTGAGACGATAATCTACACTGCAATTAAGAAGAAAGCAGCCTCACGTCTTCATGTTTTGCGCGGTCTTTCTTACTTCTCGACATGTGATGAGCTTCATCTTGTGTATAGTTCGTATATACGCTCTCTCTTCGAGTATGCGTGTCCGTGTTTCGTTAGGATCAATGATCATTGGGCTGAAGCGATGCAAATAATGGACAAACGAGCACACAAGATCATCTTCAGCAACTCGAGTGGACAATGCTACTGCTCCCCTGACAATATCGCCAAGCGTCGCATTTGTCTCAATTATCGTCTGTTCAAGAATATCTGCAAAAATCCTCAACATATTCTGTTCAAGTTCGTGCCAAGTACTTTACTCAGAACTTCTAAATTTTACAGTTACTTTTCTCGTACTATTGTTCGATACAATTCATCTTTCCCTTTTATAATACGTTATGCTAACCGTTGATTTTTCTTTGTGTGTGAGCAACTGAAATTGTAAAGCTTGATTTTCATTCCTTATCAAATAAAGCACTACTATTACTACATAAACTGCATAAAATATTTAATTTGACGCTATCTTAATTTCAGTGAATTTTCAAACTCTTGTACAAGTACATGAACATTCAAGTCATGTTGGCATCCATGATTACAGAATGTAATAAAATGATATGAGAAATAGATACTGATATTTAAGTGAAAGGTACACTGAAGTCCATAGACTACCCAACGTAGATTATTATGCATGTGAATTGTGATTCACCATGAGTACTATTTGACGGCCTCTTTTTCTGAACAGCGTTACAAGCATGCAATCCTAAGCTGATTGCTCGTCAACGCAACTCTTGCTTTCCCAAGATTTTAAATGTCGAATGACAATAAAAATGTGATGTTGATTTCTCACATGACGCTTGATCACCTTGCTGGTGAGATTAGAAAACATTCACTCTCGAAGAAGCTCTCGCCAACGCAAGACTCTGATGTGTTTATTATATATAGTCTGTCAATCACTTACATTTTTCAAATCTAGGGCTGCTAAAATGTTTTGTGCTCCTCCTCATACTCTATCCCTTGAGAGTGGTTTAGCTTTTATTTTAATGCCATAAACTTCGTGTAAGATGGTTGGAGTTTTCTGCATAATCCCTCGGACGACTGGCCGGTGCAGAAAGTAACCATTGTTGAAATCGCCGCCATAAACATAATATCACCAATATGCCTTGAATCATTATCTCTGATTGAATCGTTCATCAAATTATGGAAACTTCATCGCTTTATCTTTCAGCGGCTTCTCACCTTCCGATCCGACATTCAGCCATTGGTGAACGCAGACACGACGATTCAACGCGTCATCTTCTTCTCCAAAATTTAGCGAAGCTACGAATAAGGAAAATTTGCGCCTCCCTCTATCTGAATCTATGGATTTATAAATAGATCTTTTCTTTCATTGTTGCTGTGCGTTTGCTTTTGCGTTTCTATCGGAAGAAGACGACTCTAATTATCGAGCTAAGCGCACACGCTCCTGATATCACACAAACACACAAATCTCTGTGATTTGCTGTGAACACATCCCCGTCTCATTGTGTGATTGCTTGAAGATCCCTGCAGTTGACATCTGAGCGCTGGCCCTCGGAACGTATTTGAGAGTAGTGACTTGAAACTGTAAAGTGTGTGTGTAGTTGTAAACGTAAAGATGCTCTCAAAAACAAAAAAATTAAAACTATTTGAAACTTTGTTTTATGAACGTAAATAATTATTTTTGGGTATGCGGCGAAGGCCTCGCAGGCACGGAGACGACGCCACCGGTTGAGATTACTCGTTGGTCCGTCACATAAGCGTCTGCTAGTCAATGCTACTTGGGCATGCTAACATCATCATGAAAATCAAATTTAATTGCCTCTTCCTTATCAACTTATGAATAGCAGCTGATAAATATTTGGGAGGGATGAAAATGCTTCATGCAATTCAGCAAGACAGGCAACAATTTAACTTTCCGCTTTTTAGTGATGTTGGTAAACATGGTTGGTTATCCGATGTTCAGCTTTCATCTAAGAGCATTTGGATATGCATTCACTTCATGTAGAATCGATTTTTTGCATTGAACTTCTTTAGTTGGTTGGTTAAACATTTTTATGCATGGTCCATTGTTTTAGGCTATAGGCCTACACTCTTCAAGCTTCTATAATTCCGTTGCATGTGAGCTTCCTTATTTTCTGTATTGTTTCGCTTCATTCGAAATCATTTTCCACTCTCCGATAAACTCATTTATTCATAAACACCATTCATTCGATGGACATGGTGAAAGCGCAGCCACGTATAAGACAACTGCTGCGTAATTCATAATAGATATTTGAGTCATTTACAACTTTTAAAGATCATTTCCTTTATAATGATGCTTTTTTGCTCTTTCAGTGGCAGATAGCTTGTGATATGATCACGCCTAAGAAAGTAATCTTATTATAGTAAGACATGAGCTTTATAGCAATGGTAAGTCATCGAATTGCTAATATAATAAACCATATTACCTCTCAAGGTTGTCATGACATGGAGGATTTGTAAATTACTTTTCTTCTGTATTGCTGTCATAATAAGTCAAAATCACGCAAATTTCTCCAAAAAGTGCAAAAATTCATGTATCTCACATGTGGTGCTGGGTTCCGTGTCAAGTTCATTTTATGAAATCGAAAATGAATACACATTGGGGATTTAATAAATGCAGAGCTGCCACTCTACCTAAATATACTTACTCTATGGTAGATCGTCTGTATTACAAACGCCGGTTCTGTTTTACAAATGCCTCCCAGTCTTTGATCGATTTCAAAATCCATAGCAACTAAATAACTCTATAACTCCACTAAATAAAGTCTATGGTTGATTAGATCATGTGTTGTGCATCATTTCGAATGTTGGGCACCGTAGTAATGACATCGATGCACAGAATTAAATGTTTTGTTTATCTGCTTCGGTTTGCTACAAGTGTGATTAATACGAAATTGACGGCACATCGAGGAACCTATCAAGTGGACAAAGAGGAATTCCTTATACCTTACAGAGATGGGAAAAGAAGTCTGCGTCGCTTGCGGATTAATGTGAGTTCCAGCAAAGTGCTTCGATTGCCAAAGTTCCTTCAGATTCGAAGACTTCAGATCATTGCGCACAAGTTTTGTTGTTGGCCTTCCGATCATTATTAAAGGAAGTAGCAGGCGTACGAAAATTAGTTCACTTGATGATTTCACATCCTCTCCTTGACATTTCTCACTGTATAGTGCATACCCTGAATCGAAGCCAGGCATCGATGTGCGTTTCGGTGTGTGCGAAGTGATATCACAGCACGCACGCATCTCTCACTGGATCTGGTACCTCTGCTGACAGCTTATTGTTTGCCATTTCCAATAGCAAGCGATACACGAATTATCCATTCGAGAAGGAGCAAGTTGTCTAATAAAACGGTGTGCCATTTTTATATATAAGGGTTGCATACAATTCTTCCTTTCCAAGAAAACGGAGTGCGCGCAGATGAATCTAATTCTGTGCATTGATGATTACTTTTCAGTTAGACATATCCACAGGAGGCAGCGAATTTGAAACTCGTGTAGTAGAAACTTTGCCAATAAATGATTCAACTCCTACTCTATGTCTTAATGGGAAATCTCTGTTCTTGGGTGTCCAATAGGTTCCTGCACTGAGCACATCATACACAAACGAAATAGCAATTCAATTCAACAAGTAATTTTCTTAAAAATCTTGTTGATTATACTATTTTAGAGACTAAAACCAGCGCTCTGCTTGATGTCTTTGTAGCCTTATCAATCAACTTCAACAAACAAAGCTTGCAATTCTTTCATGTAGAACACTGTAGGAGTGGCACAAGCACAGAATTAGATTGTTTATCTGTGTCACTTTGCTAGAAGTGCAAACTGATTCAAACAAAAGGCACATGCAGGAACTTGCCCATGAAGTGGGCAAAAAGAAATTTTTAATATCTTGTAGAGATAGAAAAAATAGTCGTGCGTCGCTTGCGGATTGCTCTAAATTCCTTCAAAATGCTCAGATCGCCACGATTCCTTCAGATTCGAAGAATTCAGATCATTGCGCAAAAGTTTTCTCGATAATAATGGGCCCTCCGATCATTTTAAAAAAAGTTAGCAGGCGCATGAAAAAACGTTCACAAACTTCTCTGTAGAACTTGACATCGACTGTGTCTCTTTGCTGTGTGATCCAGTTGATAACAGTCACAGAAACTTTGCACAATTTGGCGTGTTTAATGCTGAACTGGCTGCTCATTGTTCGATTGCTATGGTATTTAGTCAGCAGATTGTGCCATTTCAATAACGTTGCACGTTCCAATGCTTCCCTTCTATAGTGGGGGTGATAACTCTAAAACCGTGCAAATTGAGGGTAGAGGGCCAGATTTTTGCCTATATCTTAATTTTCATCCTATGAACAATTCCTGATATGTATCTCTTTCTGAATTTCTGCATTTACGTCTCCCTGAAATACATTACACCAATGGGATTTCGCACAGACTTTAATGACTAAAAATAATTCTAGTGTTTAAATGCGGAAGCAAGAGTGGATGTTTCGTCATAGTGACGCAGTACCCAAATATTTCAAATTTTACCAGCTGAAAATAGTAATAGCAAAAATCTATGGCAATGGCTATGACATCGGCTGAACCGGCACAAGTTTGGTCTCTTGGCTATTACACCGGCTGATCCGTTGCAATATTCTTTTATCTATATTATCCCGCATCGTATTTCTCAGCTATATCAGATAACAGAATCACTCAATGTAACAAGAAGAGGTCTTTGTATCAGAAAGTGACTAGGCTCGCCTCTTTGTCTTTCATCGCCTTACATAGTCTTGCCTCACTCTAATTTTTTGAGAAATTTAGTGGTTTCTGAAAAGAACTAAACAGATTTCTAGGCGACAAACGAATAATATAACAAAATCTCAATTTTCAAGTGCTGTTGATAATTTTATCTATTTCTTATTTGAGGCAATCAGCATTATCTGGGACCCGTTTCATTAAATAAATTAGTGCTCTATATCAGTGTGGAAAATGTTTTGCTTTTCATAAAATAAATTTAAAGCAGTGATTTAAACAGTCGAAATTAGCAGCGCTTCACAAAACCACATATTAAGCAGTGATTTATATTAGTCCCACACTGCTTAATATTTGGTTTTGTGAAATGCTGTTAATTTCGACTGCCTAATCAGTATTATTAAGTAGTCTGCAGAGTAATTGCGTTTCACAAAGAAGTATCAGCTGTGCTCGAAATTTGAAGATATGGAAATTCACTGATAGAAATGTGAAATTTTTTATCAACCTCAAGAGTTTGATAAATATGTGAATGATCGTCGAGAAAGTTATGGAAACTTAAAATATCGGAGAAATTACTGAAAATATAACTTGAAAATAGAAAAATGGCTTTTGATTCTCAACTCTATTGTCAGTAGTAAACTATTTGTGAGAAGGGCACATTTGCAAGCTGTTTTTTTGAAATTTTTTTCCTTTGAAAAGTGGCAATGCTGTGACGAAGAAACGTCCGATAACAACAAAATTATAGTGGGTTGATTTGAGGGTTTCAATTTCTTTCGTGTAATGAGGTATGGAAGAATTTCGTCATTCAAAGTCATGTCATAAAATCATTTCAATATTAGAAGACCTTGAGATATTGATTTTTACATATATCGACAACAGCAAGCAAAATGGATTCTCAAATACTCTCTAAATTTGTAGTCGCGCAATTGACAGCCGGAAACATTTTCGACTCATAACTTTTTTACCACCTAAACAAATGCAGCCATCCGAGAGACAAAAGCAAAACGAATCTCATGCACATTCTTTCAGAAAACGAAATACAGCCTAACCAAAGCTACAAGAAGCCCCGATCATCCCATCAAGTTTAATAGAAAGTCATAGAAAACCCTCTCCAACAGGGTATTGAATCTCCAATTTTTAAAAACATAGCTACCCACAACATCCTTTACTCACTGCAGACAATTAAGTAGAATTACAAAGATGCTCGACAGCACTGTACTCAGCATCAATCCAAATTTTAGCAAATTCTATGCTCCGAACTGTCCTTCAGGGCCTACACAAGATGACCGCTTTAATTGAATTTCAAATTTTCAAAAACAAAGGTAGTCACAACTCCCATTCTTCATTGCCGAAAATTCTGTAGAGCTACAGCAATGCTCCACGGTACCTCTATCACCTTCACATTAAGTTTCATCAAAATCCAAACAGTGCCCTGTCCTACAGAGAATTTATAAGCTAAAAACAACAGCTTACGCAGCTGATTTTCAAATTTTCAAAAACACAGCTAGTCACAACTACTGTTCCTCGTTGCAGACAATTCCGTAGAGCTACACCAACGTTCTATGGCATCTCACTCACCTTTGCGTGAATTTTCATCAAAATCCATGCAGTGCTTTGTCCTATAGGGCCTACACAAGATGACCGCTTTAATCGAATTTCAAATTTTCAAAAACAAAGGTAGTCACAACTCCCATTCTTCATTGCCGAAAATTCTGTAGAGTTACAGCAATGCTCCACGGTACCTCTATCACCTTCACATTAAGTTTCATCAAAATCCAAACAGTGCCCTGTCCTACAGAGAAATTATAAGCTAAAAACAACAGCTTACGCAGCTGATTTTCAAATTTTCAAAAACACAGCTAGTCACAACTACTGTTCCTCGTTGCAGACAATTCCGTAGAGCTACACCAACGTTCTATGGCATCTCACTCACCTTTGCGTGAATTTTCATCAAAATCCATGCAGTGCTTTGTCCTATAGGGCCTACACAAGATGACCGCTTTAATCGAATTTCAAATTTTCAAAAACAAAGGTAGTCACAACTCCCATTCTTCATTGCCGAAAATTCTGTAGAGTTACAGCAATGCTCCACGGTACCTCTATCACCTTCACATTAAGTTTCATCAAAATCCAAACAGTGCCCTGTCCTACAGAGAAATTATAAGCTAAAAACAACAGCTTACGCAGCTGATTTTCAAATTTTCAAAAACACAGCTAGTCACAACTACTGTTCCTCGTTGCAGACAATTCCGTAGAGCTACACCAACGTTCTGTTGCATCTCACTCACCTTTGCGTGAATTTTCATCAAAATCCATGCAGTGCTTTGTCCTATAGGCCCTACACAAGATGACCGCTTTAATCGAATTTCAAATTTTCAAAAACAAAGGTAGTCACAACTCCCATTCTTCATTGCCGAAAATTCTGTAGAGTTACAGCAATGCTCCACGGTACCTCTATCACCTTCACATTAAGTTTCATCAAAATCCAAACAGTGCCCTGTCCTACAGAGAATTTATAAGCTAAAAACAACAGCTTACGCAGCTGATTTTCAAATTTTCAAAAACACAGCTAGTCACAACTACTGTTCCTCGTTGCAGACAATTCCGTAGAGCTACACCAACGTTCTATGGCATCTCACTCACCTTTGCGTGAATTTTCATCAAAATCCATGCAGTGCTTTGTCCTTCAGGGCCTACACAAGATGACCGCTTTAATCGAATTTCAAATTTTCAAAAACAAAGGTAGTCACAACTCCCATTCTTCATTGCCGAAAATTCTGTAGAGTTACAGCAATGCTCCACGGTACCTCTATCACCTTCACATTAAGTTTCATTAAAATCCAAACAGTGCCCTGTCCTACAGAGAAATTATAAGCTAAAAACAACAGCTTACGCAGCTGATTCTCAAATTTTCAAAAACACAGCTAGTCACAACTACTGTTCCTCGTTGCAGACAATTCCGTAGAGCTACACCAACGTTCTATGGCATCTCACTCACATTTGCGTGAATTTTCATCAAAATCCATGCAGTGCTTTGTCCTATAGGGCCTACACAAGATGACCGCTTTAATCGAATTTCAAATTTTCAAAAACAAAGGTAGTCACAACTCCCATTCTTCATTGCCGAAAATTCCGTAGAGCTACAGCAATGCTCCACGGTACCTCTATCACCTTCACATTAAGTTTCATCAAAATCCAAACAGTTCCCTGTCCTACAGAGAATTTATAAGCTAAAAACAACAGCTTACGCAGCTGATTTTCAAATTTTCAAAAACACAGCTAGTCACAACTACTGTTCCTCGTTGCAGACAATTCCGTAGAGCTACACCAACGTTCTGTTGCATCTCACTCACATTTGCGTGAATTTTCATCAAAATCCATGCAGTGCTTTGTCCTATAGGGCCTACACAAGATGACCGCTTTAATCGAATTTCAAATTTTCAAAAACAAAGGTAGTCACAACTCCCATTCTTCATTGCCGAAAATTCTATAGAGCTACAGAAACGTTACATGGCATCTCACTCAGAGTTACATCACGTTTCTTTAAATTCCATGTAATATTCTGTCCTACAGATCCTTCGCAAGTTTGAAAACATGGCCTACTGATTGAAAATCTGCCGTTTTCAGACACACTGCCGGCCACAACTCCTTCGCATCTTTGCGGACTTTTTCTGCTGCATGATGTGCATTCTGTAGTGAGGTCAGATACGACCACCCGTTTTTGTTAAATGGAACCCACTACGTAGAGGAGGAAGTATAAGTTTTTTTATACTTCCTCCTCTACGTAGTGGGTCCCATTGAATTTCCGAAAATTCAAATTGTTGAAAATAATCAAAATATGTTTTGGTCTTTTGATGTAATTCTACCAAAAAGGAGCACCAACATGGCACCGGAACCTATAAAAAATGACATCAGGAAAAGAGCAAAAATTTTTGGAAGATACCAGGAGAACTTCTTTCAGAATAGTGCTCCCTGAAAACTAGGTTTTCTGCATAGTTGTGCAATCTTTCATAGTACATTTTCCCACAGCCATGTTTTAAAGCCACCTTTTAAAACCATGCTCTCCAAAAATGAATTTCATGCCGTGTTATACACGAGATTGCATAGTAGAGTTAGCAAAAAAGTATTTCAATCCGTTTCTTCAAATAATATACTATCAATTGAATTTTCAGCATGCCTCATCGTTGACAAAAAATATACACAACACCTTTAAAACGCCAAGAAAACATTAGTGATTCTGGCTCAATTGCAAGTGAAGTCTGCTACACTTTCACATGACGATTCTCGAAACGGCATTACAAAAAAACGGCAACCAATCGATGACTCTGACAAGAAAAACAATTCATGCAATCATGGAATGTTTTGTGTCAATTTTTGTGTCATGCAATCATCGAACCAATTTTTAAACTTTTCCATATTATCTTCGCAACAAAGCTTCATGACGTCAGCAAGACATTTGTTACCCTAACTGAATTGCAACCAAAATCTGTCCACACCTTCTCATGATAATACTCCATAGGGTGCTACATCGCAACAAGCAACGGAAAGCATTGACCTGTGAAACAACTCATGCAATCATCGGAATTTTCCATCACCTCTCGAATTTCACGTCATTTTCTTCGCAACATGACTTCATATCGTCAAGAAAAACCTTGATGATTCTGGCTCAGTTGCAACCAAAGTCTGTTCATGCCTTCTTATCATCATTTTCTCTATACGACTTGGCAAAACAACATCCAACCGGCGACTCTGACCTGAGAAGCAACTCATGCAATCATTTGAATTTTCCATCACCTCTCGAATTTCACATCAGTTTCTTCGCAACATGACTTCACATCGTCAAGAAAAACCTTGATGATTCTAGCTCAGTTGCAACCAAAGTCTGTTCATGCCTTCTTATCATCATTTTCTCTATACGACTTTGCAAAACAACATCCAACCGGCGACTCTGAGCTGAGAAGCAACTCATGCAATCATTTGAATTTTCCATCACCTCTCGAAATTTTTTCAAGTCATTTTCTTCGCAACATGACTTCACATCGTCAAGAAAAACCTTGATGATTCTGACTCAATTGCAACCAAAGTCTGTTCATGCCTTCTTATCATCATTTTCTCTATACGACTTTGCAAAATAACATACAACCGGCGACTGTGACCTGAGAAGCAACTCATGCAATCATCGGAATTTTCCATCACCTCTCGAATTTCACGTCAGTTTCTTCGCAACATGACTTCACATCGTCAAGAAAAACCTTGATGATTCTAGCTCAGTTGCAACCAAAGTCTGTTCATGCCTTCTTATCATCATTTTCTCTATACGACTTTGCAAAACAACATCCAACCGGCGACTCTGAGCTGAGAAGCAACTCATGCAATCATTTGAATTTTCCATCACCTCTCGAAATTTTTTCAAGTCATTTTCTTCGCAACATGACTTCACATCGTCAAGAAAAACCTTGATGATTCTGACTCAATTGCAACCAAAGTCTGTTCATGCCTTCTTATCATCATTTTCTCTATACGACTTTGCAAAATAACATCCAACCGGCGACTGTGACCTGAGAAGCAACTCATGCAATCATCGGAATTTTCCATCACCTCTCGAATTTCACGTCAGTTTCTTCGCAACATGACTTCACATCGTCAAGAAAAACCTTGATGATTCTGACTCAATTGCAACCAAAGTCTGTTCATGCCTTCTTATCATCATTTTCTCTATACGACTTTGCAAAACAACATCCAACCGGCGACTCTGACCTGAGAAGCAACTCATGCAATCATCGGAATTTTCCATCACCTCTCGAATTTCACGTCAGTTTCTTCGCAACATGACTTCACATCGTCAAGAAAAACCTTGATGATTCTGACTCAATTGCAACCAAAGTCTGTTCATGCCTTCTTATCATCATTTTCTCTATACGACTTTGCAAAACAACATCCAACCGGCGACTCTGAGCTGAGAAGCAACTCATGCAATCATTTGAATTTTCCATCACCTCTCGAAATTTTTTCAAGTCATTTTCTTCGCAACATGACTTCACATCGGCAAGAAAAGCTTGATGATTCTGGCTGAGTTGCAACCAAAGTCTGTCCACCTCTTCTCATGATAATACTCCATGGGGTGCAACAACGTAACACGCAACAGACAGCAATGACCTGTGAAACAACTCATGAAATCCTTGAATGTTTTCAGCAATATGCGAATTGTACGACATTTGCTTTGCAACACAACTTCACAACGTCGGCAAAACATAAATGATCCTGCGCAACCAAAGTAGGTCCACACCTTCTCATGATCATTCTTAGGAGCACGCCCGTTGTCTACATTCATATACCGGAGCGCGACCGATGACGAAAATTGGACGCTCGAAAACACCCGCAGTCTGAATTCATGCACTCACGCACTCTACTCCGGTTGTCTATATTCTTGCCTTGGACACCTGATTTCAGACATCGGGCGTGTTCAGGCGCGCAAATGTATACCTTCCGTGTGCTCCGGCGTATGAATATAGACATCGGGTGCGCTCAGTCGTGTGAATTCTGACCTCGAGCGGGTGTACTTGTGCGTGTTCGGTCGCATGAATCTAGACCGCGGCAGGCTTACTTGTGCTTGTGAATCTAGGCTTCGGGCATTGATTAGTGTGATGAAACATAGAAAAAGTTATGGGAAATGCAAGAAACATACATCAATCCATCATATCTAGAAAATCCGAATCGATAGCTCTGCTCATGCCGGCCATCCCACACAATTTCATCTATATTCACTCAAATAGTTAAAGTGCGGATCTCTCTACAGAGGAAGACTTCTCTGAGAGCTGTCACTACATATCAATGCACATGTATATTCACACGAATCTGTGGATACTCACCTGATCCAAACCGCTTGATCATCTTTTTAATTGCTCATTTCAATTCGAAATCTCAGAATTCAAGTGCTACATGTCGCCTATTAGTCAGGGAGTTGTGTGGGTAAGCTTAGTTGTGATTGAGGCAAGGTCGTCAAAGTTTTGGCCACCGCTGTGACTGCCATTTTCAGATGCAGATCCACAATTGAATTGATGCTGTGAGCATAGATCTACAATGTACTTGACGAAGTACTTTATCTCGAAGAAGTGGTTCTCAAGCTAGAGTTATCATTTGCTCTTGTGTTTTGAAACGCTAAGGAGAATGATACTGAGGTTTTGGGCAACTCCGGTATTGATTCAGGCAATAGGCCTACTAACAAAGTTTTGGCTGACAGCGTGAAGATATGATCGAAAACTATTTTTTGTAAAAATGGCGAAAATGTGTGATGATTGCGTGAAATTTTCTCCGGCCAGATTTGCCGGTTAACGCTTGTGTTTTGATACTCTGGAGATAAAATTGTAAAGGTATGGGGTAAGTTTTGTTTCAATTGAGGCAAATTCGCAAAGTATTCGCTGTAGATGTAAAGTTTTTCTTGAAAATTATAGTTTTGTAAAATTGGTGAAAACGTGTGATGATAGCATGCAGTGCATGTCAGGCCTGAGTTGCGTTGTTGTCTTTTGATGTGCTCTGCAGAATGATAATGAGTTGGTTGTGGTTGAGACAATACTACCAGCGTTTTGACTGACAGTGTAAAGAATTGTGGGAAAAATACAATTTTTGAAGAATTGGCGAAGGCGTGCGTTGATTGCGCAAGGTGCTTCCCATGCCTGGCTGATGCCAGTTTGGTTCGAATTGAGGTAGCAATGACAAGGTTTTCGTTTTCGTTGCACTGCCATTTTCAGATGCAGATCCACAACTGAAACTGCACCTGGAGGTGCATCTATCCGAGAAGTACTTATACTTTGAGAATTATTTCTTGGCCCAGAGTCGCCCGTTGACTACTGTTTTTTAAAGTGATCTAGTGAATGACACTGAGAAGATGTGGGGAACGTTTGGTTTGAATTGAGGCAGCATTGACAAGGCCTTTGGTGTCGATGCGCTGCATTTTTCAGCTACAGATCCACAACTGAAACCATAGCCGAAAATGCATCCATCCGACCAAGTACTTTTACTCGTAGAACCACTTTTCCGCCCAGAGTTCACGTTTTCCGCTGTATTTTGAAACGCTCTACTGAATGACACTGAGAAGATGTGGGACAAGTTTGATTGTGATTGAGGTATTTCTGTCTGTCAGTGTACACAGACCAGTTATGTTGTTAAAGATATTCTTGTCATATTGGTGAAGGCTTGCTTAGAATGCGTGAAGTGAGCTAGGTTGGTGGTGATTGAAGCAGTATTGACAACGTTTTGCTTGACACAGGAGGTTCATGGTCATCTGTGGGGAAAAATTATTAAAAGTGAACTCCTTTTAATAGGACGAACGTTTTCATAAAGTACGGTAGGCAAAATATGCATGCATATACAAAGCCAACGTTTCTCGCAGTCTCTGTCAACTTCAAGTCGCAGTAAAAAATTACTGCACCCTGAAGCTACGAGTAACAGAGACTGTCGAAACTTAGACCTTATGTTTGACTTACCTTACTTTATTGAAGCATTCAGTCTACTAAGGGAAGTTGACGTTTTATATTTCTCCACACAAATGAGTATTGGCAAATTTGACTGTCGGTGTGCTGCTAAGTAATGATGATGATAATCTTTCTTGTAAAATTGGTGAAAACATGTATTTATTGCGTAAAATGTTTTTCTGGACAGATTTGTCCGTTGGGTGTTCCTGTTTGATGCGATCTAGAGAATGACACTAAGAAGTGATGCACCAACATTTTAAACAAAATTATCTATAATTTGAATGGTTTGGGTATTGACTGATTTATTCAGTGAACTTTTTTATTATGCACTGGCTATTACACCCGGTATTAAAGCCTGTACAAAAGTCTGTACAAAAGTCTTCCATATCTATCAACACGCCTCATGTTTATTAGCTACAATCATGGCTGCAGATCATTCAATAAGACTAAAAATTGCATTAGAATGTGTCTTGACTCGTTGCTTGTCTTGCTTAGCCCTGCTTGGTTTATCTTCGTCTTCGATGTTTTCTGAGATACTTAATGATTTCTTAAGCGAAGCAAACTTATTTCCCTACGGTGATTCGGTAACTCCTAATGTAACAAAGTTTAATTTAGTGCTTTATTTAATGTAGATACTTTCCATATCCTGCTTATCTATTAGGTAGTCAGTCTTGCTGGCTAATTCGGTGTAACAGCCGCCAGATTAAAATTGTTCCAGCTCAGCCAGTGTAATAGCCATTACCTATTAATTTTGTCCTAAACGTCAGACGGAAAAATCGACCTCTCTCCAAATGTGACATATTTTGTACGCTCACTCCACTTGCGAGTCGTACATGAATTATTTAACTCAAAAATACCCTCTTTTATGAGTTTTTTGGATTTCGTGTACTTTATTAGTTTTCATTTTGACCTTCGATGTATTTTAGCCGCCACTACATGCATTTCTCTTTGTAGAAATAGTTGAATGAACGACCTACTTTCAATTGTTGTCGATACATTGTTTAACGAAATGCTATATTTACTAGAAATGTGAGACGATCTCCACGATGTCATAAATAACCGCAAATTGTTCAAAATCGATTATAACGATGCTGTGGGTGTATGCTTGCATTACACCAGCTGATGTCATTCTTAAAACCCATTAAGTACACCAAACTATATCTACATCATCAATTTCGTTAAGTCTGAAGTACAATTTCACCATTCAACTTGTTTATTATATTGGAGCACGTGTCATTTCAGATAAATATTTTGCAGCTGACTAAAATTAAACTTCGCTGATTATTGTTACCATAGTGACGCTTGCAAATGTAGCAGCAGTGAATTGCGGCGGACTAAAACAATTAATATCTTAGATAGGGATTCTCCATGTAAAACAAGCATTTTTGGCTGATGACTATGCGTTAAATATAAAAGTGTCCAAAGAGATACATATCAAGATAAAATACTCATACCTTAATCTGTATTTGAGCAAAAATCTGGACCTCTACCCTCTATTTGCATGGTTCAGCCCTTATTGTCGACTTAGCACCCCCACTACTAGTCAAACGGAAGAAGAGACGACCTGTCTAATTCTGTGGGCACAAGCGGTTTAAAGAGGGAAGGTTGTCACTCAAAGATATAGAAAGATGCGGAAGTCCGATCGCATCAGTTGTAGCGGAATTTCTTGTAAGGGAAGTATAATCACTTTACTCGATGAAAAGTCAATTGACTACATTAGCGCGAGAGCTACTGACGTTTTCCTCGTAAATTCGAGCACGAGCACGAGCTTCTCATTATTTATTGTTTATTGTCACCCAACGTCAGTCAAACGACAATTCATAAGTGACACATCCAGTCGTCTTGGGAGTTACGGACGTTCACACATCACGAAATTCCCCTCATTTATAGATCCATGCGCTTATGAGTTTGGTGCACTTAATCACGTAATGATCTGACATTCATTCAATCATTCAAGATGAGATTTGTCAATTTTATGATTATGATTGCACTTTTTAGGCAGATTCCTCCCGCAGTTCGTTGAAATGAGACATTTCCGGGTGTAAAAAACTTCAAAATGAGCTCGAATAGCCTCTTGAGCATTGTCACAAAGTATTGCTGCATGCAGGTGGTAATGTCCCTTGAATGCCCCATTGGTGTTTAATTTGTCCATTAGCCTTCATTGGTTTTTCTAATTTGTTAGTGTTTCTATTTCTAACAATGCATAGAGTTCTACAATTTCGGGAGCATCTTTCAATTTGCTGCAAAAAAGTTCGAGTTGAGGTCCATTCATACCGGACACGATGTAGGATAGTGTGTCATCACGCGTCCACAATTTTGCTCAGATCCTCAATAAAACTATGGGCTGTTCACACAGAGAGGCGCGGGAACGCGAACAGATTCATTCAGCTATTTTTCATTCAGCCATTAATTTCAGAAAACCGTTCTGAAATGGCACGTGGCTTGCTTACGAGATAGGAAAATCTATCCCGCGTCAAGCCACCTCGCGGCTTGCTCTACCCCTCCCCACGCACTCGTGCCTGACACCAGGGGCCTATTTCATAAAACTTTTATCAGTTATCACTTGTCAATATCAGTTACCAGTTGTGAGTTATCAACTGGCAAGATGTCAATTTCATAAACGAATGATAAAAGCAACAGATAGCTGAGAAAACGCTTGTAGCTTACACGTCATTTGACCTATTTGTTTCTGATTGCGTCGTATCGACGCTACCTTTCCTTTGTCTTGATTGGCTAACGACAGACTTCTATATGCAGTACATGGTTAAGTTGAAGATCTCAAGAGTTGGATGATATCTCACACAATGTTGTCCACCGGTCAGAAATTGCTATTTCTCAAGGAAGTTATGAATCGCAAAAGCCTCTTGTCTCGAGAGCTACAACGACTTTGCTGATGGAAAAAGAAAGAAGAAGAAATTAGCTTGGGAAGAAATAAGATCAGTTATGAATTCGATTCAATTACACACAAGTCAAAGATAATTTAATATATCAGTCACAAATTCACAGAAACAAACGATTTGTATTAAGTAATTTTGAAATTAAGATTAAAATAAGTTCGAAGTGATACTAATCCATGTTTATTTCATGACGTAAAACTTATTTGTGCCTGATATATACAGGGTGTTCGCGATCTTCTTGCGGATTTTTGTCACTACCATTATGGCACATAACATCGCGTATTAAATTCAGTCTTTCAAACCATGGTCTGATTTATGGTACTAGCGATGCACACTTGACGAAAAAGATGTTTTTTAATCGGATAAAATGGAATGTTATTGCATCGGGTATGATGGTAGTTGTAAAATCAATCATGTGCATTGGATTGCATGTATTGCTTTGCTAAACGTTTCCCGAGCATTTCCAACTCTCCATTATGTGGACCTATCATGCATCATCGTGACTGAAAAAAGGTGAGATTGCTTAATTGAAAGAAAGCCAGGTGCTTGTTCAGTGTGAAGTTCGACGAAGAGTATTCCGGCAAGAACATGGTCCGGCAGCCAGAACGAGTTTCTGCAGGGAACGAGGACGAAAGTGAGACTTTCATAGAATGATGAACACCCTATGCCTACTATGAATCGGCACGTCTGCCGAGTTCTAGTGAGTTCCTCTTCTTGTCAGACAAGATCAAAGAAAAACACATGTAAATCCAATGGGACACAGATTGCAGTTTTTGGCTGAAATGAAATTTTGTATGTTTTCTCTGATTAAACGAAAAGTGCTAAGCCTAGAGTTATGATTTTTGACATGGAATGTCTTCAGGTCATTTCCTATGATATGCATGTGCTTCTATCATGCATTTAATCGGGAATGTATGCGAGAATGTGGTTAAATGTGGATAAAGTTGCTCAAAATGCTTGTGTTTGCCGACATTAAGAGGCTCGCCAAATCTAAATGTGTTTAGCTTTATAGACAGTTGTGCATGAAAATGTAAGGAAGTGACCTGATGACATTCCATGTCAAAAATCATGACTCTAGGCTTAGCACTTTTCGTTTAATCAGAGAAAACATACAAAATTTCATTTCAGCCAAAAACTGCAATCTGTCCCATTGGATTTACATGTGTTTTTCTTTGATCTTGTCTGACAAGAAGAGGAACTCACTAGAACTCGGCAGACGTGCCGATTCGTAGTAGGCATAGGGTGTACATCATTCTATGAAAGTCTCACTTTCGGCCTCGTTCCCTGCAGAAACTCGTTCTGGCTGCCGGACTAACATGGCTTCACTGAAAAAAATGATTTATGGAAGTCTTTTCTGCTGCTTCGAATAAACTAATAGGTTATCACGTGGAGACTTTCGAATGACAAGAAAGCAGAGGTTATTGCAGCATTCGATGATCGAAGCAATGTGCAGAGGAAACTCTATCAGAAGTTGGACTTGCTCCATCCTCTGCAAACAAAATAGCATACTGAAGGAAGAGGGAATCCAATCCTCGAGCATTGAAGTACAGAGTTATGCAAGAATTGAAGTCTAAAGAGGCACCTAATTGGCCTGAATTATTTTCGTTTGATAATTGATTGATTGACCTACAGGATCCTAATTCGACCTTCAATGCCAGTTTCAGTTGTGAGGCAACATTCTGTCTCGACGGGAATGTCCACCGACACGACTGTTTCCTGTATGCTTGCACAAAACCTCATTGCAGCATTTAATTTGACGAGAAACCTATGTAGTCACATTCGATATTCTTCTGAGTAAATCTGTTATTTTGCGATGGAGTTTTTTCCCAAGTGATGGAAGAAACAGTCAATGCCAAATTCAACAACGATATCTTGTTGAACAAAGAACTTCCATACAGTGACAAAATCGAGCTGGAGGGAGGGGGGAGCGGAGGACCGCTCTTGATGTGCGAAAACTCAATTCAAAATTGAATCGTTTGATTAGTCGGGGTAAGCCTATTGCCTGGCATATATGAAGCTGAAACTTGTCAATGATGTAATTTTCGTTATGTGACCCTCTGCAAAAATTATTTCTACAAATCACCAAAGCACCGGGTCCAAAAGCTCAAGACGAATCAAAACAAATACCAACCTTTCTTATGAAAGCATAACCACACATGATATTACTTTTTGCTTATCACTCCTTTACCAAGCGCTGTGATGGATGGAGGACATATGGAATACCTTTTGTCAATTTTGAAATAACAGTCATTAAAGGAATACGACTTATACTCCCTAGAACCTGAAAACGTAGTAGGGGAGTGTGGGGCACATTGAAAATGTTTTCGAACATTTCTCGATAGTTCGGATATACTAATTCAAATGAACCAAAATCAAGCTGGATGAAAAGTTGAGGGCATGCTAAATAATTTCTGAGTTGTTGGACGTTTTTGTGACATTTCATTTCCTCCCAATTTAAATTTTAAAATTTTTACCAAAGTGGTTTAATGTGCCCCAAACGTTGGGCACATTGAACCACCTAGTGGGGCACTTTGAACCATCTTTGTTTATTGTTCTCTTATGCAACTTAATTAGACTTTATGTATCTAATCTGCATCTGTATAGATTGAGATTTTTATCGGCAAAAATGATAGCAAATGTTTGATGTGAAAGTGTAATGCATGCTAATTTCTGAAAGTCTGTTCACAGACCATCAGAGTTCTCAGATTATTAGCATTATTCATCGATAGAAGAACCTTTGTAAGAACATGAGTGCTAAATGTATTGATATACTGTAACTACAATTATCATCTGTGATCATCAGTTTAAGCATGTGTAGGCATTACGCATTACATGTAGACATGTAAGACACGAGTAGGCCTCGACAAAAAAGCTGAGAAATTATCAAAAATCAACACAAGATGCATCAACGCTTCAACTTGTTTGACCAACCATAGAGGTTCCAGTGCCTCCAAACCCACATCAGTTTGATTGAGAGCACTGATTTACACGAATGTATCAATCCATGCTGCCGTGGTGTTTTGTTCCCGAAAAGAGTTATAGCACACAAAAACGAAAACCATAACTGCTAAATTATTTCTAAATAGTCAATTTGATAGCGTTGCAGACCAATTTGTAGCAAGACTATGTCAAAACTTACAAGTCTCTTGGTTCACTCAATAAAAGAAAAATTGAGTATCGAACCATGGTCAAAGTGCCCCATCTTGGGTGGTTCTATGTGCCCCACATCGCTAACCTTTCAAAAACATGCTCGTGTACAAATAAGGCTGCATTCAAATAATTTTTAACTAATAGATTAAAGAAGCTGATAAAGAATACTAAAGAAAATGCTGTCTGGAAAATATGCGCAAGTTGTTGGTTGTATTAAAACAAAAGTTCAGATTTTCTAAAAATTTACTTTTTCCTTGAAATTTTGGGAAATCCTGTGAAAGTAATCATTGGGATCATAAACAATTGAAATTATCAGAGGAATAATGTTTATTTGCTACAATAAACAATGTCTTAAAGCTAGGTTTCCAAAAATTATAGTTTCGGAGAAGGAGCTGGTGGTTCAATGTTCCCCACCCTCCCCTACTTCTTGTCAAAATAACAACACGTAAATATGCGCCAGAAGATCGCTAACGCACTGTTTTTTATATTACATATTATATCTTCTACCATTGAACTTTTACGGATAAATAAATCTCAGTGAGTGCATTATTTCTGCATGTGCAAATAATTGATAGCAATTTGGTATGCTACACTAGGTGACATGCCACGCTCAATTACGCGTAATTCACGCGTAAACTACGGGTAATTCACGCGTAAAATACACGTGACCCTTAACATCCGTGGCTATGCGTGACATTGCTGCAACATCTGTCGGCAGTCCTGTTACAAAGACTTTGCGTCTTATGTGTCTGCATGTATCAGAATCTAAACAATGTGATGATACCTACGCGACGCATCTGAATTACGCGCGGCATGTCACCTAGTGATAGCAATATTTTTTTACACATGTAGCACATTTCTGGCATTGGTAACGTGTCCCTACGAAAAAAATGTCAACTTGATAAAATCAGATTTTCTGAATTTGAATATTGATATTTCAGTTTATTAGTTTGGTAAAATAGAAATTTAAGCAGTGTAACCAAATTTTGGGATGTAGCACATTTATGACCTAATCCTGACATTTTCACATAAGACTATGCTAGCAATACAAATTCCACACAAATGCAAGAAATATGCTCTTCGTTACAATCATTTTCAATGACTTTCTCACACATCGATATCAATGCATAGAAATTGAAAATCATGCATTTTGGACAAATTTTGAAAAAAATGATAAAATGCTAGAAAAATTCATTGTTATAGGAACCTTTTACTGAAGCGGTTTTCAGTGGGGGATTAATATTTTTATGAAAATCCATATTAGTCCGATATCGTAGAATTCGCAGCCGGCTACACAAAAAATGTCTGAAGCAAAAGCTTTGTCTGGATAATTTTTTCAAAATCTAGCTACTATTCTGTATAAAATGGCATCGTACTTGTTAGTGCATGTACCAGGCTGTGTACGAGTGGCTCGTTCCCGACTTATTCAAGTACCAAATTGTACCTATTTGTATTGGTTGCAAGCATTAACTTAAGCAACAGTTGGTAAAATATCAAAAATGGGTAGGACTGAGACAGGAGATGAGAAGAAAAATTTCAGAAACAGTCTTAAGTGACATGCAACGCAGAATTATAAACAAAGCATCCAGATCTGGAAGCTCTGTTTCTGAAATTAAGTACATCGATTTGTCTACGACTTATTGCTATTTTGAAGACTTGGGCCATTTTATGTACTTATGCTACTTAGATACTTTATGCTGTTGTTGAGAATTTCTTGAAATATTGGACGTCATCGAAATTCGCTTGGACAAGCTTGAGACATTGAATCTCTTATTATTCAGTTATAAACACACAGTATACATACGGATAAGAAATTAATCCGGAGTGTGATATGGGAGATGGATGCCTATGTAAGATGCACTGGTAGAAAATTCTTTCGGATTATTCGGATTATGCGAATGTCGGATCGCATTCGTTCGGATACATCTTCTCTTAGGATCGGATTCGGATTTTGCTTTCGAGCCGTTGGATCGGATTCAACCACCACCAAATCCGATCTGATGCACACCTCTTCATGTAACTTTCGTATTTCATGTTCTGTTTTACTGGGAATTGAATAGTTTGTGGCATGTGTGTGCATTTTGTGCATGAGGGAGATAATATTTCATGAATAAGTGTTGAATTTTAGAAAAGCCTAGACAATTGGTATAAAACTCATTTCAGTTGCGCGAAATAGATGTTTGCGTATGCGTGGAGCGCCTAACTGAATGGCAATTGTGAAACTGTTTAGCAAAATCGTTCTGATCCAATTTAGAGGTGTAGCAGGAGTCTTAGTCAAAGTACTCGCTGGCCACACCTTTAGGTACATTGTATTGGACACACCACATATAAATAATAAAAATAATGATAAAAACAAAGATATATGTAGAGCATTTTTTGTGAACATCTATTCTATCCTTATAGCCATTTTGATTGTTCAAAAATATTTGAACACTCCCTTTGTTATGCCGAAACGTAAATATATTGAAGTAAAATAGAAAATGGAAAATGAGCAGGCACCCAACGTTTCGGTCGTCTTGACCTTTGTCAAGGGTTACACCATATGCGAAAATACAAACTATTTTTCACGCTTTTAAATATCTGAACAGAATACGGTATTAAGTTGAATGACCGCTCACTGGCTCAATGTTGTTCGTGTTTACGGTTTAGAGTTGGTTTCAGAAAATCAATGAAATTAGCTTCAGAAATTCTAGTTCTAACAGGGTTATTTTGATGGTCTATTATCTCCACATAGAAATCTTTAATCGTCATAGCAACGTTATTGTGCTTAGATCGAATATGTTGAGATAATGCACTTTTCATATCTCCATAACGTATACTGCGTTCATGTTCCGCATAGCGCGCAGAGAAAGTTCTATTAGTAGAACCAACATAGCTATCATTACAGATTTTGCATTTGAAGCTATGGACGACATATCTACTCTTACAGGAGTATTTATCAGACAGAACATCGCAAATACTGCAATTACAATCACTATTGTTACGGAAAGTGTCGGTATTCATAAAATTGCCAATAGATTTTCCCGGTTTACAAATAATTCTGACAGGGACATCATATTTTCTAGCAATACTGCGTAATTTCCTGGTACATGAGTCACTAATAAAGTCGATATTTAGACTAGCCAACATGTCATTGCGCTGGTCTTTTCTATTGCGAGAGTCATACGAAGCGTACTTCTCAACAGAAGTATAACCATTATTTTGAAGTCTGTTGATTAAAGTTTTTGAGCATTCGTGATACATATCGTTATCAGAACATCTGTCTTTAATATTTTTGAAACTACTACGAATAAAATTGGATTTTACATGAGAAGGAACCCAACTACCATGGCTGAGAGTAATGTTAGAATGTTGCTCTTTGCAATACCATCTATACTGGACTTTTCTATTACAAACAGCAATAGATAAGTCTAAAAAATTCAGAATACCGTTATCAGGTATTTCTACAGTAAATTGAATCGCACTGTTGACTGAGTTAAACACATCCAGAATAACTTCAAAGTTAGTAGTGGCTTTATTAAACGGCCCAATAATTATATCATCAATGTACCGATAAAATACCAGCGGAGATATTTTGTGCGTATTCCTAAGAATATCCAGGGCAGTTTTTTCAATAAAATTCATATACACGTAATATGGCAAAGGCTGGCGCGAAGTGGGATCCCATAGGACACCCATTTATCTGTAAATAAGTTTTGTTGTTGTAATTGATCTCGTAGTTATATATTACGAACTTCAGAAAATCCTCTACATCTTTTAGTGTGAAACCATAATTACTTATATTCATCCAATATTGGGAGATGAAGTTCATAACAGTAGTGATGCCATGTTGCAACGGTATGCTACTATACAGCTGTTTAACATCTAGAGAAATGAAGGTCATCTTTTCATCCGGTAAATTAATCTTTTCCAGCTTTTCAATTAGTTGGAGACTACTGCTGATGTTAGCGGGGACAAATTGAATCAATTTGTTAAGTAGTCTGCTCGTCAGCCAGTCGACCTTTTCTGTAGGGGTATTGATTGACGAAGCTATTGGTCTCAAAGGAAAGCCTTCTTCACTTCTTTCTTTGTGGTCTTTTATGCTACAAAAGAACTTAGCTGGTCTACTACCCATGGCTATTAACTTATCAGAGTCAATATACGTGCTTTTACACCTCGCCTTTATCAATTTGTTGGCCTGTTTTTCGATTTTAGAGCATTTTGATACACTCAATAATTTGTATGTGCTAGAATCTTTTAAAATATTTTCTACTCTGCCGATAAATTGACTTTTATCGCAAACTACCATACGGTTTGTTTTATCAGACGGAATAGCTAACAAGTTATTGGATATCAGAAATTGTTTAGCTTTCTTATTATCTTTGTGGATACGTTTGTAGCTACTTTTATTTTTCACATGTTTGGATTCTTTTTTGATGATTTCCTTGGCCTCATATTGGAATAATTGCAAGTTTTTTTCCGAATCATTATTCATCTTAGGTGGAAACCATACTGTATTTTTATGAAACGGTACGAGCAAAGAGTCACCATTACTGTAATCGCTATTATAACCATTACTAATACAGTTACTCTGCCATCTAAGTTTGTAGGAAATGCAGTCTACAGATAGGTTGTTGCGTTCAATAAAATGTTTATTGTACGAATGTGGTATGCGAAACTTGGGACCACGACTAAGCGTAGAGATAACGTAAGTAGGAAGGACTACTTTAGCTTCATTACAAACTTTTTCAGAATTAATAGCAGCCAACTCAGGCTCGGAGCGGTCATTCAACTTGTTAAACCATAGTCTATCACGAAATGTAAACACAAATGTAGGCTTATACTGTTCGTACATATTACTCACTACGGGATAATGTCTCTGCGTCAACATACTCCATTTCTTTGAATGTTTTGTGTGCAAGATCATTTGCTCCTTCTTGACTGAATCCTCAACGAGTTTTAGAAGATGTGTCGTAACCTCATGCTGCTTGGATATTCTGGTGAAATTGAGATATTTAAAAGCGTGAAAAATAGTTTGTATTTTCGCATATGGTGTAACCCTTGACAAAGGTCAAGACGACCGAAACGTTGGGTGCCTGCTCATTTCCCATTTTCTATTTTACTTCAATATATTTACATTTCGGCATAACAAAGGGAGTGTTCGAATATTTTTGAACAATCAAAATGGCTATAGTAAATTACCTCCCGTGTGCAGCCGTCAACTTTATATCAACCGTACCACGTGATGAGCGGGTGCGTGTATCCGGAAAGAGAATGGTCAACTTAGCGATGAAGTTCTTCCGGCTATCCTGTCATATTCTCTTCATACAATCGTGCTTGGACTACAGGGTGTTCCCTAAGTATGTCGAAAATATGATCAACATACCCGATACTGTGCATGAATCGACAGCTTTAAATAGAAAGCTGGTGTCACTGAAAATGGAGATATTGAGAAATTCTATATGGACAATTCGCAAAAAGAGGGATGAAATCAATCAAGTTTACTCCTTCGAATACCTCAATTTCACCAGAATATCCAAGCAGCATGAGGTTACGACACATCTTCTAAAACTCGTTGAGGATTCAGTCAAGAAGGAGCAAATGATCTTGCACACAAAACATTCAAAGAAATGGAGTATGTTGACGCAGAGACAATATCCCGTAGTGAGTAATATGTACGAACAGTATAAGCCTACATTTGTGTTTGCATTTCGTGATAGACTATGGTTTAACAAGTTGAATGACCGCTCCGAGCCTGAGTTGGCTGCTATTAATTCTGAAAAAGTTTGTAATGAAGCTAAAGTAGTCCTTCCTACTTACGTTATCTCTACGCTTAGTCGTGGTCCCAAGTTTCGCATACCACATTCGTACAATAAACATTTTATTGAACGCAACAACCTATCTGTAGACTGCATTTCCTACAAACTTAGATGGCAGAGTAACTGTATTAGTAATGGTTATAATAGCGATTACAGTAATGGTGACTCTTTGCTCGTACCGTTTCATAAAAATACAGTATGGTTTCCACCTAAGATGAATAATGATTCGGAAAAAAACTTGCAATTATTCCAATATGAGGCCAAGGAAATCATCAAAAAAGAATCCAAACATGTGAAAAATAAAAGTAGCTACAAACGTATCCACAAAGATAATAAGAAAGCTAAACAATTTCTGATATCCAATAACTTGTTAGCTATTCCGTCTGATAAAACAAACCGTATGGTAGTTTGCGATAAAAGTCAATTTATCGGCAGAGTAGAAAATATTTTAAAAGATTCTAGCACATACAAATTATTGAGTGTATCAAAATGCTCTAAAATCGAAAAACAGGCCAACAAATTGATAAAGGCGAGGTGTAAAAGCACGTATATTGACTCTGATAAGTTAATAGCCATGGGTAGTAGACCAGCTAAGTTCTTTTGTAGCATAAAAGACCACAAAGAAAGAAGTGAAGAAGGCTTTCCTTTGAGACCAATAGCTTCGTCAATCAATACCCCTACAGAAAAGGTCGACTGGTTGACGAGCAGACTACTTAACAAATTGATTCAATTTGTCCCCGCTAACATCAGCAGTAGTCTCCAACTAATTGAAAAGCTGGAAAAGATTAATTTACCGGATGAAAAGATGACCTTCATTTCTCTAGATGTTAAACAGCTGTATAGTAGCATACCGTTGCAACATGGCATCACTACTGTTATGAACTTCATCTCCCAATATTGGATGAATATAAGTAATTATGATTTCACACTAAAAGATGTAGAGGATTTTCTGAAGTTCGTAATATATAACTACGAGATCAAATACAACAACAAAACTTATTTACAGATAAATGGGTGTCCTATGGGATCCCACTTCGCGCCAGCCTTTGCCATATTATATATGAATTTTATTGAAAAAACTGCCCTGGATATTCTTAGGAATACGCACAAAATATCTCCGCTGGTATTTTATCGGTACATTGATGATATAATTATTGGGCCGTTTAATAAAGCCACTACTAACTTTGAAGTTATTCTGGATGTGTTTAACTCAGTCAACAGTGCGATTCAATTTACTGTAGAAATACCTGATAACGGTATTCTGAATTTTTTAGACTTATCTATTGCTGTTTGTAATAGAAAAGTCCAGTATAGATGGTATTGCAAAGAGCAACATTCTAACATTACTCTCAGCCATGGTAGTTGGGTTCCTTCTCATGTAAAATCCAATTTTATTCGTAGTAGTTTCAAAAATATTAAAGACAGATGTTCTGATAACGATATGTATCACGAATGCTCAAAAACTTTAATCAACAGACTTCAAAATAATGGTTATACTTCTGTTGAGAAGTACGCTTCGTATGACTCTCGCAATAGAAAAGACCAGCGCAATGACATGTTGGCTAGTCTAAATATCGACTTTATTAGTGACTCATGTACCAGGAAATTACGCAGTATTGCTAGAAAATATGATGTCCCTGTCAGAATTATTTGTAAACCGGGAAAATCTATTGGCAATTTTATGAATACCGACACTTTCCGTAACAATAGTGATTGTAATTGCAGTATTTGCGATGTTCTGTCTGATAAATACTCCTGTAAGAGTAGATGTGTCGTCTATAGCTTCAAATGCAAAATCTGTAATGATAGCTATGTTGGTTCTACTAATAGAACTTTCTCTGCGCGCTATGCGGAACATGAACGCAGTATACGTTATGGAGATATGAAAAGTGCATTATCTCAACATATTCGATCTAAGCACAATAACGTTGCTATGACGATTAAAGATTTCTATGTGGAGATAATAGACCATCAAAATAACCCTGTTAGAACTAGAATTTCTGAAGCTAATTTCATTGATTTTCTGAAACCAACTCTAAACCGTAAACACGAACAACATTGAGCCAGTGAGCGGTCATTCAACTTAATACCGTATTCTGTTCAGATATTTAAAAGCGTGAAAAATAGTTTGTATTTTCGCATATGGTGTAACCCTTGACAAAGGTCAAGACGACCGAAACGTTGGGTGCCTGCTCATTTTCCATTTTCTATTTTACTTCAATATATTTACGTTTCGGCATAACAAAGGGAGTGTTCAAATATTTTTGAACAATCAAAATGGCTATAAGGATAGAATAGATGTTCACAAAAAATGCTCTACATATATCTTTGTTTTTATCATTATTTTTATTATTTATATGTGGTGTGTCCAATACAATGTACCTAAGACACTAAAGGAATGGACAGCAGCAATTTTCTCCATTACTTTAATCGCTGTCAACTGGTGAGAAATGACAACGATCGTCCCTTGTAGATTTCAAATCACAGTTTTGCTGTTTGATCCTTTAAATTAACAGAAATTCGACATTTCGCTTTGCCTATGTTAGTGGGACAAGAATGGACATCAACTGCTGTTGATAATAATTTCAGCTGCATGACTACGCGCCGATCTATATCAGTGTTGATAGATCTTAAGAAGATCTGCCGTGTGACAATAAATTGAGAGTTATTTTATCTAGCTGATTTTGTATTCAAAGAGAAATGAAAGCTTCTTGAATATTTACAAAGTAAGAGCACTGCCAAGGTATAGCGGTACCTAACGATTGTCAACCACTGGAAGACGCCACTGCATAGGCATCGATGTCATGGCAGCGCATCATGTTCTCGTAGCATTGTGACCTTTCCGATAATCCTTTATTCATATTAAGTCAGATTTCTTAAGAATCTGTGGAGCAGCTATGAGTATTGTTAGTAAAAGATGCTTTACATTGGCAGTCCATGTGCTGTGCAGCAGATGACGAAAATGACCTCGCAATGACGCTTATCGTAATTTCTTCTGACACAGGACATGGCGTCAGTGCTGCAGTGGCAGTTCAGCAATGAGACCGATTTTTTTTTCTTTTCAGCCTCTGCAATGATAGGGTCATCTTAGTGGTTTATTTTCTCTATTTAATCTACCTAAACTTTGTCACAATAACCTGAAGAATAGTCCCTTTGGTTGGACAGTGCAGCAACTGACTTCCTGTTTGTGATGTAAACTAGGTGCTGCACATGCAGTTCTCCTTCACATCAATGTCATGTTGCGTTTCAATCACGTGACGGGCGTGTCACTTATCTGTTTCACCTGCAGCTACAGCCAGTGTAAAGCAGGCCAACGGGTAAATTTTCAAATCTTGTGAGATGCAGTCCAAGACCTTGGGCAGCCATGAACCTTCCGTCCAACCTTGGCAAGACAAAATAAAATATACTAAATAATAAATTGCTCGAAGAATCCTCTGCATCAGGGAGAATCTCCTAAACATTGGCGTGCCCAAGATGTTTCACATGCTGCAATTGCAGTACATGAAAAATATTATTTCTTTAAGTCCATCTATCTGCTCATCTGCATTCTGTCTGATGATTGTGCTCATGTCTGCTCTCTAATGCGAATAGTGTCTGTTCGTCATTACCAACCGCTAGATGAGTAGAAGGAAACTGAAATTCATCAGCTTCCACGCCAGCTGCCATCTCGGCATCATTGCAGCTGAAATCTCTAGATCCTGTCCTTTCAAGGGGTTGAGACCTAGAGGTCCGAATTTCGTTTTGTTTAAGGTAGTGACTCTAATGAACAATAGCTGTTTGTTAATGGTCAGCCGATCATTCGAGCACTGGTCTGGGTCAATGTTGCTAGACCTTAAGAAGAATATAATCACTGAATCATGCAATAGTTGGAAATTCTTGCCGCGGGGCGATTTTCTATAAGTGTAAGTCATTTCATCAAAATGATTTGATACAGCTAGAAAGAGAGAGAGAGAGAAATGTTAAAAACCGTCAAAATTTACAGACTATACACTGATCAGCTTCCGGCATCTTCCAAATTGTCAGTCACTGGAAGCAATGTTGTCATGACAACGCATGTCCACGACGTACTGTAATTGCTTGTCAAGCTCAGTTCTTGTTTTCATAGTGTCAGGTATTTATTGTTGAGACGATAGATAATTGTGTTCTTTATTAATGCAACATGGAACACACCTACCATTGAATTGAGTACTTTCTGTCACTATTTGAATCTCTCTCTCTCTCTCATAGGTGCTGAAAAAGAAGAGATCGGAACACAAAAAGCGTGAGTGACAATGCGGAGCCTCGTCGGCTCTCCCTCACTCTCTCCCTCTCTTCTTAGGGGAGATGAGATTTAAGTAAGGTAATTTAATTTTTGAATCGTGAAAATCATCGAGATATCCTAAACTAGAAAATTAATGCCTTTATTCTCTGTTTCACTTAAATCAATTACTGTTGCTCCATCAGACCATGACAAAAGAAATAAGAAATCTGAGATGGGAAAGTGAACTCATTTGATGAATCAATTGCAATAGTCGAAGTTTCAGCAATATATTGTGGAGAACTCTAATCATAGAAATAGATTGTTTAACTGAAGTTGACTAGAATGGAAATTGACTAAAGGTCGCGGCACATCCGGGGGAACTAAGTTGGGGCATGAAAAACCAATGAAAAGCTTTGATTTACACATGTGACTGATTCTGACCCAATGATACAGCCGTTGACAAGTGTATCTAAGTGAAAATACGTGGGACGTATGTGCCACTATTGTGTATTGCATGAAGCTTAACCTCCGTTCTAGAGGTTTTATTGTTGTCGATTTCTATGACTCTAATCATACATTTAAAGGCTGCACCACGTGCGATTATACGAGCGCGTTGTGTGAGTTCAATCGAGAGTGGTGCAATCGAATTGTCGCCACAGTTTTCTGCTAAACTGACAACACTTCCTCGATGTATGAGTTGTATGAATCATAGATATCAGACCACGTGGCCAATGATTTCTGAAGCCGTTTCTTAACTATCGACAGGCAGAATTATATTGTCTATTTTCCTTGTCGGTCTATCATGGACTCAGTCATAACGCTCAATTTCTACCAAAGATTGCTGTATTTAGACAGAAATCCTTGGCGCACGTGGGAAAAATTCTTTATCAACTTGTCCGAATGTTATCTGTCTCTCTGTTTTGTTTTCTATCCTTTTTTTATAGCTAACTTCAGAATTACATGTAACTTTCAGATGCTATTGTTATGATGGGGCTGTTCACTAACTAAAATTCTGCCGACAGAAGGTTAAATCGATTGAGCTATTCTGCCGGTAGAACATTCAGATGACTTTATGAACGACGATTTAACACCAAAACCGAATGAATATTCTATCGGTTTCGATCACAGAATTTAACAGGTCGTCTCTTCTTCCGTTTGTCCGTTTGACTAGAAAGGAAATATTGGAGCATGTAACGTTAATGAAATGGCACAATCTCCTGACTAAATACCATAGCAATCGAACAATGAGCAGCCAGTTCAGCATTAAACACGCCAAATTGTGCAAAGTTTCTGTGACTGTTATCAACCGGATCACACAGCAAAGAGACACAGTCGATGTCAAGTTCTACAGAGAAGTTTGTGAACGTTTTTTCATACGCCTGCTAACTTTTTTGAAATGATCGGAGGACCCAACATTATCGAGAAAACTTTTGCGCAATGATCTGAATTCTTCGAATCTGAAGGAATCGTGGCGATCTGAGCATTTTGAAGGAATTCAGAGCAATCCGCAAGCGACGCACGACTATTTTTTCTATCTCTGTAAGGTATTAAAAATTTCTTTTTGCCCACTTATTAAGTTCCCTCATGTGCCATCTGTTTGAATCAGTTTGCACTTCTAGCAAAGTGATACGATTAAAAAATCTTATTATGTGGTTTCGATGCTACCGTCATTCATTAAGTCGCAGGCAGAATATTAAACCGATTTAATTTCTTGCAGGCAGAACTTTAGTTGATGAACAGCACCATGGAGGGAATGGACTTCTATGACATAAAATTATCAATTGGATTACGTCTTTAAATGTTTTCTCTTTGGACATCGCAATCCAAAAAACTTTTCTTCATGGATATCAGCATTTCAGACGGGTCTTCTAATCATCTATTTTTCATCTTATCGTTATGTATCAGTGAACAAGGTTGAAAGATCGCAATGTTTGAAAATCATTCATTTTTGGGAGGTAATTGTTGAATTGTTTGCCGTTCTACGACACATTAATTAAAATTCAGTAGACGACATTTGGGGTGTCGATTGATGGTCATTCTAAATTATCACATTAGCATTATATTTCGTAGAATCATTGAATAAAATTGTTGTTGCATTTTCCTCATGTTATTCCATACCAGATTACAGAAACAGAAACAGATTTCCCATTTTAAAACATTTTCATAAAAAATCTACATGGAGTGGAGGTATAATGTGCATGTAAGTTTTCGAATATAAGTATTTGAATTAGGTATATTCGAATAAGAAAGATCGGCCATATACAGGATGCGAGAAAAGTCTTTGCAGATCGGTCCTCAATCGGTCCTCTCCTGCCGATCCAACGACTGGACACATGAGTTTCCAGAATTTATAATCAGTCTTATAACGAACCATCAGTGAATCATTGAATTTTTACAGTTGCTTATAGGCCTTACTGTAGTGCAAGCACGAACTTACGCATACTCGTACGTTATGAAAACTGGTTGCATTTCACTATCGTAAGTGCTGTTTGCATACAAAATGCCCACAATCATGACATCTCATTGTTATTTTGTTATCGAACTTCCTATCTCAGGAAATACATCTACCAGATATCTTTCTTTCGTCGGTCGATAAACAATCTTGAACAGTTATCGACATGTTATATCTCAAAAGTTCGGTACCTTCGCTCAAGTTCGTAGTAGGCCTACGTAGTTGCTGGATGTATTCATGAATCGGTTCATAATCCACATTCAAACAGAAGTCAACTTGAAATTGGTTCTTCGTACGATCACTGGCGGTTTGTTTCAGATTTTTGAAAATGATGCCAGCGTTCATGACAGCAATATTTACCAAGTTCAAGGTGAAGACGTATGGCCACCGACGACACTTTCGTCCGGAGTGATATAGGCGCATTTTATGATCCATATCATCATTACCCTCTTTTGTCGAATTATAGAAATCCACATTTTCAAGAAAACCATCGATATACAAAAATTTAAATCGTCTTCCTTCAAGATTTGTAAACCTTGTAAACTTCACCAATAATTTCATCGAATGACATGAGAAAAGAATCTGAGGATAATTGCGGATTCACTCCGAATTTTACACCCACTCTCACACGAAATAGCCTACATTTCTTTGATGGGCTCGACCGTCTCTTCCGCTGATGCGTAGCCGTGTCCATCTTCTTCCAGTAGAATCAATCAGTTGATAATTTTTATTCTCATCATCTGAAGAATCAGGCGTGGGATCTTCGACGCTGATTTCATGAAGAAATTCGTCATCCAGTTCAGTTAAATAATCGTCGTGTTCTTCGTTGTAATCTAAAACCCCACCGGTGCTGTCACCTTTACCAACATCCACAACACCATATTCGGTATCATCACTGTCACTGTCTTCTGCTAGCTGACTGCTCAATTAATTGTGCCGCTATTTCAGCCGACACTCGACGAGTTCCACAAACCATGATTTCAATATAAAATTCATGAAGCCAAGCAATATATAATTGATACTTGCCGATCGATTGGAACTGTTGCTAAGCAACTAGTAGCATATCACATTCTATGTCCAAACACCTATCTTTATAGCCAATATTCTACTGATAAACAATAAAAGAAATATTATGAAATCGAAAACTTATTTGAAGAACATAATTGCATGCAGTTGTAATAAATGCAATTATATCTTCGTTTACCTTGGGGTAACTTAGACACCCCAAATGTCGTCTAACATTTATGTTTGAATGTATATGTTAAGGTTACAGGAGGATATCATGACTGTATGGGAAATACAGAGGTGTATAACTATGTTTAAACTATGCCAGTTTATCTAGTAATGTATTTTTTGCTATCTAGAGATCTCATTAAATCCCGTAATATCCCTGTCCCTGTTAAAACGAGGGGCAAATTAACTACGCATAGAAATCCCTCATTTTCCCTCCCCGAATAGAGATCAACTATAACATTGTTAATTTGTCCATAGATGATTTGTCCATAGAAGTCTATGATTTGTCCCTACCCGAATAGAGATAAACTGGCATAGTTTAAAACGGTTAAAGGAGTTTCATTGATATTTGCTGAGATATCTCGGCCAATTATCTGTCAAAATTCCCTCGGGCTATGCCCTCGGGAATTTTAACAGATAATTGTCCTCATTATTTCAGCAAATATCAATGAAACCTCCTTTAACCATTACTAAAATCCCGAGGCCGTAGGCCGAGGGATTTTAACATAGTTATACACCGAGGTATTTCCCATACAGTCATAGAGATATCCTCTTGTAACATACTTAAAGGATGCTCATCTCAGCCAATCAGAGAGAGGGACAGCTTGTTAATGGAGGGACAATATTGTTAAAATGCCAGGGACAATTTGTTAAAATGATTGTTTGTTATCTATGATCAAATGTCCTTTCTAAATTGAGAATGTAGATACATGTCCATGGATTTCCGTTCATAGTGCTTCGTTCTTAAGAAATCTATTTCTAAGTCATAGACTTCTAATTGTCTAAATATAAACAGAAGAAGAAGAAGAAGAAAGTATTGGGAAATCAAGAGACGTCTATGTTGGAAATCAAGATATCAAAGATAGCTAGAAATTTGACCCTTTTGATAGGTACATCTGTACTAATTCTATGGATATGGCTTCTTTCATTTAGGTCACTGATCTGCATTCAAAATTCAAAATCAAAGTTTTGGACGTCATTCTAGCATAGAAATTAATAATACCATAGAAAGTCCTAGAATGGAAATTGCATGAAAATTATGGCACACGCCGGGGGAACTTAGTTGGGGCAAAAAGCAAATTTTGCGAGCTGGCTTTCTTGTTTTCGGGTTGGCATTTTTAATTGTCAATTCAATTTGTGATCTGGATTGCTGCCCCTAGTCCAGAGATCATGTGCTCAAAAGCAGTAGTGAATTTACAAAATACTGCAGCGACAGGATGACAAAGAAGGAAATCCTTTTAAACGTTCTGCACGTTCATCATTTTGAAATATCGCTCCTATAATCAATCAAGAGTATAATCAGACACATACACAACTTGTAATGTCGATTTACAGAGCATGCATTGATCCAGCTTGAAATCAGAGGCCAAGAAATCTCAGAGTATTCATTTTACTTAAAAGGGTTCCCCTGTTCAATATATTTGAACAATTTTCAAAACCTTTGCATGCTTTTGAATATGAGCTTCCAAAATATCATCACACTATATCACATGAGTCATTTAGTAATTAATTGAAAGGATCCAGCGATATTTCATTCATCTGATAAATGACTGTCGGTAAAGAAGCTTTCAATGTGTTTATTCCAGAAAGCGCTAGGTTTCTTAACCGCTAGAAGGAGAAATTGTCCAATAATTAGAATTTTTATCTTTGAATTCTTGAGATATTCTCACAAACAGCACACCGACCACTTTCGATTATGACTCGGGACCAATTTTTGATTCACATTCCAGTTTCGAAAAATTGGAAAATAGTTGTCAATGACTGCTACAAATAGACACAGTATATTAATCCATGGAATAGTAGGCTAATTCACATCAAACAATGCCACCATCTCACTAAAATTCTCTCCATGAAAATCCTGCAATTTGTTGTCAACAACTTCCACAATCAACTTGGCAAATAGTTTGACTATGATACAATGTTTTAGATCGCAAACCATAGATTTTTCCATGTGCCATCATTGTACATAGGCAAGATATTAAACTTCCATTCTAGTGTACTATTATCCACTTCTATGTCATTCTAGGGTCAGACGGATAGGCATTTCTTTTAAGATAGTTTACCATCGCAAAGCAACACGGTCAAAGAAATCATGACAAAAAGACACGCCACACCTATTACAACTGAAGAGCTGAATAAGATACGGAAGACCACCATTCCTCAAAACACCATGAATCAGAACTACTGGGCAAGCAAAGTATTCGACGACTGGCTCAAGGAAAGAAATACAACAATTTTAGAAAACGGTTCAGAGGACCTTATGTTTCTATTGGACCGTTCAAGCGATGGTCATGAGAAATTGGAGTTCATCTCCAAAGTCACTTTGAACCTGGCATTGAAATTTTTCTTTCATGAAGTTAGAAAGAAGAACGGCGATGTGTACCCGGGTGAAACTCTACGACTATTACTATGCGGAATCCAAAGATACATCAGAAGCGAAGGCAAGTTGTACTGGAAGGTAAGACGATTTTTATGACGCTAAAATTGGAAAAAATTAATTATAAATTTAAACTGCCATAAAGTTGGAAAAAAATATAGCTTCTATTAAATCGATATTGTGAAGTAATGCAAGTTTCAACAATGGTTTTTCTATTATTTTTATTCTCGTAGTCATTTTAGAATTAAATTATGATCAACTGACTATGAAAAATAAGATATATAGGCAAAGAAATTTGGTAGCCTATACAAGTAGATATATAAATGTATGTTCCTGATTAGCTGATGTTGAACAAGTAGCATTCTAGTCTTCATATTAATAAAACTCCTACAATATTTGTGTTATGCACATGCATGCAGATATTATTCACAAAATGTTGGCCTATACAAGAGGAAGGAATGATTTTAATCTTTTATACTAAACTTCTTTTTTTGTAACTGAAGTTTATCGCAAAAGTTTCCTTTATTGGTTGGAGTGAAAGTCCTTCTTTTGAGTTTGAAAGTGGAATCAATTTTTCTTAATAGCATGCAAATTTAGTTTAATTGAAATATTTGATAATGCTTTTTGATTGAAAAGATGAATTTATTTTATAAAGATTTTGCTCTATTCATAAATTTATCATGTACCGGTACTTCTCAAGGTATTTTTGCCATTTCAATTACTTGTGTAACTTTATTGTTACTTAGTTCGTGATGCTACTCTGTTTTTATGAAATAAATATAGTTACTTTTCCTTCAGAAAACTAGGAATGAGGATAGTGGAAAAAATTACTTGTTTGCAATGTCGACTTTCATTACAAACTACGAGTTAAAAAACATAGTGAACTAAAGTGCGGTAATATCATAATTAATCTATTCTAAATCAAATTAATTTGTCATTACAGGTGTTTGATGATCGTGCTTTCCTGGAAACAAGGAGTTCGTTGGACGCAGCCATGTAAGTCAATACCGCTGCTGGAGTTTCCCTAACGAAGAAGCAGGCGAAGCCGGTGCCCCTGTCCACAGAAACACGGTTATGGGAGAGACAATATCTCGGTCGCGATAATCCTCGAAAACTCACGAGGACGTTGATTTACCTGATTGGAGTTAATTGTGGGCTTCGTGGGGGAAAGGAGCTACGCAATCTAAAATGGGGAAAAAATGCTCAATTGACCTTGACTCGAAGAGAGGGTGACGATGTGCTCGAATACAGGGGGATATATCAAAAACGTATAAGGGAGGTCTTCATGAACATCACGTCGTGCCAAAAACAGTAATTGTATTCAACAGTGATGATCCTTCAAAGTGCCTGGTAAATCTCTTTATCTTTTACAGTTCATTGCGTCATGTTAACGATACGACCAATGCGTTCTTCCTCCAGTCTCATCCAAAGCCGACAGCTACCACTTGGTTTGTGAACCAACCTCTGGGACACAATTCTTTAACGGCAACCATACGAAACATGATGGAGGCTGCGGGAGAAGATGACCAATATAGTAATCAGTCATGCAGAAAAACTACGGTGACCAGAATCATGAATGCCACCGGAAATAAAGAAATGGCAAAAAAAGTGACTGGTCATCGCTCAGACTGTGTTTTGACTTACAATGATTACTCAACAAACATGCAAAAAGTAACATGTTGAAATAAACCAGATAGTTATGTAAAATTTCTATGAATATAAGCATATTTGTAGAGATCTCAGAAAGTCAAAATATCAAAGAATATTTCCTTATACAAATATTTGATAATAACTTTTTGGTGGGCTGTCTGAAACATCACGAATGTCGTCTAACGGTTAGGGTATAGTTCCCGGTAAAGTTTCAGCAATTACATAGAATCTTTAAAAAATGATTCCCCTTTACTCAGTTTATAAATAAATAAGGCCACTAAATTCATTTGATAAAATTAAAAACCAATTCTTGCACAGTGCATTTCGTCCACTCTTATTCAAGTGCAAACATGGACTAACTATAAAATACAAAATCTGAAATCATATAATTCTACAGCAATAAATCTATGAATGAAATTGAGAGCATGCAAACCTATAATCTAGTAGACTTAATAGATATGAACAATAGGTTCATCTGCATATTTCTACATTAATGTCTGAAAACCTGTAATAGCAATTGAGTAAATAACCTAAATATTGGAAGAAACAAAACAGAGACTAAAGCTACCAAGGTAAGTAAAGGGTGGAAATAAAATCTTTTTGCGAACACAAGTCTGGATTTTCGCGCAAAATGACGATTATATATATATAACGCAAAATATCTATTAAGTCTACTAGATTATATGTTTGCATACTCTCAATTTCATTCATAGATTTATTACTGTAGAATTATATGATTTCAGATTTTGTATTTTATAGTTAGTCCATGTTTGCACTTGAATAAGAGTGGACGAAATGCATTGTGCAAGAATTAGTTTTTAATTTTATCAAATGAATTTAGGGGCCTTATTTAATTACATAGAAATCGGTTCAATGTGATTCATCACACTTGCAAAGAAGTCATGCCTGTCATACCTGTCATAATCGTCAATCTCATAACTGTGGTTGCATGTGAATTAGCAAACGCTGGGCCGTGACTTCCTACACCGCTACTGTGCGACAATTTATACACTTTGGATTCAAAGGAATCTCTCATTTAGAAGCATTCACACAGGAACTCCAGTCTGCCATGTCGAGTATCAAAGTAGACGTTATGATGGGTATTCCATGACGTATATATTTCAGCGACACCATCATGATCGTTCGGCTCCTTTGAATACCACGTAAATCCTGGAGAAGGTATTGGTACTTTAGATTTATACCAGCTCCAATCAGCTTTGGGACCCGAGTTATCCTCCTTTTGTCGCCCTCCAACCAGGATATACTGCTTCAGTGGCTTCATAAATGTTCGAACAGCTTGAAGTTCTTCTTGTGTCGTTAACTCTGCCAATTTACCATTGATGCTCCTACAAAGGCTTTCAGCTTCCGGCCATGTGCGTTTTTCATTCCACAATTTGTATTTTGATGTTCTCCATGTGAAGTTGAAGTCAGATGAACATTGGCTTACATGTCGTTCTTCGATGATCCAGACAGGGAAACTGTGGACCTCAGCTGGCCTGACTTCTACATCGCTTGGAATATGTGAAAGCAGATCACAGTCATTGTTCATTCGAAATGCCACGCATTTAGTTTCAAGAATGCATAATTTCCCACATTCTGTGAAGTTCAGCACATCAAAAATACGAGCAAAGGGTTGAATCAAATGACCATTGGCTGAAGCAATGGAGAGTTTGTTGATACAAACACTGCGACGACTTGCTGTTGAATGAAAATGACATACCAGATGAAACAATAATAGTAAGATTCTCGAATGACTTGTTGATTCCAAATGACCCATGATGCTACTGACTTCTCATAAAGCTACTCATTGTTTAAACTGCTGTTATATGCAAGCTAGTGATTGGCAAAACATCTTGCTTCAAATGAGAAGTTGTGACAATTAGTTAGGAAAGTGAATTACAACCAATTATCATCATCTTCATTTTCATTGCAGTTGCTGTAGTGATTGTTTGCGAACGAGGTAATTGCATATAATGTGATTATGTAGTCACATAAAGAAATGCTGATTACAATAGAGGGAAAATGTAGACTTAAAATCCACATTATGGAGGTAAAAGTGATGTGAAACTTCTTTAGAACAGGCTTGGAAAAATGGGAGCTCTGTGGTAGATAGTAAAGCGATGCGTAGTGCCAATAACATTTTGTTGAATGACCGGCGGACAAAGGAGAAAGAATGTGATGTGAAAGAAAAATATGATTGCATGATACCTTCTTAATCAAAAAATACATTTCAATTAAAAGGTGGGGAAATCGTTATATCTGCTTAATTTGTGCTTCGCATTAATGGAATTCCACTTATATAGGCCCTACACAAAATGCTTTACTGAGAATATAGTAAATGAATTTTATCGACGGAGACGATTTTGTTGTTTTCGTTAGTGAGGAATTATTGCGATATACGTGCATGTTGGAACTTTGGAAAGTTAGCACTCCAATACATTTTGGAATGCCATCGTTTTAATATTATTTTAATATTAATTTTAATATAATTTTAATACTGATATGACAATTTTGAAGTGAATCACTTTGCTCTGTTGCGTCCTGTATCAATGCACTGAGAAGCTCTGTTTTTCTCTTTTGATTCTGACGTTTTCCTTTCCGCAATGAAATGCTTCAGGATCGTATACTATGCATATTCTTGATTTGATTATCCACTGAGTTTTTGAATTGCCTCTCATTTCTTATATTGTTGAGTTTTGCAGTATAATCATAAACGATAATGAGCAATAACATTTCCTCGCTGTCTGTGATAGTTTATTAGGACCAATGCTGAGAATTGCGAATCAAATAATGTTGAAATTGGCCGCTGATCGGCATTAAATAATGTTGAAATTGGCAGTGAGATTGACCCCTTTACAACGCTTTGAAACTGAAGGTCAAAAGAGATAAAATTTGGCGAATATTGTCTCGTCTGCCCTCTAAAGCAACCGGAAGCGACGATATTCTTACCTCGACAAGGAAAGTTCTCCTCAGCATGGAAGATTGCTGACATCATTCCGATACCCAAATCCTCAAGTACGAACATTGAACATTGTTGACTCTAGACCTATCAGTCTCCTACCAATCCCAACCAAAATTGCTGAAAGTTTTGCATTATAGCAATGTTAATACGATGTCTATACGACATTGTCTACTTATCTTTCTAAATCTATGGTACAATAATATAGGAATAGTGATATTTTGTACACTGTCAGCAGGCAGCAATTACATTACCCTGCCTCATTTTTCAATACTTATAACATAGAAGTTACTGCTAATATCATAGACTTCTAAATTGCAGAAGAGTTCTGATACAGGAAGTCCATGGATAGATGAAGATATATATAAGTAGACAATGGAAATACCATACGAGATTTCTCGGTAAGTAATGAAAAAATCAGAGGCCGCTAACGCGGCCTCTGATTTGTACATTACTTACCTTGAAATCTTACATGGGATTGAATATAGACAACAGCGCGATCAACCATGCAAATAAGACCTCCATTACATAATTTGGAAACATTCAACAGTTAAAAAAATAGGGAAGATAAAAAAGAAGTCAAGTAGGATTTGCAAAATTAAGTCAGAGCGCGTCTCGATTCGTCCACCTGGATTCGCTTCAAGATATTCCGTTCGGCGGGTGGCGGAGATGGTAGCGGCGTTTCCGCGAAGAATCGCAAGTGATATGCGTTGACGAAGCTATCTTGACTCTCTAGGATCGCCGGTGTTCTTTGTAATGAGAAGTCCGAGATCTTTCAAGAAGGCCGATCCAACTTCGCCAATTATACCGGAGGTTTCGACCGCATTTTTTGAAATCCGAGTGATGTTTTTTCTTTTTTTGATTTTGAGGAGCATCTTTCAGAAAGCCGGTTGAATTCATTTGTTATGATATTTATTTTCTGATTATTTGGCAAAGCAGAGTCATTATGGATAAATATCGGTTTTCGCGCGGGTTTTCTGTAAAATTCAAAAATTGGTTTTTGTTTTTTCTCCATCTGTATTTTGAAATCCAGTAGAGATAGTTCATTTGAGGCTCTTGGATATTCGATTGTGAAATTAATGTGGTTATTCATTGTGTTCATTTCTTGAAATATTTGGTCTGCTTCTTCTTTTGATTTTGTCATGATAAAAATGTCATCAACATATCTTGCATACATTAAGAGTGAAGGATTTGTCAGCAGGAATTTCTTCTCGATCATGTCCATAAAGAATGGCCAATGGGCTGGAAATGCTAGTTCCCATAGGCAATCCTTCCAGTTGTCGAAATGTTTCGTTGTCGAATTGGAAATAAAAATTTTTATGAGACATTTGAATAATTTATCAATGTCTTCAGTGTAAGTGCTTTGGTTATTCACGTCACATGTATTCTTTTTTGTAATAGGTCTCATAGTTATTTTACTGGTAGGCATTTTATTATTATTGCAATTTGCCGTTTATTTATTGGTTTGATCTTATTATCAATCTTTCTCTTCGTTCACTATTGCATTTTTTAGGATTCGACGTTATTTTTCTTCCATGTTATTCTAAGTATTAAGGTGATAAGCTATTACTGCCTTTAATATTGTATTAGCTGCTAGTTTTGATCCGGTTATAAAATTATGGAGTTTGGCCGAAATCCTAATCGCCAGGCATTGCTAGTGTAGGTGGGAGGGTCTGTTTAGATCCATTGACTGTTAACGCCCGCCTCAGCGAGGCAGCCCCTCGCCAATAGGTTACAGTCCGGCCTGTTGCCCTTGGGCTTTGAGAGCACATAGTCCTAGAATTTTGCCTTATTCGACAAGGGGTAACAATAAAACTTTGCTTGCGGCTTCTAGAGTTAGATACCATTACCCTTACAGTATTAAGAAAAAAGGCTTATGTAGCCGATAGCACGGGTTCCTTTTCTATTGACAGTTGTAATAGAAAAGGGTGCTTGTGCTGTGGGTCCATACATAAATCTTCCTTTTTCGTATCAAACACCACTAGAAAAGCTTTTCTCATAGATTTAAGTGGTTCTTTCGATTGCAAATCCAGCTTTGTAATCTATCTCATTTCTTGCAGCGAATGCGGGTTCCAATATGTTGCAAAACCACCCAATCTCTAAATGCAAGGTTGAATGGTCACCGTCACCATGCATCCTCAAAACCCACTACTTTCCTTTATGAACACTTTAGGCAAGATGGTCATAATTTTTGCAACATTAAATTGCAAATTATAGACCATGTAGATTCCAACTTCTCTGATAATTCTGACCTTTGGGATAGGGAGCTTCTGAAGAAGGAGGATTTTTGGATTAAAACACTATGTACAATCTTCCCACTTGGCTTGAACGATAGAATTCAAGGTTTTGGTTGTGTCTTCAAAGGTTCCTTACATAAACAGTACTTCTCTTCTCCGGTCCTAAGAAGACCTAGAGGGCATGGGATTCACAGTAATAAGAGAAATGTCTTGACTAAATGCTTGGAGTCTCTCTACGATAAAATTAATAGCCTTTGTTTTTCCAACATGTTTTACGAATTTTACATCACTTTGAAATCTCTTAGTCGCACCACACTGAAACAACTTCTTGCTTTTACTCTTAGCAAGCCGGGTACCTGCTCGTATCTAGTCGAATCCTTCTGTTCGAGATTCTTAAAAGTCGAAGATTCCGTTGATAAGGTCGACAGGGAAGTTATTATTATCCCTTTTGAGTGCAAAGAAGTAGATCTCTTAAAAGTTTCTTCCATTTTCGCTGATTCACATGTTAACAGTACGTTGCCTAATCCAATTCGTTGTAAATGTCCACTACAGGTTTTCTTCAAATACACCACCCCTATTGGTCGGAAACTCTTCAATTACAACCAGATCTTGAAGAATGCTTCTATTGATGAAATCAGAGAATTTATTAGCAAGCCTTGTCTTTGTTCTGATTCTATCTTCTGCTACAAGCCCGCTTCACACGTGGTTACTGGTGACTTGAATATTATATCCAACCCTAAACTTAGGGATTTGATGGCTAAGGGCACCAATTATAGAGAGCCTATTCACAAGTCTTGGGATTTTGTTAGAGTCAGTGTTAAAAATGCATTAGTTGCTTTTATTGAAAAGTCCTGCAGAAAATACGCCCTTAAGAATTCTGACTTCCAGGATTGGTCAGAAGCTGTCCTTAAGATAATTATAAATCGCATTTCCTTCCTAAGTTCTAGCTTTCCATCTTTGCATTCGCACGAGATACTAAGATCTAAGGAGTGTAAAAACTTCATCTCAAACTTTCAGAAGAATTACGTCATTACTCCGGCGGATAAGGGCGCCAACAATTTTGTCATTGTGTGTAGGAAGTATTACCTCATTGTCCTCTTGAACGAACTAGGCTTTGACGTTAGTAGTTTCAATGATGTTGGTGATCAGACTTACGCACCAGTAATTTCTTCCATTAATGACATAATTTCCGAACATTGCACCGCCCTCAAGGATTCCTTTGGCATAACGGTTAAAGATAAGTTTATTGTTTTTGCCTAAACTTTTCTGGATACCTAAATTGCACAAAAATCCGTATAAGAGTAGATTCATAGCTGGTGCCAGGAACAGCACTTCCAAAGATTTGGCCATACTTGTGAACAAAGGTTTGCAATTGGTCTGGGACAAGTTTAGTAGTTATTGCCTTTCCATCAAGCATAATTCAGGTGTGAACGCCTTCTGGAGCATTAACTCTTCTGGGGAATTCCTTGACAGGATGTCGGGTTTGAATTGCCACTCCTTACAAGTATATGATTTCTCCACACTCTATACGAATCTTAATTTAGACCAGGTTATGGAGTCCTTGAAAGACTTATGTGAGTTAATTTTTAGCAGTTCCAAGAGCTTTATTTGCATTGGCTATTATAGAACCTTCTTCTCGAATAAAAAATACAGAGGGTATCACTGCTGGTCCAAAACCCAATTCCTTAATGCAATAAGTTTCATCCTGGATAACACTTTTGTCACTTTCGGGGGACTTGTCTTCAAGCAAATTCGAGGCATACCTATGGGTGGGAATTCCAGCTCGCTCTTAGCTGACCTGTTTTTGGCTTACAGGGAGTTTAATTTTGTGGGGCTCCTAGCGAGTAAGAGATTTGGCTTAGCCAAACTTCTCTCTCGTACCACTAGGTATGTCGATGACATTTGTGTGTTTAATTTCAAACAATTTGATAAGATCCTTCCTGAAATCTACCCGGTAGATCTCTTAGCTAGCAGAAGCGGAGACAACAACAAATGTGTTAATTATTTGGATGTAAAAATCAGGATCGAAGATGGTGGCCTATACATCACAGAGGTTTACCATAAGGTTGATGAGTTCAGCTTCCCAGTGGTGCTGTATACTTTCCCCGAGAGTAACATGCCTTTGAACACTGGCTTAAACATCTTTGCTGCCCAACTCATCAGGTTCGCCAGGATTTCATCTGATGCTTTCGCCTTCACATCAAGAGCTAAGGGCATTTTTGATATCTTTAAAGGACGGGGTTATAAGAATAATTTGCTGGTAAATTCTTGCATTAAGTCCTTCTCTAAGAATAGGTTCCTCGTTTTTAAGTTTGGTTGTTTTTCGCCCCGCCAGATGCTTTCCATCATTGGCATGTTGGGCTAAGAAAACCTCTTCTAGTTTCAAGTGCGTCCTTTGTCCTAATATATAAAAAATAATTTTTTATTTTCGGTTAGGTTCTGCTATGTTTCCTCAGGCTTGGAGAGACCTTCCATATCGTACATTCGATATGGTTGGCCTGGCCCCGCCATGTGGTATAGGTTGGAGGATAGGGGTCGAAACCTTGCTTCATGCAGCCACATGGTTCCTCCCTGATGACTCCATACATAGCAAACTTAATTTTGGTTTTTTAGGTTTCTAATTTTCACCTTTTGTTATTTTTAGTTAGCTTCTCGTCAGGTCCATGACGAACTCTTATTTCAGTTCTTATATGATAAAAATAAAATCGTTTATGAGTATTAATTTATTTCCCTTACCGTCTTCAGTTGAGTAGACTTGCCTTTATATGTACGTATTTCAGTACCTGCTCTATACTAGAGTAGGTTATTCTATGTTGTCAGTATTAATTTATATTCATTCGTTCGCGACTTTTAATTACCTAATTATTTACAGGATTCTCCACTAGGGTAATTGTTTAACTTTGGCATCTTCCGTTTCCTAGATCCTTAGAATTTTTTTGACCGTGTCGTGTCTTGATTCGATTCCACATGAAGTCCGTAAGTTGTAATATCATTGTCTTTGATCATTTCCATTGTATACTTTACAGCTTCGGATGGCGGCACACTTGTATATAAGGCTTCTACATCGAGCCTGAAGGGATAATTGTATTCCTCCATGGTAGATTGGGGTAAAGCTTGTATCTTGTCAATCAGTTCCTTGCTGCTTGAAAGATGACTGGGTACAAATTTCAAAAGTGGTGCTATTATCGTAGTTAGAAGCCACATTATCTTTGATTGAGGGGATTTTATTGCAGAGACAGTTGGTCTGATTTTCGTTGAAGGTCCTGCCTTGTGCGTTTTTACTAGGTGATGGAACGTAGGAATTCTCGAGTTTATTGTTTTGAAACTTCTGGTTGTATGAGTAGGTAGTCTTCTTAATTTGGAAATTGATTCCCAGACGGAATTGATTTTCCTTTCTATGGTTGTTGCGTTCAGATTTTGTACTTTCTCATATAACGATTGATTAGATAAATGATCATGTCCCAGTTGATTGTATATGTCTTTTTTGATTACGCAGAATTCTCCTCTTTTATCGCTTGGTAGGCAAATGTTGCTTTTCTCCTTAAAGGTTTTCAAAGTATTAAGTTCCTCTTTAGAAAGACTGTTGCCAAATGGACGATTTGGTATATTGTCTATCAGTTTGATAACCCTCATTTGGGCTGATTATGATGATGTATTCTCTCTTTGGGTACACCAAAGAGAAGAGAAAATATGATTTTAAGTAAACCAGCAGCAAGGCTTATTTCTTTGATTTTACATATATATATATATATATATATATATATATATATATATATATATATATATATATATATATATATTATTCGTTGCTTCAACACCAGCTGACTGCAGCGTTACCCAATGAAAGTTCTATCACCATGAAAAACGTGACTAGTCATGCAATATACTAAACCCTTGATAGTAGTGCTTCATGTCTACGAATTTCACTTGAACGTCAAGAAGAAGGTTGGGTGGGTCATCATCAACAGAAGTTAGAATATATCATTCATGGTACGTCAAATGTGTCTATGCTGATGTTGAACGTTTGTCATGACGATACACAGTTCTCCTTTTCAAGTTTCCCTTAAAACATTTGCAACTCTTTCGCGAGGTATCCACACGTTTGATTGAATCCACCAGGTTGGATTATACTTCACACGTGCTTCATCACCTAACATGAGTGATTCCTAACTCGCATGCATTTGACTCTTGCAAGAAACGTTGCAATACACGACTTATGTGTAAACCTGTATGCTCTTGATAGGGACTGCAAAAACTGTTAACACTGCAACGTCCGTCTTTATTTACAAAACGGTCTACACGGTTTACAAAACACGAATTCAATTTGACTGCGGCAAACGACTCTACTCATGTGTTATGATAAACAGTCTAATGCTGTCGTGACTGGTGCATAACGTTTTCAAAACTCTCCACACGAATTTGTCTTGAGTGAATTCCAGATGAAATTTTTTACTATGTCAGATTGTGCTTTCATGTTTGCTACTTAAATAGGCTTTCATAGTAGCTTCATGTCATCTCAATTTACAGAGTCCTGTATTTCTGTCACATCAGTTGTAAATAATGGGTTGTGAAGTGACTTGAAAATAATGGTTAGTTGTCTATAATACATTTCAAGTTTCATTCCTACAATGTAATCCAAAGCAGCTGATTTACATCGGACAATGATATCAGGCGATTTGGTTGAAGAATGTAAGTCTAATTTACTTTCAACACTCAAAGCTTGCATATTAATAACTTCATGTTTCATTCAAAAAAGCATGTTGTTATAGTCAACTATTCTCACTAATCTGTCACCATATTAGCTCTTATGTGCAGATGCGACTTGTAAACCTTTGCAAGTATTGATGACTAAGTGGAATCTAACTTTACACTTGTTCATTCATATGTTTTGTGAGTAACGCAATATACTTCATTGTTCAATACGATTCACAACAATCCTATTACATTTTATGTTTCACGCGATAGACTTCATGTTTCTTTTCGATGACTAGCAAAACTTAATAATACATCTCATATGTACATTTGACATAGTTTATGACTAATGCGATAGACTTAGTGTTATTGAAATGTCATGTAACTTATCATTAAACCTAACGTCTCTCACACACTCACCGTTTTTGTCAGGACTATACCTGTATTTATAAAACAGTGCAGTAAGCGTATCAACTCAATATAAAACCTTTTAGATAAAGCTTGCTGGCGCTGCGGTGAACACTGCTTTCATAAAACAACATTCTAAACTCTCCTTCAACCTGACTGCAGTTTTTAATAAAACTCATGACGAACTTTCTGTTCTGAGTACGCAAGGTAGCCACTGCTTTCATAAAACATTCTACACTATTTTAATTTGACTGGTGTAAACGACTAGTGTAAACCTGTGCGTTATTATAACGCATTCTAGCGCTGATGACCACTGCTTTTATAAAACATCATTCATAGTGCTGCAGTCTGACTGCGCTAATCGTCACGCTTAATAAAACCTAAAACCTGAACTTTCTAATGCTGACTTGAGAGCACTCTTAAATGTACGTAACTACATCTATAAAACATTCCTACCATGTTGAAGTGTGGACTGATGGATGAAACAGTGATTTATTCAGTGACTTCAGTGATTCAGTAAAACAGTGACTTCAGCAGGGTCGGAAACCCCAGCAAACCTCCAAAAATAATGATTTTAAATTTTTCGGCATAATAGCACTGCATGTAAAACGTTTATAAGTAGTCTATGACTTGATCTGAATCATGAGCACTCGAACAAGCGTCAAACGAAGTCCATCAGATTCCTACAATCAGAGATACAAGCCTTTTAAGCTTAAGCCTACTACGATGGCCTGGAGACTAGGCAATCTCCTGGCTTTCCACTCACTCTGATAACTTAGGTGTGTGCGCCAATGGAAAAATCTACCTTGGTCTCTTACGGAAACCCGATTTTTTGGAGTTTTCCGATGCCATCATTGGAGCTCCGGAGTTCATCTGTTGGAGACTCCAGCTATATAGCCGAGGATGCGATCGATCGAGAAACATTACAAGTCTTTCCTCTCCTTCCTCCCAGCCGACTTTCCTTCGTTCCCGACGTTCCCGACGTTTCCGAATCCCTTCTCTGCTTTGCCTGCCTGCTTGCTTGCTTGTCTGCCGGGGGGAGGGGTCGGTTTTCCAGCTTTCCTCCGATGGAGGTCTAAACAACGTTACCGACTCAAAATTTCACGTAGATTCCGAATTTGCCCTCGGTTTTCTTCTCCGAAACCTCCTTCATTCCGAAGTTTGGCCTTTCGCATCCCAAAACGTCCAAAACCTGCAAAATCCAAAGGTTGGAAAACCAAAGTCTTATAGCCAACAACCTAAGTCTCACAAAGTCAGACAGGAGGGGAGGGGCAAGGGGTCGGTTTCCTCCTCTCAGTCCGATCACATCCTTGGCCATGTCCTTCCTGCCGGGAGGGGGAAGGGGGAGGGTTGCTCATTTGCCCTTCGGTCTGCAATATCCTATACTACGTCTCTGTACAGACACCTATCTTTATAGCCAATATTCTACCGATACACAATGAAAGAAATATTGCGAAATCGAAAACGTCGTCTTCCAGTTGCAATAAATGCAATTGAATCTTCGTTTACCTTGGGGTGTCGAAAACTTCTTTTTGCAGTTGCAATAAAAGCAATTGTATCTTCGTTTACCTTGGGAGTGTCTTAGATACCCCAAATGTCGTCTAACATTTATGTTTGAATGTATATGTTGAAATAAACCAGACAATTATTTAAGATTTCTACAAATATAAACATATTTGTACAGATCTCAGAAAGTCAAAATATTGTAGAATATTTCCTTATACAAATATTTGATAATAACTTTATGGTGGGGTGTCTGAAACACCACAAATGTCGTCTAACGGTTAGGGTATAGTTCCCGGTAACGTTTCAGCAATTACGTAGAAATCTGTTCAATGTGATGCATCACACATGCCAATCATATCTGTCATAATCGTCAGTCTCATAACTGTGGTTGCAAGTGAATTAGCAAACGCTGGGCCGTGACTTCTTACACCACTACTGTGCGACAATTTATGCACTTTGGATTCAAAGGAACCTCCCATTTAGAAGCATTCACACAGGAACTCCAGTCTGCCATGTCGAGTATCAAAGTAGACGTTATGATGGGTATTCCATGACGTATATATTTCAGCGACACCACCATAATCGTTCGGCTCGTTTGAAGACCAAGTAAATCCTGGAGAAGGTATTGGTACTTTAGATTTATACCAGCTCCAATCAGCTTTGGGACCCGAGTTATCCTCCTTTTGTCTCCCTCCAACCAGGATAAAATGCTTCAGTGGCTTCATAAATGTTCGAACAGCTTGAAGTTCTTCTTGTGTCGTTAACTCTGCCAATTTACCATTGATGCTCCTACAAAGTCTTTCAGCTTCCGGCCATGTGCGTTTTTCATTCCACAATTTGTATTTTGATGTTCTCCATGTAAAGTTGAAGTCAGATGAACATTGGCTTACATGTCGTTCTTCGATGATCCAGACAGGGAAACTGTGGACCTCAGCTGGCCTGACTTCTACTTCGCTTGGAATATGTGAAAGCAGATCACAGTCATTGTTCATTCGAAATGCCACGCATTTAGTTTCAAGAATGCATAATTTCCCACATTCTGTGAAGTTCAGCACATCAAAAATACGAGCAAATGGTTGAATCAAATGACCATTGGCTGAAGCAATGGAGAGTTTGTTGATACAAACACTGCGACGACTTGCTGTTGAATGAAAATGACATACCAGATGAAACAATAATAGTAAGATTCTCGAATGACTTGTTGATTCCAAATGACCCATGATGCTACTGACTTCTCATAAAGCTACTCATTGTTTAAACTGCTGTTATATGCAAGCTAGTGATTGGCAAGACATCTTGCTTCAAATGAGAAGTTGTGACAATTAGTTAGAAAAGTGAATTACAACCAATCATCATCATCATCTTCATCATTTTCATTTCAGTTGCTGTAGTGATTGTTTGCGAACGAGTTAATTGCATATAATGTGATTATGTAGTCACATAAAGAAATGCTGATTACAATAGAGGGAAAATGGAGAATTAAAATGCACATTATTTAGGTATGACCGGCGGACAAAGGAGAAAGAATATGATGTGAAAGAAAAATATGATTGCATGATACCTTCTTAATCAAAAAGTACATTTCAATTAAAAGAGGGGGATCATCGTAATCTTGGTTTCTTGTAGGTGGTGTGAATCTTGCTCACTTTCAGTTCATTTTCACTGCTTTCTGGGTCTGTGTGTCGTCCCGGTGCTGCATACCCTATTTTTGGTTCTTCGATAATCATCAGTAGCTACGCGTCATCATCAGTGCATTCAGTTCTTCAGTGACTTCTTCGGCTGTGTTTGTGTGTTCGCGAGTGTAGTGTTTAACAATTGGTTTTGTCAACTGAGCAACTGATCAGCTGTTATTACACAAGCGATCTAAGGGAATTCTCGTTCGAGTGTCCAGCAGTTATTGATTTTTATCGCGTGACTTCCTAGCTTCATTGCTGCGAGTCATCGCATTGTGGTGTATCGGTCTTGTGATTGTGCGAATTCAACAATGCCCGAGACTCGAAAGAAAAGCTGTGATAATGGATTGGACGAGTCTCGTATTCGAAAGATTATTCGTGAGGAAATGAAATGCGTAACAGACGACTTTAGCCGCAAACTCGATGCTATTCAAGAATTCTTCGAAAGTCGCTTGACAGGCTTGATAGCTGAAATGAAAGATTCCGTAAATAAACTTTCTGTTGAGATGATTGAAACAAAATTCAAAGTTAACAACCAAAAGGAGGAGATTGAAGGAATCAAGAACTTTCTTATACAAAAAGAAACTGAGAAACTGAGGGATGTGAGAAGGGATTTAGCTGCCAATTTAGTTATTTCTGGTTTGACTGAAACTGATAACGAATCTGATGCGAAATTTCAGTCTTCTGTTGATGAGCTTCTGATTGATATGGACGTAGATGATGTCAATTGTGTGACTGTCGCTGGAGTTGGGAAAAGAGTGAAAACAGGCCAAGGTTGATAAAAGTGCAAACTGGAAGCGTTGAGGAAAGGAACAAAGTTCTAAATGCTGCAAGAGGCTTGAAGGACAATTCGAATTACAGGAATGTCTTCATTAATCCTGACCGGTGCTTGGTAGATCGTAAAGAACACAAAAGACTTCGGGACGTTGTAAAAGATCTCAGAAGAGACAATCCAGGGAAGAAAGTTGTTCTTTATAAGGGAAAGGTCTTGGTTGATGACGAAGTTAGAGATTGTGAAAGTCCTTTGGCTCATATTTTTGCTGATAACTGACTATATTTTAGAAAATTGGAAGCTGTTCGCCGAGCTAAAAGTGGCTCGAAATCATATAGGAGGATGCGCTTACCATCACTCTGCACAATAAACGCTCGTTCCCTGAAAAACAAGTTTGTTTGATGAATTGCGCATTTTTCTGAGTGGCAATTGTTTCAGCATTATCAGCATCACAGAAAGGTGGTTGAATGACACTGTGGACGACAGCATATTCTCTTTTCCTGACTAAATTGTACATAGAGCTGATAGAAATTCATCCTTTCTTCGCGGTGGAGGGCTATGTTGCCTTGTACATCACTCTTGTCGTTCGTCTACGCTTATCAATAAAACGTCTAATTCAGATGTCGAGATACTTCTATAGTAAAGGTTTCGCACAGTTCCCTGAATTTTTTGGTTGCTACACTATATTTTCCCCATGGCAGTGCACTGAATTCTGAAAGACAATGTGATGCATCTGAATATGTTACTTCTGTTATTGATAATGAATTACGTCACTTCAAAGGCTGTTCCGTTCTTCTCCTCGGAGATTTCAATAGAGTGAATACAGCTTCATTTGAAAATAGCTTTTGTATAAAAAATGTCATTGACTTGCCTACTCGTCGAAATGTGATTTTAGATAAGATCTTCATACTTGAAGAATATGTTCAGCTATATTCATCATGTGAAACTTTGTCACCTCTATCCCGAGTGATCATGAAATTGTATCTGTGAGACCCAAACATGAAATGATTTATGATTCTTCCTCTGTTAAAGTGTTCGATTTTCGACAATCCAACCTTGACTCAGTTTCTCGTCTTCTTGACCAAGTGAGTTGGAGTGCTCTTGAAGATTGTGATTAAGAGGACTCGTGCAACATCTTTTACGATGAACTACGAACTGCATTAAGTCATTTGCCTTTTGATTTCATCAAACTGTCTCCGAAGGATCCACCATGGATGACAAAAGTGATTAAACTGTTGATCAACAAGAGATTTCGTGCATATAGAGCGAAAGAGTGGCAGCTTTATCATCATTTTAGAATTAAAGTCAAAGTGGCAATTCTGAATGCGAAGCGTGATTGGGGCAATCGATTGTTGGATGATGGAAAATCAGTCTGGGATGTGTACAAAAAAGTGACTCAGAATCATAGTGCTTCATCGAACTGGATCCTCAATTGTAATAACAACCTTGACATTGGGACCGTACTTGAGCAAATGGTTGAGCGCTTCTCTTCATGTTTTATTCCAAAGAGCTGTGCGAATGTTCGATTTCCATTCTTAGTGCCATTTCAATTTCAAGAGAAGGAAATCCTCGATGCTTTGAAGCGTGTGAATCCACGAAAGTCTCCAGGCTCTGACGACATCCCATCGATCGTGTGGTCAAAATTATCCGAGAACATTTCAAAGCCGCTAGCAATCATTTTTAACAAGTATCTTCAGGTTGCAGATTTACCAATGAAATGGAAGAAAGCAGATGCGATCCCTATTCCAAAAATCACTCCACCATCTCCGTCAGAAGTTAGACCGATATCCCTTCTTCCCCTTCCTGAACGCATATTCGAAAGTGCCTTTTGAAAAGGATTAGGTTTGAGTTCCTTGAGCGCTTTGACTGTCACCAATTCGCGTATCGACCTAAGGGTTCTACTGTTTGTGCGATGATAGAACTTGAGAATTATGTCTCCAGAAGTCTGCAAGAGCTGGGTGTTTCTGCCTGTCACGTTGTGTGCATTGATTTAATGAAGGGCTTCGACCGCATTTGTCACGCTATTCTAATTGAGAAAATGATCAAAGATGACTTCAGCAGTTTTGTGATTACTTTTGTGTCAAATTATCTAAACAACAGACGCATGAGAGTTCGTTGGCGTGACAGTAAAAGCAAATTGATTGACGTGTCCAGCGGCATTCCCCAAGGGTCATCTTTTGGAGCGCTAATATTTGGCTATTTTGTCTCCGACCTTGTTGTTAATAGACACTTACACAATTCAATGTTGATCAAATATGCCGACGACATAATCATTCCAGGAAAAATTTTCAAACATGGCCTCTCATCCCAAGTTGCTCATGTGTATGATCAGGTCGTTGCATGGACCATTGAGAGCAAGATGACTATCAGAGAATCTAAGTGCCAACAGATGTTCATCTCGTTCAATCGACAACTGAAAAGGGAAGAGCATTACATTCTTTCAATTCCGATGAAAATGCGCATCGTGGGTGTGATGTTCGACGAGAGGCTGACATGGTCTCAGCACATCAACCAGCTATGCAAGAAAGCCTCATCAAGATTATTTGCACTTCGCCAGTTAAAGGACGTTCTACCTGTTAACAAGCTTGTCATTATTCATCAAAATTGCATACGTAGCATACTGGAGTATGTAGCTCCTCTATTCACTTGTCTGTTGAGATGTTCAGATTTACAAATTGAACGAGTTCATAGGAGAGCTCATTTGATCATATGTGGACTAAATTGTGAATATACTCATTTTGTTTCCCTAAGTTATCGTAGGCGGATTTTGAGCTATCAATTGTTCCTCGATGTTGTTTGCAATGAGAACCATCCTCTACTTCATTTGACACTGCCCTTGATGACTTTTTCACAAAAATTTAGATTGCCTATTGTAACGTCAGGACTTCGTGATCGATATTTCATTGTTTCAATGTCAAAATTGTACAACAGTGGATTTGCTCTAAAGTGACTTCTCTTTCTTTCATCATGACGATCCCATTGTTAAATTTACTTTCTTTCTTGTGTACAATTTCCTTGATGTATTCACGCCTCACGGTTTTCAATATTGGGGTGCTTTACTTGATTAAATATACGTTTATTATTATTATTATATTTCGAAATCTATGGTGTAATAATATAGGAATAATGACATTTTCTACATTGCCGCCTGCTGTCAGTAGGCAGCAATGGCATTACCGGTCGTCATGTTTCAATACATATAACATAGAAGTTACTGCTAATGTCATATACTTCCAAATTGTAGAAGAATGGTCTGTCACAAGAAGTCTATGGATAGATGCAGATATACCGATTGGTCAAAAAGTTTGTATATACTTAATGTTAAACGAAATATCTACATTTCTAACACCTAGATTCCCTATTCAAGTAAAAGTTTGTTGGAAAATAATTTGAATTGGATATCATTGACATATGATTGAGGAAACAAAGAAAACTATGATCAATCTAATTCTAAAATTACATTGAAAACTTTGCTTTTCTTATAATAGGCCACGTGAGATAGTGATTGTTAAATGTTATTTTAAGATGCCAAGTTATCACAAACATAATTCATCCTTGGATCTCCTATTTAATAACATAAAACTAAAACAAATAATATTATCATATTCATAACATTTATTTCATGATAGACTAAAAATGGAGTTGAAGAAGTCAAAATAAGATCTCATTGCCTCAAGTGCTCAAAATTCTTTCCACGAGCTTTGGCACATTGCTCACATCTTTCCAAAACACTGTGGCAAATTCTGCGACATAAGTCTTTATCTCCGTCAAAGTCTGAGAAACGCCTGGATGACGTAGGCTCTCAACTGAGGTACAGAGGTTGGTCGCTGACCATAAATTAAGTTCTTCACCATCCCCCAAACACTGAAGTTCATTGGGGGTGAGATCAGGGGAACGAGGAGGCCATTCTATGGGACCTGATCGACCGATCCACTTCATCGGGAAGACTTCATTAAGACAGCCTCTCACCGCAGCGGAATAGTGTGCGGGAGCGCCATCCTGCTGGAAAAACAATTGGTGAAAATCGTCTCTTTCCCGTAAAGTGGGTACAATGACACTTCGTAATTTTTCCAAGTACGTTTCACCAGTTACAGAGTTCTCGAGAAAAACAGGCCCAATTATTCCTGCAGAGGAAATACCAGTTCAAACTGTTAGGCCTGTTTGGTTCAACTGCTTTGTGACAGTGAAGTGTGGGTTCTCTGAAGACCAACAAACACAGTTATGTCTGTTCAGTTGCCCACTCAGTTTGAATTGAGACTCATCTGACAAGATAATTCTGTTCAAAATATGAGGATTATCATTGGTCTCACTGATGAAAATCTCAGCAAAAGTTCGTGAATAATACGGGGAATGTAGGGGTGCTTGTCTAGTTCCTTTAAAATATTCATCAGTGATCCACGTGACTGCCACGTCTTTGGACTGATTTCGTAGGCCTGAGCAACCAAAAACCTGTTGTCTAGTGTGGTTGCTGAGACTGGTCTTCCTGATCTTCGTGCGTCTTGAACTGAGCCTGTTTTACAAACTTATCTCGAATTCTGTGCATGGTAACACTAGTTGGAGGTGATGTTAGAAAGGTCTTCTTCCATTATTCGATCATTTTACGTGCGCTTTCATGTTTACAATAATTGGTCAAAATATATTTTCTTTCGTCAGATGACAGCTTCCGAAACATAACGTGACAATAAAAAGTTTGAACTGATTTTGGTTATACACCGATAAACTTAGATATATCTTTGGATAAAATCAATGATTCTTAACATTGACATCTAATCATAAGTGTCTGACTGAGCATAGATAGTCCATGTAATGTTAGATGACTCGGCTAGGCATCTAACTTTCAGGTTGACACGGATCATATTAGAAATGTAGATATTTCGTTAAACATTAGATATATACAAACTTTTTGACCACTTTGTATATAAGTAGACAATGGAAATACCACATGAGATTTCTCGGTAAGTAATGAACAAATCGTCGGCCGCTAACGCGGCCTCTGATTTGTACATTACTTACCTTGAAATCGCTTATGGCATTCCTACAATGAAAATATAGAACTCGCTTCGCTCGTTCTACATTTTCAATGTCGTATAGACATCGTATTAACATTGCTATTGTTCAATATAGACATCGGGATCAACCATGCAAGTAAGACCTCCATTACATAATTTGGAAACATTCAACAGTTAAAAAAATAGGGAAGATAAAAAAGAAGTCAAGTAGGATTTGCAAAATTAAGTCAGAGCACGTCTCGATTCGTCCACCTGGATTCGCTTCAAGATATTCCGTTCGGCGGGTGGCGGAGATGGCAGCGGCGTTTCCGCGAAGAATCGCAAGTGATATGCCTTGACGAAGCCATCTTGACTCTCTAGGATCGCCGGTGTTCTTTGTAATGAGGCGTCCGAGATCTTTCAGGAAGGCCGATCCAACTTCGCCAATCATTCCGGAGGTTTCGACCGCAAGTGGTACAAACAAATCTTTCTGAGCTAGTTGTTTATATTTAATTATTTTCCGCTCTTCTGCATTTCGTGCTCCGGATCCTGGAGAGGTAGAATTCTGCATGATGTCAAAAGTAGCGTAGGTATCCGAGCAGGTGGCGTCTCAAGCTAGACATTTTCCAAGTTTGAAAGGAAAAATGGTAAGGCCATCGGATCTCCGTCCATCTCCGCGGTCGTGTCCGACAGGTTCCAGGACTGACGGGATACCTGCGCTTGTCAGGCTACGTTTCACAACATCATTAAGATTGGCGTGACATGAGAAACGTCGTGCGCTGAAGCGACAGGAAAGTCTGTGGTGCCCAAAACTGTCGACCGGATGATTACAATACTATGCAGTTATGTGGTTCGTAGATAGAGCAGCCAAGACATGCCGGTTCGAACAGATTCCTTGTCCAAGAGATTTCTAAAGTTCGGAATAGGGAGAGCTTGCAACCAGGCTCCAGTATGGGGCACTGCCGCAGAGAAGTCGAGTCCGATTGATTTGGTTCGCGTCGGTGAGCTGACCAGAAAAAGTCTCAATGCAGAGGCGGTCATCCCATTTGCGTTGCAATAAAAAATCACTACGATTAGGAGATGCACTATTATGAGAACCAGGTATGCTAGCGTCGAATTGATCCAAAGCTTTCCTCAAGGAAATTGATGAAAATTTTTCCTCATAGCCAGGACGCAATTGGGGTATCAAATCTTTAGAAGAAAGAATTGATGAGATGAAACAGGGAAGGGCAAGACTGCGTACGCTCCTCACTCCTAACCCTCCTAATCGCATAGGAAGCGATAATTGGGTCCTGGCTGTTCTTTTTTCGCTGATATCAACGTTTGATATTGTGCTCAATGTTTTATTGATAATTTCATCGATTGATTCAAGTGCACCTTCATCCAGGAACAACGGTGAAGATCTCATCAGAAAATCCAATCATGGGGCAGATATATAGTTTATCAAAAGGAAAAGGGCGGGATGACTGTCCAAATGAGTAAGTCTGTCACACAGGAGATCAATTTGGTTTTTTGCTTTGTCGATTGAGACGTGAAGGTTGTCAGGATGAATGGGTGCGCCTAATAAAGAAAATGATTCGGGTACAACTTCGATGATCTCTGAAATGACTTCTCGTACTGATTCGATGGTTGCATTTTTGAGATCAGCAGATTTAAGATAAAACAATTCACATTTCCGTTGATTTAGCTGCAAGCCGATGGAAGGTAATGTAGAAGGTAAGGTCTGACTGACGCTTCAAGAAGAAACGCCTAATGTAGAAGAAACTTTGACTGATTTGGTTCCCATTCAGCTCAATGCTGCAGATGCTCTTCAAGCTGTGAATAGCCAATGACTTGCTATTTTTGGTGGAAGATTGGACCCAGTTTCTGTACGTGAAATGCTTAGTCGCATAGAGGAATCTGGTTTACGTGCTTTACGTGAACCTTCCTCATGGAGTTATCAGAGCGTTTTCCATGTGTAGCAGGAAGAACACTTAGACGTCGGAAATCAGGTCACCTAATCCGTTTGATTGAAGATTGCTGTGCTCTGGGCAGTTCTGCATCACAAGAAATGTTGTTGCACTCTGCTGATAAGGATTCTCTTTCTCCTGCAGCTTGTACACTGTAAATCGCTGGATACGAAAATTACATACAAACATATGCCAAAATCACATACAATTTGAAATTAACATTTAATACGAGATTCTCGTATGCTTACAGAGATCTCGTGTGTTTTTCATACGAAGCCTCACTTACTTTCGTATGTGATTGGCATGCAGCGATACGAACTATTCTATCTGTGATTGGCTGTTTTACACTGAAATACGAGTTGTTGGTATGTTTTATATACGAGACCCGATGCAAATTCATTTTCATTCGTATGCCTCTGGTATGTTGAGCTTTAAGTCACATAGCAAAAAAATATTTTATATACTACTGTCAAACACATTTTTCAGTAATATCAGTCGTGAATATTTCTTTTTGATAGTGTGATATTAGACTTGATTAGAATTATTGTGAATTTTATACTCCACGAGCATGTCGTCACTGCTACTTGTCTAGAATATTAACAGGACGCTTGGTTAGCTCTACTTTATGAACCAAGTTGATTAACATCAATTTATTCAAACAATATCTTTTGTGCAACCATGTTGACTAATGCATCTCAAGCATAACTATTTTTGCGTTCATGAATTATAATGTGTTTTTATTTCAGATTGATAATATGCTTAATTTCAAAATTACATAATGCATAATTGTTGATGGTTGAATACTTATTGATTATTTATGAAATCAGCATTACTACGCAAGTTTTTGGGCACTACGAAATCATCGTCACTCCTTACTTTATTAATGAACGTTAGTCGCAATAAGTTCATTTTACTTTTTCATCATTCGGTAAACATTTAGGCCTGTATTTTTACAATTCAAACCTTATCAATATCATATTTCAATCAAGAATGTGTTCCCAGTATTGGTGTAAGAATATGAATTATTAAAAAAGTGTTGTTTTAAAGCTGTTCTGCATTCTTCTAAGCGTGTACGCATTTTGTTGCTTTGCAAATTTCATTCATTGTAAGATGCAACAGACTTCCATTCTGGAAGGAAATCATTTGGTTCTATGTAAAAGATCAGAAACAGCCATTCCATGTTAGAAGCAAGAAAATGTAGAAATCTGGTCGCGGATTTCTACGTTTAACCTCCCTACTGATCTCATAGAATAGCTTGTCTTCTAAATCTGTGGTAAATGTCCCATAGTCATTGTGATTACGCGAATATTACTATAAAATTTATCCCGCACTCCCAGAAGGACCAGATTAACAATATTGTCCTTCGACATTTTTCCTGTTATGGTAATATACCCTCACGTATTTAGAGGATAAGGTGATGGTAAATGAATTTAATACCGAAAGTAAAGTTTTGATTTGAGCTCAAAATATGGAAATTTCAAGAACTTTAAACAAACTTGAATATCACAATAATGTCACAATTGCTTGTCGCTCTCAGATTCTATTAACAAGATCAATTTTGCAGCATACTGGAAATGTTCTATTGTTGAGATTATAACTGAAGCTGTTCAGACATACACTATACCTCACTTTATCAAGATTGCTGGTGCGAACTGTGTTATTTAGTTATTATTTGTTCTTCTAAATCATGATTTTCTGCTTCAGTCACAAGCATTAGTACATTTAATATATTTCCAAAAAAATGGAAATGCATTCTAAGTGACTGTTGTACATTGCTTGATTTGGGAGCTGAGATTTTCCGGTGCAGACGCTTTTTGATAGAGTGTTCTCTCTGCGTTCATGAGAACTGAGTTCAAATCTAGATCTGATGAAACCTAAGCTGCTATTAAAATGCACTCTGCATTCTTCCTGAACAATCAACACAGAATAATGACAGGGATTATTGAAGCCCGTCCACATGAGGAAAGTGCTTTGTTTAATCTAGTTCTCTGTATAAACCAGTTTTATTCATGTATTTATTTTCATCTTTTTCATTCATTTGATGATGATTCTGGGAGTATCTGATTTAATATGCAAATACTGATGTCTCTCTCTCTTATCTTTTATCGCATATCCCCGGTGAAATCATGAAATTCATGGTTCATCTGAATCATGGTCGATTTCCAATTCAACATTGTCACTGACTCTCAAGTCAGATTACTGTGCAAAGATCGGGCATTACTTTTTACTCACCCTATATATACAGATATATACCAAAAAATATTTTGGTATGCATCCTTCGTATGCGATTGGTATTGAGCGATTTACAATGTAGAGACCAGGAAAGTAACTTAGGCGTTCACTGTGAACTTGCTAATTCAGCTTTGCCAGCTCAATTATCTGAATTGATTAGGAAAATTCTACAAACTTCAAACTGAAATCAAGGAACTGAAAAAAATGCTTCAATACGAGATAAGCGGTTAGCAAAACTTGAGGGAGAGCGTAAATATGGAGTATCATCTTCTGCTGTTGCAAATAAGGGTAATCAAGCAGACTCTCAATGTTGGGATGATATACCTGTGAGTTCAAGTGCTTTAGCTTCCACGTCTAATTTCATGCATCAAATAGTCATTGAAGAGCACGGCTCAGATCAGCTGCCTGCGAAATCAGACACGTTCACTGCAACTGCCACCATATTCAAACCACATGTCAGAAATCTGATGAGCATCGTTTAGAGCAGCATATTGTCTCTTCTAGAACTTGCAAAGTTGAGTCATTTGAGAGTTCTAATACGAAGACAGGTCAGTTGATTTCGGCATTAAATATTGAGCATTTAGGCAAAGCAATCGCCAAAGCTTTACCTATTCGAATTTTTAGTTTTTCGCAGCCTGCTGATGGCATATTGTCTTTCATCCTTGTCAATGCATAAAATTGACATGAAAGCCGACAATATAGACAACATAGACATCTGTTTATTAATAGCACAGTCATCAGACACTCAAACACAACACAAAAATGGACCACAACATCTTATTAGGACAACCTTCGACATCTGGATAAGAAGCTTTCTTTTAGACATAATAGCGCTGAGTGTAGTTCAATATTGCTAAGATATCACACAATAATATATTGCAAAGATTTACACAAACAATTGATTATAACCAGTTATTTACTGTAAGGAAGATGTCTTAGCAATGTAGGAATACCATATGAGATTTCAAGGTAGTAATGTATAAATCAGAGGCCGCGTTAGCGTCCAACGATTTGTTCATTACTTACCGAGATATCTCATGTGGTGTTTCCATTGTCTACTTATACATCTATATCTATCTATAGACTTCCTGTAACAGAACATTCTTCTGCAATTTATAAGTCTATGATATTAGCAGAAACGTCTATGTTATAAATGTTGAAAAATGACGGCCGGGTAATGCCATTGCTGCCTGCCGACAGCAGGCAGCAATATACAATCTGCCATTACTCCTGTATCATTGCACCATGGATTTAGAAATAAGATAACAATGTAAATTGTGAGTTATGATTTCCTCATATGTGTATTGTTTGGTTGCTGTGAGAAAGGTGCATTTGAGAATCGCGTGTGTGTGTCGCAATGTCGTGAGTGAGATACGGAAAGCAACGGGATGTTTATGCAAGATGGAGCCCCCTGCAACATTGTCCGTGTTGTGAAGCGATATTTGAATGAAACATGTATCAAAGTCACTTTCCAGGAGTAGCCATCTCCGACGCAAACCTAAATGGGCTATCATAAGGCATCGGTTGCATAAGATATTTTGGGTTGCTATCAAGCAGCAACTCAGTGCTATTATGTCTAAAAGAAAGATTCTTATCTAGATGTCGAAGGTTGTCCTGGTCATTTTTTGTGTTGTGTTTGAGTGTCTACTGTCTGTGTTATTGATCAATAGATGTCTGTGTTATGGTATGTTGTTGGCATGCATGTCTATTTGATGTATAGACAATAGTGGAAGATAAGATGACATCAACAAGTAACGAGCTACAAAAAACTAAAAAGAAATATGGATGGTCCTATTAAAATGTCGCGGACTGTATGATTCATGAAAGTGATTTTTCCATCCCCCGCTACACACCAGACTTTTCACAGTCTGTAAACATTCAAAATTTGCTGAAGCAGCAGAAATAGAAAGCAAAAACATTCTGCTAGTTTCAATCGGATTTATTGTTATCAGAAAAAGAGCTATAATACAAAGAATCTTTCTTATTCAGCGATGAACTCTCTGATGACTCTCTGGAAAGTGTTTCATCCAATTTCGCATCTTTGGTTTCCTTTGGCAGCAGGAAAATTAATGCACTTGCAAACAATAAAAATAAGCAGTTCAATATTAGAGATAATCTCATGTTGTGTTGAGCCAGTACCTGAAATGAGCAAGTATATTTCGTACATATCACGAACAATAGTACGTAGGTAACATTCGGAGGACGATAGCTTACCACTCTTACAGAAATTTGTAGGGCACCTTGCGGCTATTTATAGTGACAAAAATCAATTGAAATTTTTTTAGTGTTGCTCTGTAGTTAACCCATTAACGCCCAGACGCAGAATTTCCTGTGTGAAGACATTTTCTAAATTTCTATTCTAGGAACTTTGTCGCTATATTTTTAGGTGGTTCTACGACAAACTAAAGGCTTATATGATACTTTGCAGCACAGTTTTGTATTTCCACACATCTAGTCATTGTTCGATAATGGCAAAGTTACTAGCATTTTATGTAAAAATTCAATCAAATGTTATTGTCCAACATAATCATCGGTGAAATACGATATTTCAAAAAATGTTTTCAAATTGATCGTTTGGATGGATAAGTGAAACATACATGTAAGTGGAAATCGGGCTCCAGTCATATCATGGCATCAAAAGGTTGATTTGCAGCACGCGGGATATCCTGCGTGTGGGGCTGGGAAGACGTGTGTACTTTCATAGGTTGAGATGTTGAAGAGGCCTTGGTTAATGATTCTTTTAAAAGTTTTTGTTGGGAAGCCAAGTAGACAGGATGGTAATAATTTTTATACTTTATTAATTCGGCCTTAGAAATTATTCAAAACTTTAGTTACATTATTTCTATGATTCCTGAGAAGACTGAAAGCAGGAACTAACCTAGAAAGATAAACAATAATAAACATCATGGCATGTCTGAATATCTACAAAAATGAAGCATACTGCGGTAGAGTGACTGAAGTTACAATGGAAAAATGCACTGGGAAATTAATGATACATATACATAAAGAAATTCATAGAAGGCATCTTGCTTGTCTTTATTATTGATTTTTGGTTTTAGCTTGTTGATGTACAGTACCTCTGTTTTTCTGATGTTGCAGCTGTCTTTGTCAGATGGTATTGGTGGTAATGGAAGAGAGTAAATGTTTGAAGACAGAGCTTATGTTGTTGGCCAAATGTTCTTTTATCCTTGTATGAAAAAATCTGATCGTGCTTCCAATGTATGTATTCTTGCAGACACTACAGGTTATTCCGCAAATTATATTCTTTCGTAAGCACAAGCAGGCATTTTTAAGGTGCAACTACATAGAGTACAATCGGTGTGTTTGTGAGATCTTGAGATACTGACGAATTGCATTGCCTTTTCTTACCAAGCGAACATCGATGTTTTCATTTTTGATTATGTGTTTTATTTTACGATCAATTTCATCAGACACATAAGGAAATTTGAAATTGAATGGTTCAGATTTATTCAGATTCTTATAAGTTTATTTTCTGTTTCTTTTTCTTAGATTTTGTTTTCGCATTTTTATCACATGATTCGGATAGTCATTCAACTTAAGTGTTCGATCGAATTCCTGAATATGTTTATTAAGTAGCACGCTACCCGAGCAGAGATTTTTTTAACCTGCAACTGGACACAATTTCTGCAGTTCTAAATTCAAATGTGCAGTCGGTTTTTTTTGTTTGAGCAGTTGAAAAATTGTAGTCATGAAAATAGGAAAATTAAAAACGTAGGAGAAAGTGGAGTGGATGTCAATATATGAATGACAACTGCATGCGCAACAATAAGCAAATATTAAGACATATGACTATTTGCTGAAAATTGAAATTTGAAAACGATTGCCTTTTATGATTGCTTGTCAACTGTCAGGCTAAGTTCCACGTCTAAGCTCTAGGTGCACATTTGGAGAGCTATGTTCGCCCTATATGTCAGTGCGCCATTATTTTATTCTGGAGGCCAAGGTGATGCGGTGCCTTGCCACCGTCACTGCCTTTATGCATTGTGAATTGCAAAACTGATAAATGCACATGCAGTTCTAACAGAGAACATAGATGTATATTAGCGTCGAGCACAGAAACTGTTAGTCAGTTATGAAACAAATTTCGTGAAAGACCGAGTCGTGGACAAAGAAAGGAAATTTTTTAAATGTACATGTATGCCATGACTTGCAAGTTTCATTTGTTTTTTGCATGCGACTCATCTAGCTCGAAAGTAGGCAAACCTTTCTAGTAGCAGACCACATCATGGATCTGTTTAGCTTTGTGGTCACCTGTAGTAAGGTACTACAGAAATCAGAATCATTGAAATGATAATAGTAGAACCCTCAACTTTTTAAGAAAATGTGATAATTAAAAGCAGATGCTTAATGAACAAATTTGATATCAAAAATGATACCTAACCAAAATGTTAACCTGTGGTTTGTTTAACGATTTCCAAAACATTCTGCTAGTTGAACACATGCTTAGGGGTTTTTCTGAAAGTTTACCACAGGGATAAATATGGAGTTTCCAGAAATATCAACCATGCACAGAAATTGTACCAACAAGTCTGCACCTAAGCAAGATTTCGGAAAGCTCAAATACTTGCTTAAATCCGTGGAAAATATTGCAAAAGTAATCTTAACAAAGGAAATCTGCTGATCTATATCGAAATCTATATTTGAAGTATTTTACAAAATCTAGGCAGATACACATAAATTGGGAATGCATTTCTAGAAAATTCTGCAATATACAGGGTGACTCAAAAGTCTTAATCGGGTTTCAAATCAAGATTTCTCAGCAAGTATTTACACTAAAAACTTAATTTTTCGTTTATGGTGTAGAGGAAGAACCAGAATTTTAGTAACAGTTCGCAATTGTGAAAAAAATCACGTCAAAGTTCCAGCGAAGCTCACTCTTATTATGGAGATCTTCAAATTTTTCAGATGTCATGAAAAGCGTTTTTCACTTAAAAATGTTTTCTCATTAACTACAGCCAAAAATCCTTTATTATGAAATCTGATTGATTTAGCGACCTACAAGGCTACGTCCATTAAGTTACTAGTGGAAGGTAAATAGAATAATGAAGAAAGATAATAAAGAAGAAAGGTAAGCTAACCATTTCCATCAATGTGTAATTGGTACTTGCTATGATGGCGATCAAGCTTCTACATTCCGCATTGGTTATGCATGATGTCACAATGTCTTTGAAGTGAAGCATAGGCCTAGATATATGTGAAAAGAAGGATCTCAAAAATCGTTTAGTACTAGTAGTTGATATTCACTTGTTGCTCATAGAAGCCATAGTGACGCTATCGACAGAGGATCGAATCGACGTTGTGTTGCTTATGGCAAAATACGAATCCATAACTGCCGCCCAACGGCAATGGCAAAAATTTTTGCATCACAGCCACCTTCTGAGAGCACATTACGACTGGTGTTTAAGAAACTGACCGAAACGGTTACCGTCCAAGATGCAGAGTTAAGTCGTGGCCTATTCCTTGCTGAGGGTGATGTTTTGCGTGTCAAGGAAGAGTTTGAGAATAGTACAAGATCATCGTTGCGGGATGCAGCCAATAAGCTTGATATGCCACCTGAGACTGTTCGACGTACTTTGAAGAGAACAATTGGCATGAAGTAATTTCATATTTCACGTGTGCATAAACTGCTACCGGACGACTGTGAACCAAGGCTTCAGTTTTGCGAAGAAATTACCGGATATGCGATGATCCCAGTTTCATCCATAAACTCTTTTTTTGACGAGGCAATCTTTCATTTGAGTGGCAAAATTAAAATTCACAACTGTATGATTTGGGAGTATGAAAATTCACATTTACATTTATGTAACGAGATTCCCTTGAAATCGAATGGACTGCTGGTCTGGGCGGTCATGTTTTGCGACCGGATTATCGGACCTAGCTTCTTTGAATCAATATTGGCCAGAGACTCTTATCGTGAGATGTTGAAGGATTATTATATTCTGGAACTAAAGAGACTACGAACATTTTGGACTAAGCTTTTTCAACAAGATGGCGCACGGCCTCATTGAGGTCTGAATGTCAGAGAATTTCTCAACATCCAATTCCCTAATCGACAGATTGGCCAAAACGGTCCCATCCACTGGCCAGCTAGGAGCCCAGATCTGACGCCTCTTGATTATTTTTTGTGGGGTCATACCAAGGATAATTTATTTTATTTTGGTGTATAAGAATAGGCCAACGAACAACAAAGAACTGCGAGTGAAGACTACTGAAGCAGTAAAGTCCGTGATGAAAGTCACGATCAATGAGACTTTTGAAAACTTCAAAAAAATGCGTCATTCTTAGTACCGAAGTTAAGGGAGCTCACTTCCAGATTCCAGCATATATAGTAAAAATGCAAGTCGTTTTGGAAATTCTGGTTCTTCCTCTACAGCATAAACGAAAAATTAAGTTCATCGTGTAAATACTTGCTGAGAAATCTCAATTTGAAAACCGATTAAGACTTTTGAGTCACCCTGTATATTCTTCGTCAGGGCTGAAACTGGCCGGAGTAATTGAAACCAGCCAGCTGGAGTTGACAACGCCCTCACGAAAATTTTTCATGAGAACTCATGAAATTTAAAGCGGATGCATGAGATTTTTATGAGACCTCATGAGGTTATGATGAGTCTCATAATATTCTCATAAGAAAATATTTAACTCATGATGTTCTCATGATGCTTTCATGAGAATATAATGAGTGGTAATGAGAACATTTATGAGGATAATATCTCATGATGCGTTCATGGGAAAATCATGAGGTTTTTGTGAAAATAAGTTTGTAAGTAGTAAGGTACGCATGCTAGCCGCGAAAGGAAAGAGACATAAGAAGGCTTATTCAATCGACAAGAATCTCCAAGTTCAGTCTATAAAGGTTAAAAAGCAACAATATAAAATACATCATAGCGATCTGCAACAGCCATCTCGAGATGATGCATAGATAATTTGACTTTACAATTAGATGTTGAACGCAAGATGTTGAAAATAGAGATATATAAAATCACAGTTCACTATCTTATCGTGATAGCATTAATGGTTCATTTGTTGCAAATACTGAATTAGCTTTGTGGACATGGCGTGGAAATGTTCAGGGAACGGTAGCGAGGCCAAGAAAACCTAAAAAAATAGATGACAGAAAAGTAAGTTCGGAAGTATGAAAGAGCAACTGTTAATCTATTAATGAGATTTTTATGAGAAACTCATGAAATTTGATGAGATATTTTATGCGAAAACGTTCCAAATCCGCATGAAATTTCATGAGACATATATGAGAAGAAATCTCATGAAAAATCATGAGGAATTTTCGTGTGGGCGTACAACGTTAATCAAAATTGATCGCATGCCGCTAACTTCAGTCAATGCTCTACCATCCACCGTCAAGTGTTCAAGCAGTAGGCGCTAGTGGTACTACATGTGGTCGCATTGAAATCCAATCATTAATTTTAGCTCCTCGAGATTATTTTTAATTATTCGAGATATGAAAGATTCAATAGATAGGCTAAGGAATACACAATTCTTACAACATTCATGCAGCTGACCAAGCGACGGGAGATCGCAGTCATTATCGCAGCACAGCAAAAAATCAAGCTCTTCTTTCTTTTGAGGTTGATTTCTATTACCGCTAAAAATATACAGAAGTTGATGGCACTTCGGCGTCCCGCGCTTTCAGAAGTCGATAGAAACAAGATGGAACTTAAAAGAAAGCGGTTCTTGATTTTATATTTGCTGCCATAAAAAAGTATTCATGTAGATTACAATGCGCATAGGATGCTGAAAATTTTAACTGAGATAAAGTCCGTTTGATTACATGCATAAGTTAGTAATGTTTTTCAGTTTAAGAGACAATTCGCAGCATTTATGTCAATTAGAAAACGTATAGGTAAATTTTTGAATATGTTAGACTTATAATACATGCTCCTACAATGCTGCTTTTCTTTTGATTGACTAAACGAGTTCTTCTAGAGTGATGCATCGTTAATGATCAACATATAGTCCCAATAAAATTAACCGGAAGACCGGTCTTCAAAATTCATTCCTGTTCTATCCCAGTAATGCGTAATCACAGAAGAAAGAGAACATAAGAAAATTGGTTCGACGCTTTGAAACTAATTATTTTATCGTATGAATCTAACCTTTCTCACGCCAAATAAGTTATTTCGGTTCTGATTTGGTCGATGATTTATCGAGATGATATGCTGCTGAAACTATGAGTCTGTCTCGAAGATGAGACCGATCAGATGTATTGATTAAAATGTTGGAGCTCATTTAAGTTGAAATCAGACTGCTAATGTTATTCAAGTGAAAGGACTTTGATTTTTCTCGAAATTAATGTTCATGCAAAAATCATGCTATGTTCAACTGCAAAATCCGATGCCATAAGAAATTAAAGCCTACGGAACGTTCTTTGTACAAATAATCAAGAGTGATGATAAGTTTATCACGTCCGTGCCTCTCTTTCAGGATTTTGATTTGCATTTTTTCAAAATCTGATCAAATTTTGTCGAATAAGTTGTCACTAAAAAATTATTTTCCAAATATTCATTTGTGAGAGAGGATCGAGGAGTTCGCTGAGTCCCCCTGGCAGCCTACATCTCATGGGGCATCAGCAACATACTGCGTCAATTACGAGAACAAAGGTAGCGAGGCCTTGCATGTTGATCGCATTTACATGTAATTGTAATACATTTAAATGTGCACATTTATCTAGATGGCTTCACTGCATTAAGTCAAAGTTCACATGCACTCTTTCAAGAGAATGCACTATGTCCTACTGTCTAGAGGAAAATACAAAGTAAGAAATTTAGTAATCGTCATTAAGCCTGTGACAAACAGATGCTTTGCATTTAATTAAAATTTGCTTGTCAAGTTATATATTACCCAACAAATGATTCCCTAGAGGAAATGAAAAAAATGATCTCAAGCTTAGCTATGACTGAACAAATTAGCGAATCTTATGTTCAGAAGAATCCCTGCCCAAAGGAAGCATCGGAAGGTCAATGTCGAAATGACAAATCTTGTGCAATTGTAAATTTTTCTTAAAATAACCCTGCGCTGATCCTAGCCGCTGCTACTTCGAGTTTAGTTACTCGCACTGGCACGTGCACGATGAAGTTCCATTATTTTGATTTCTCCATATAGAGGAGTATTTCCTCTGACAGACATTCACGTCCCTCCGCGGTGTCAATTAGAATACTCATGAAGTGAGCATCCGGTTCATCTTTCAGTTTCTTGGCAACCTCTCATCTCCCTAACTTCCTTAAACATAATTTCATAATATTTATACATGAAATACAAAATATAAGCAACTGATCAGAAGTAGGATAAAGAAGGAGTACATTCGATGTAGCGTGCATGTATCATGAAAAATTTTTCACATTAATCGGCTTATGCGAATGTCGGATCGGATCATATTCGAAGTTTGAAAATATGTTATCTGATCGGATTCATTCGGATTCACCTTCTCCTCTTCGTATTCGGTCTGATTTGGGTTTCGCTTTTGACCCTCACGAAGATTTCTCATGAATGTTCATGAGATTCTTCCCATACATATCTCATGAAATTTCATGCGGAATTGGAACGTTTTCGCATGAAATATCTCATCATATTTCATGACTTTCTCATAAAAATCTCATTTAAAAATGTTATGTTGCTTTTTCATACTTATTAATTTAATTTTCTGGCATTTGTTTTATAAGTATTTCATAGCCTTGCCACATTGCCCCAGATCCTTCCCACGCGATGTCCACAATAGTATTTTTACTATGACAGAAAATTAAACTGTAAATACAATGTCAATTTCAACATCTTGCATAGTAATGCTCATTGTATACCGTAATCAAATTGCTTATGCATCATTTCGAAAAGACTGTTGCAGATCGCGATGATATATTCTACACTATATTTTTGCTGTTTTTCCTTCATGGACTAAACTTGGAGATTCGTATCGATTGAACAAGTTTTCTTATGACTCTTTAATTTCGCGGCTAGTATGCATAAGTTACTGCTCATAAACATGTTGCAAGTAGGCCTGCCATAATGATATAATATTTTCACACAAATCTCATAAATACTCATGAACGCATTATGAGATATTATCCTCATGAATGATCTCAATACCATTCATTCTATTCTCATCAAAGTATCATGGGAACATCATGAAATAAATAATTTCTTATGACCCATGAGACTCATAAAAATTTCATGAGTTCTCATGAAAAATTTTCGTGAGGGGATTCAATCCCAACAATCGATCAGATGTGCACATATACATTAATTTAAGGGTCCACACTATCCTGCATGTGATTGCTGTCTCACCCGCAAAGAAGTTTATATATCTAAAATTGCGGTTGTGGCGTTTGCGACCGCAGTGAGTTTCTCAAATGGGCGGCAGCGATTGCGGCGCAATTTTCATTTTTATTTTTGATTACCCAATAACCTACTGCCAGTGAATTCACTACCCGTGGTTCGTAACCTCTACCCGCACGTCACTTCCGGTATTCTGCCTTTATGCACAATCCCAAAACTACGACTGACGAGTTCATCTCATCGTCACTAGGCCCCGACAGTTAATCCGGAAATTAACATCGCTTTTGAGACTCACCATTGTAATTAACGGGCTGAATCCCGTACCGATTCTTCCCATTGTCTGCAGAAAGCCAAGAGCTGTGTTTCGAATTGATGTTGGATACAGTTCTAAGGTAAATATGCATAAACCATCTCCGAGTGCCAAAGTAAAACATCTGCAAAGCATGATGTTGATCATTCTACCTGCAAATCCAAAACAAAAGTCCAAGCAGAAAAGTAGAATTGCTGCTAAAACCGCACAGAGCATTGTACCATACTTTCTTCCAATCCAGTCCAGCAGAAATCCGTCGACAATAGAGCTGAGCAAATCTCCCACTGCGGCTAAAGTAAGCACGATGTAAAAATTATAATCTAGCTGTTCACAACACGAGGAATCGCCACTAATATCCACCGTAGACCACATGGAACTGTTTTGAAGACACGGGTAGTGAATTAATTGCAACTGTGCAGATAGAATGACGGCATTTAAGTATTCCATTCCTGTAATTGTCCAGATTACCGACAAGATAATGGTCATTCTCAAATGCTTTGAATGGAAAATATGCCAGAAGCTGCCTTTATTGCCCGATATAGCATCAATTCGATAAAATGAGTCCGGAATTCCCACTTTATTTATCCGTGACAGTTTCTCGATAAGTTTGCGTGCATTCTCGAAATCGTGGTTGATGAGATGAAATCGCAAAGTGTCATCGCAGAATATGAGAGGAACCATGGATATGAGAACAGGAACAGTTGTTAGCACTAACAACCATCTCCAACCGAGAATTGGTATCACAAAGGCTGATATTGCAATCAAGTAGAAACTGCCAATTGACCAGGATACAAATAATGCTGCTTGGGCTTTGGCGCGGTATCTAATCGGGAAGGTCTCTGCCAAATAAGTTGATGAAACAATGAGAATGGCACCACTACCAAAACCTGAAAGAAGATGAAGTGGTATTATCAAAATTTTATAAGTCTGCCTTCCCTCAGACATCCTTGAATAGGGTTTAAAAACATGGCTTCCTGGGAAGTGAGTGCGAACAGGTAGAATACTCCTATGTATTAGATGTATATATATATATATATATATATATATATATATATATATATATATATATATATATATATACCCACAACTGTAAGTTGTAAGTTGTATGATATGAGCATGGCACATAACATGTCACAGTTATTGACATCACAAATGAACTTAAACATCTAAGCAACTTTTGAAGTTGAATAGTGTGTTGAATAGTTAGTTCATTTAAAGTGATATGAAGAGTATGCCCTGGTAATCATAATGCTAATGATACGATAGGATCTCCATTCTTCACAAACGTTAAATTCGAAGCGTGCGAGCTCATTCCTCCCTAATATCATGATAGAGGAAGGGCACATCTAGTTTGTCCAATTACAAATAGAAAAATCGACAAATTCAAATCGGAGCACACGCGATGCCGGTGTTGTAATATGCAGATTGTAGATATTGACATGTGGGCACACCCGGTAGAAAGAAAGCATAATGTTTTAAAAGCATCTTTGAAGCATTTAAAACCTTATTTGCAAGCATAAAGGATATAAAACTAACTTCGTCTTTTTATTATATTTTGAAAAAAAGTAATTTATTTACTCTACAGAGTTTGTATTTACTTTACATTAATAAAGTATACTTATAAAGTATAAAGCAGATCGTAGGTAGCATGTACGCTCTTCTTGATCCATCTATGATGCAGTACCCTCTACCTAAATATTTACTGTGTTTTACTTTTAACACAGCGAAGACCAATGATAGCCATGGTGCGTCCACAATTTGTGATTCGTATTGAAATAATTAATACATCAATGATTTTATCTGGATGTGACGTAGACGCATGACTTTATAATTATATGATGTCTAAAAGACTTCCCTATGATTGCAATTATTCTAATAGTGAATTGACTCTCATGGACTAATGGCCCCGTGTTCTAACGACTGATCGCATCGAATTTCCTTTTTACCGCCACCTCACGAAGGCTTTGTTTAAGTTGAAGAAGTTTATTCTTCACATGCAGCAATATAACGTTGACATGGATTTCTGAGGGCAACAATGTAGGACATTGAGGGCGCACAAGCGCCTAAAAATGTCCTAAATTGTTGCCCGAAAAAAGCTATGTTAATAATATTGTGCGTAATTGAAATGAACTGGGCAGCAATCCTATGAATGCAGATGTAGATATACGATGATTGAGATTTCAAAAATGTCTTTCACATGCATAGATAGAAAAATCATCATTACGGGATACATAGTTGCCTACCTTTTTCCACATTGTACCATAGCTCAATTAAGCACAATAGTATATCAAATTACTATAGCTGATAAAGAGTTTAATGCTACATCCGAAAAGCCTATATATCAGCCTTCATTTATCTCGAATGAGGAAAGTTTATTGAGAATTGAAGATTGAAGATTGTTCATTCTTCATCGCCCTGGACTACTAAGTGCATAACATATAGCAAAATGTAGAAGCAAAGTGTTGACAACCGCAGCAATTAAAAAGAGAAATTGAATGGAATCAACAATTTGTCACAGTCTCAGGCTCAGAAGAAAAAGATGAATGTATAGATGACATATTTTATGGCACCTGAGCAAACTTCATGTTTAAAAATGTATGATGCACCTATTGTTTTAAATCGCAACACCATTATATGCGTAAATAACGGTGACAAAAGTAAAGAAAATGAGTTACAATGTTCTACATGATGCAGTTGTAGAGAAAGCCCTCGCGTTACATTGGGGACGATGTTGAGCTGAAAATTTGTGCCGAGGAAAAATTAGCATTGCTCCAGTTGGCGATTATTGTTCTCAAGGGAGCCTTAGAGACGGAGACGTGCTATTTTCCTTTTTCATCAGCTTAAAGGAACCCATTAAACGCGGCTCCATGATAAAAGTGTAGAAAACAAATGATATTTGGCCATTAGAGTAGGTTTATGCCAACTAAGATATACGCAAAGAATTATCGGTGTGAGAAGACAGGAAATTGATTTATTACTATGATCCAGAGGAGGGCGTAGTTAATCGATTCCGCTCGATTAATCGTTCGACGGAATCAATAGCGCGATTCTTGAACGATCAGGAATCGTGCGATTTCTTTCGCCAAATTACTTCTCAATGAAATTTGCTTAATGAGGAAAACATTAGGTTATTTTTCTATTCTCTTGTTCAACATTTGAAATAATTGCACTGAATGGAAGTGACAACTACGTGTACTATGTATGTGCAGGTGCTGAAGCTGAGATCAGGATAGCTAGGATAATGCAGAATTGCAGTGTGACACGACGCTTTCATTCCCACACCACAGCGAATCTTCATGAAAATCCCATAGAAATTCCAAGCATCGCAGGAATGCATCATCATCGTTAAACATGATCGTTTTATGCACGATTAATGCGGTCATGCATACTGTCAAGTAAAAGGAGGTCCCTTTGATTTTAGCTCTCCGTATTGGAAGCATTATTGATAGGAATTAATTCATGATTTACATTTAACATGTATGCTATGAACTTAAAGCCGGTAACAATTGCACTCATATAGCCTAACATTTGCTAGTACTTTGTAAACTTTAGTCTCAATTGATTGATACATAATTACCAGATTGATGGAAGAAGCGGCAAATGCCTGATAAAATATGGTTAATAAAGACCAAAGGAATCGAAATTGGGAAATGCAAATACTAGGTAGCAAAAAGCGTCAACCAAACGCAAGTCGACACATGTCGCGCACTCTGTCCCCATGTAGCCGCGAACTCGAGTACACAAAAGGCACATTGAAGGCACCAAATTTGTTGCGCCGATTAGACTTCTTCGGTGATGTGATGTAAAGTGAAATATTTGGAGAGTAGTAGTTCGTGGAAGATACAGTAGATTCTTAATAATAGATTCCCAAGACTCCTTGTGCCCTGCTTACGATTTTCTCAGTGTTCTGATTTGCAGCGCCGCACTTTCAAACATTATAAACAGAGATTCGTATTAGATAATAGGGTAGGAAAAATTTCAATTTCCAGATTGGTTTAGTGTCTGATAGCTTCCACTACAATTGAAAATATCGAATTCATAATCAAACTAGTGATATGGAAATTAAGGACAATATGTCAACAAAACTAGCTGCAAGCTTCTCATCACTAAATCTGAGAAAATCTTTAAATATTCAGAATCGCACGATTTTCAATTAATTGTGCACTGAGTCACACGATTCGGAATCGCGCCCGCCACTGCTATGATCTCATATGACACCGCCAACATGTAACATTAGCAAAAAGTCCACAATTTTCGAAAAATGTAATCATTTGTAATTTCGTAGCACAACTGAACATTTACAACACTAAAATAGAAAGCGTAGTTCTTATAAATTTCGTAACACAACTTAATATTCAAAACACTTATTAAAAACTAAAAATATGTCCTTATCATCTGATTGATGCATGCAGTCAACACAGAGTGTCTTGTCAAATTTGATGCAATAAGTGCGAGGCCTCGCCTTACAGGTAGTAAATTGACAACGTCATTAGCTCAGACGAGAAGCAACAAAGTGATTCATTTTGTCCCATCGTACGTTTGCAAGAATACGTGCTGCAATGACTTGTGCGATGTTGCTAGCCGCAGCCCGCATCAGACATGCTGTGACAATGCTTCGACGAAACTCCAGATGATTCGCTGGCCATGTGCTGGAGGAGCGGAACATGACTCAACTGTTGGAGACAGCAGCATCAATTCCATGTAGTATGAGAAGTGGTCAGCATCACTTTGTCGATCGAAATGAACGCAGCGATGTGTTGATCAAAGAGGTCAACATCTCCCATGCTGATATTATATTTATCATTTTTGGCTGTGGATCTGTATTTCGGATATCAATACCTCGGCGTTGAACCACTCCAAGTGGTGTCACAGAAACGAAGTTTGTACCAACTACAACGATGGCATTATCATTTCAGCGTACAAGAAGAACTTCTTGTGAGGTATGAAATCAAGCATCAAGGGATACCCTGGCTTGCCGTTTTAAATCGAAATCATTCTTGAGCGGAGCACGTTCCGTTTGTTCTTTCGCATTGTGCCGGTAGTACGCATGCCCTGATCAGCCAGCTCATCCAGCAACTTTTCGGAAATAAAGAAATTATCTAGATACAATTGAACGGAGTCCGTACTACTGACACAAGCATCTAATAGAGTGTTCACAACATGTGTACCAAGTGGAACATTATTGCAAGGTTGAAGTCGGTCACGACCAACATACAACTGTAGACGGTAGCAGAAACCCAACTTGTCAGAGATGCGCCGTGTGTAATCACAAAGCGCATGGATTTACCACGTGTGATTTGTTTCAGTGGAGACCTCCCAAAATATGGAACAATAGTCTTATATAGAAATAGCTTTATCACATGCGCCCCACTGCATGAAATGGTCGGTGAGCAGCTCAAGGAATTTATTCACCTTAGAAGTCTAGTCTGCAGCTTCAACCTGTTCATTACTGCATGCATGGAAATATTTCTTCCACAGAATTACATTCATCTGCGCGCGCTTCGGTTTCCTAGAAAGGAAGAATTATATGTAACCTTAATATCGAAATGGCACAGAATTAGACAACTTGCTCCTTCTCGACTGGATAATTCATGTATCGCTTGCTATTGGAAATGGCAAACAATAAGCTGTCAGCAGAGGACACCAGAGCCAATGAGAGATGCGTGCGTGGTGTGATATCACTTCGCACACACCAAAACGCACATTGATGCCTGGCTTCGATTCAGTGTATGCACTATACAGTGAGCAATGCCAAGGAGAGGATGTGAAATCATCAAATGAACAAATTTTCGTACGCCTGCTACTTTCTTTAATAATGATCGGAAGGGCCAACAACAAAACTTGTGCGCAATGATCTGAATTATTCGAATCTGAAGGAATTTTGGCAATCGAAGCACTTTGCTGGAACTCACATTAATCCCAAGCGACGGACGACTTTTTTCCTATCTTTGTAAGGTATAAGGAATTCCTTTTTTACCCACTTAGTAGGTTCCTCGATGTGCCATCAATTTCGTATTAATCACACTTCTAGCAAACCGAAGCAGATAAACAAAATATTTAATTCTGTGATTTCTTCAATAGTTGGAAACGGTCTCTTGACATAGCGTTCCGGATGAGATCAATAGAGAGATCCGGGGACACTCTCAGTAGAGGTCTTGCTGAGGACGTGCATGATATCCACTCATGATGAGAATTCTGATTTCATCGCGATTCGTCGAAAATGTGTGGTCATTTTTATCGATTGCGGCGTAGCGATTTGTTTCAGTCACGATAAAGTCAATGACTTTGTCGTTGATGATCGTCTCAAAAACGCTGACTTTGTCTACATGGGCAAGTGCCGTTATCCTTGCAGTCGAGCAGCTGACAGGCCATTTGGTTCTCGAAAGCTAGAATAGTTTGGAGTTTCCTGAGTTAGATGGATGATTCTCGACCACTAGATGGCTGTTCCTGATCTTCGTTTGCGTCTTGGTTCTGATAGCTGATAATTTCAATACTTTCAGGGACATAGATTGGTAGGCAAATCTTCATTGATTTCCACGGTGTGCCCGGAATAAATTTAGTGGTCTAACAGGACCCGGCTTAGATTACACTTTTGTAGGCTCGTATGGACCTCTCTGATAACTTAAAAGCAAATTTTAAAATCTTTCATCGAGGGCACTCTTCTGTAGGCCTACAAATCCAAAATGGCGACCTGATTACCATATATGGCAGGTGAGAAAAATAATTTTGAGATGACCCGTCTCAGATTTCCATCTCTTAGACTAATATGGATCCAATACTGTTCAAGCATGTCGATTTTTGAGGAATTGACCGAGGGCTTTCTTCTGTAGGCCTACAAATCCAAAATGGCGACCTGATTGCCATATATGGCAGGTGAGAAAAATGATGTTCAGATGACCCGTCTCAGATTTCAATCTCATTGCCAAAAATGGATCCAATATTGTTCAGACATGTCACTTTTTGAGAAATCGACGTGGGCCTTTCTGTACAACCCCAATAATATAAGATATGGCGATTTAACTTCCATGCATGGCAGTTGTTTTCACAAATTGACAGCATTGGTGTCATCAGTTGTCATTAAAGCTTGTTGTAATTTTTTATGGTCCTAGATGCCGATAATTACCTGCATTTTCTGTACATCATTCAATTGAAAGGAGCCATATTAGCAATAACTTCTAAAATATGTTTCCATACTACAACAAATGTTTTCAAATAGCTGAAAACGTGTGTAGACCCTACCATGTACGCTGTTGATGTTTTTCAAATAATAGTCGAAGTTTACCCGTCATTATATGTGTTGGCCGTTGTAGTGGCGGATTGCTTGCCACAAACGAGACGAAGTCTCAGGATGATTTATATACATGTAGTTCACTATCAAACGCTTACATGCCTCGTTAAAATATGATTGGATTTGAATATTTGAATCTATATCTATGATTGCATTCATTCTTTTAATGTCGAAATCTACATATACATGTTCTACATCCATCATTAAATATTCGTGCGCTAAGCTATCTTCAGCAGAAGTCCAAGCGAAATTGGAGCAACATTAAAACTCATGAGCTCTTCATTGAGCAGCTGAAATAGATTCGAATTCAATTAGCCGCAAGAGCATGATGTACAGTACATAACATGCAAGCATCAGTGACATTGGAACGCACTTCTTGATTGTTGACATGCAATGGATACGGTAGATAGCGCTGGATAACATGATTCTCTACCATCAATCATCATCTATAGCCAGAGAACTGAAACTTAGTGATTATTACGGTATATAGCTTAAGTTGAGGACTGTACATAATACAACAAAAGTAACGTTGCAGATTCAGTAATAAACGCCATGTAAGCAGGAAACTAAGTCGCCGTCTTATGCGCCTCTGGGGTTTCAGAGAAAAGTCGATTTCTCAAAAAGTGACATGCTTGAACAGTATTGGATCCATGTTAGTCTAAGAGATGGAAATCTGAGACGGGTCATCTCAAAATTATTTTCCTCACCTGCCATATATGGTAATCAGGTCGCCATTTTGGATTTGTAGGCCTACAGAAGAGTGCCCTCGATGAAAGATTTTAAAATTTGCTTTAAAGTTATCAGAGAGGTCCATACGAGCCTACAAAAGTGTAATCTAAGCCTGGTCCTGTTAGACCACTAAATTTATTTCAGGTACACCGTGTTTCATCATCATCACTCAGATGATCCGGGTCTGGTGGAATAATAATTAGGCCAACATCGTTATCTTCATTATTGGAAACTTCAATTTCAGCAGCAGCTTCATCAAGTGTCAAATACCCCAGAATTTGGACAGACCACAGAATTAAGGCGCGTTCACACTAGCTCGATAACGATGAAATCGTGACGATACTTCATTTTCTCAGATCAACAATTTATCGTTGGGCTCGTGTGTTCACATTGTATCGATTAATCGTGACGATAATTCTGATAATTAATCAATTTCACAATTATATCAGTTGTGCTCGTTGCAAAGGAATCATTCTACAGTCATTTTCAATGGATGAAGAATGTCTCGTGGTTTTAGTGCTGCTGTGAAAAAGACGAAAAAAGAGACGCAGCTATTGAACTAATCCATTATCTGCAATAAGAGATGAGCTTTGGGGAGATGAGCCGAACGTCGATGAAGGGCACTTTGACGCATCTGCTTTTGCTTAATTAAGCGATGTTTTTTCTTTTCCTTTTCGGTTATTTTTTGATAGTTAGATGAAGTCTTTCGGAAGCATTCAGTCGAAAAATTTTATCAAATTGTTGTAGGATGTGCTTTTGATTCGAAGTTGAGTGCGAACAGCGCCCTGCTATTCATATTCTTATTTCAGATGATGGCTCGCTTTGTTGTTGATAAAATGTTTGAATTGAAATTTACATTCTTCTCAGCTGGTGCCAGATTTGTTGTTGTGAACTGTTTGAATTGAAATTAATGAAGATATTCTTCTTGGCTGATCATTTTTGTAGAATTCGAACTGACTTGCATTCGTCGTTATGGCAAAGTCAAGAAGACTCGATCGTTCATTTTTTTTTGGCAATTCTATCCCGAATTGTAAATAAAAGTGCTCTGTACATTCAGGATTGATTGAAACAAAAAGTCCTTTCTTGTCCATCTGTGAGTACGAAGCAATCGTCAACACATATTTACAAAATATGAATGGTATTTATGCTATGAAGTGTTTCTCGATGTTGTTTATAAAGAGCGTTGTCATAATGCTTGATAAGGAGGATACCACGGGTAATCCCGTAACTTGCTTATCTTAAGCATTCTACAGAATTCTATAGTTACTCGTTGGCTTTTTAGCATTAAATTATATTTCCTTTATTTCACGAAGTCTTTTAGGGCCGGTATCAAAGCAATTGGCCTAAAGTGCTATAATGCCGGAGGAAAATTACATTGACAACGTCCCTAAAAGACTTCCTGAATGAAAGGAGACCTAATTTATCCTGCAATTCCGATCAATTGCATATAAAAAAGAAAACACATACTCGTAAAAACACATGTAAAATATTTATGGTATAATAAACAAACAATTTTTTTCAGCCCAAATAATTTTAGGCACATGCATGTCTACAAAAATAAGTTTTTCGCAACTTGAGAATGCATTCCATCCACTGATAAATCATGCATTCATGTTTATAATTGCCTTCTGAACTTTATGTAAGCCTATTACATTTTGTGGTCTATATACAGGTTGTCTCAAAACAAAGGAAAAAAGTTTTTCGTAAAAATGATGCACTTAAAATTACGCTATTTCGAAGACAATTACAGTTTTCGAATCTTCAGAAAATGAGGTTTTTGTGATATACGATTTATTACTTAACAAAACAAAAATCGCTTGATTTGAATAACTTTTAAAAAAGTAAGGTTTAAATCACAAAACGTCCTCAAAATGCCTTCCATCGGCTTGTAGCATCAAATCCACACTTCGTGGAAAAGAAGCAATAGCGCTTCTCAATTCTGCAACGGATATCCGTGAACATTCTTCTTGAATGCGATGTCACAGATGCTCCAGGCTTCTCGGACATTGATAGTGAAAGACTCTAGCCTTCAGGGTTCCCCAAAGGTTCCTGGCGACCGTGATGGCCAAGCTCCTTCGCACCCTCTGGAGATTACGTGGTCAGCACCAAATGTCGCCTCCAAGTATCGCCGGACTTCAGTTGCATAATGAGCCGGAGCCCCGTCTTGCATGAAAATTGTTGATTGTATCCTTCTTTTTCTACCCAACTCGGGACGAACGTGGTTCTGCAACATTTCTAGATAATTTGCTGAATTCACCGTTTGGTCAAAGAAAAAAGATCCGATGATGAATTAAAGCATTGAATCCGATCCACACGCATAACTTGTCGGGATGAAGGGGCTTGGTTAGAAATTCTCTAGGCTTTTCCAGATCCGGCAATAATACCGACTGACAGCTCCATCGAGATGGAAGTAGGCTTCATCACTCCAGAAGATGTTAGGTAGGAGATCCTGGTTTCTCAAAAACGACTGTCGAAATTCAACTCGTTGATCAAAATCAGCTGGTTGTAAGTCATGAAGCAGCTGAAGTCGATAAGGTCGCATGCTCATGTGCTTCAGAATTCGATGAACTGATGCAGCTGGAATGCCGGCCTCATTTGATAGTCTTCTGACAGACGTCTTACCATCAGCACCACGAACTGCGCCTTCGACAGTCTCCTGACGTTCTTCCTCTAAAGACGACCTCCCATGACGCTGATTCAAGACAGTTCCAGTTTCTTCGAATTTCGAAACCAACTTTGATACCGCAGAAAAAGTGCAAGGATCCCTGATCAAATTCCTTTCGAGTTTCGATTGTCTAATAGCGCTTGTCGGTGAATTCTCGTTGGCATATTAACAGCGAATAAGATCAATTTTCATCTTGAGATCCATGGCAAAGACAAATTCTTGGAACACGACACGACTTTCGGAACTTTTCGTTGTGAATGATGAAAGCTGACTACAAGAATTGATCAGTCACGTCAGTCATTGATCGACAGAGGCATGTGCAAAAGCTACGTCACAGCTGTAATCGACTGCAAGGACAAGCAACAATGCATGATCGAAGGGAACACAAATCATGCCCGCCTCATACAAAGACCATGCTTGAACGTTGATGAACCGTTGCTTGAACCGTTGAAACGTTATTGACAAAAAGAAGAACAAAGCATGTTGATGCTATTGTGAAGATTTGATGCTACAAGCCGGTGGAAGGCATTTTGAGGACGTTTTGTGATTTAAACCTTACTTTTTTAAAAGTTATTCAAATCAAGCGATTTTTGTTTTGTTAAGTAATAAATCGTATACCACAGAAAACCTCATTTTCTGAAGATTCGAAAACTGTAATTGTCTTCGAAATAGCGTAATTTTAAGTGCGTCATTTTTACGAAAAACTTTTTCCTTTGTTTTGAGACAACCTGTACAACGAATCCCATCCGTATTTTCTGAATCGCGACTATTTATATTGGTCATTATCAATAAATAGACTATAAAAATCAATCATTGAATTGGTATATATATTCATAGTAGCATTCTTTGCTCAATTATACCCATGATCAATTATATAATCAATAAATATTTGATAATTAAAATGATAAATTAGTCAATCAATAGCCCGATCAATTAGAGATCTTATCAGAAACATCTATTCATCACTTTTTCTAATTTGAAGTAAAACAGTCATTGAAATATCTCGTATATTTGTGAGCATCATCTCATCATGCCGAGCACACCAACGATTCCAAAATTGAGTCACTATTTAACCCTATTCTACCGTGGAATAGGCTGCCGCTCCCCCCATGATTGACATAATCATTCATCCCCGAATGCATCTACTGTATGTTGTTCCTATATGTATGAATAGCAGCAATTCTGTATAAGGGCTGCATCCCAAATATAAGATGGACAGATTGTCATGCATCACAACAGTAGGCCTATATTTGATGCATTCATTCATTTGAGCAGCTACTGCAACTGACATTCTCGCAAGGTATTTACATATCAAAATCTTTATTTGAGTTGCATTCATCACGCCTTGACGATCCCAGTGTAATGAAACATATTCCCAACATTGTGTTAAGACGTTTTATGTGACAACTGATCAAAACAAATCGTTCTTCAAAGTCATCTACAATCATTTTCCAACTGATACTCATAAGAAAAATTAACAGTTTTGATAAAAAAGCGGAATTCAAATTTTAAATTGCTGTATATGATGACCGATTTGGTAAAAACTGATGCCAGGTCAATTGTTTTGTATAGCAATTTTGGGAACGATTGAATCACAGGAACATCCATGGGAACATCAAAGCAGACTCACCCCGGATTTTCGGAGGTCAACATAGCCTGGGAAAAATAGAGACAATTTACATCAGTGAACAATCTAAATAGAATCCGTCTTAGAAAATTTGTACACCGATACATATCATACTGAGGCCGAGTGAAGGGCGGTTCAGATTTCTGCCGAAATATATGCTTACCAGCGATAAATCAATTTTTGAATAATTGATTGTTCAAAAAATAATGACAAATCAAATCTAAAAATTGCAGAACAATGTCTTAGTTTCAGTGAATAGCTTAACAAGAATATAAGAGAGCTTAGTATTTTTCTGTTTAAGTTTTATTAGCAGAACGTAGATATATGACAACAATATATTTTATCATTGCTGGCGAACTAAGAAGGTTGCTGTCTGAGGTGACAAACACAAATCAGTTGGATATCAGGTAAAATTTAAAAATTTAAGCCCTACTGTGTGTTTAGTGGCTAGCCGAAAGTCGAAGCAAAACCTCGGTTTTCGAAAAAGAGGAACCGACTTTTTTTGAACAATCGGTTTCGGATTTTTCAACTGTTTTCAGATATTTTGTATTTATCTCCTTGATTTAATCTAAGCTATTTGATTATCAATAATCAACTGCTACGGAAAAATTAATCATTTTGTGGCATCAAATGCTATTCACGCAATAGAGAAAATTAACTTATTATACCAGAACTATTGAGAGTAATGCTCTTCCAATTTCCCAGAGAGTTCAAGACAGAAAAAAAGTATCAGGACTCTCTCGATAAAACGTTTATTGGTCTAACACTTTAAGTTGTGATTAAAAGAAACAACGTCCAGCAACTTCTATTGGTCGATGTAAGCATAATAAACGTTTTACCGAGAGAGTCCTGATACTTTTGCTCTGTCTTAAACTCTTTGGAAAATGGCTAACCTCTCTCGCCGCTTAGTCAACTACGTCAATGATCTTCCAATGTCCATTTCAGCTTCAGAGGAAATGTCTTGAAAGAAACTATCAATGAAAAGCGGTGCTGTTGAGCATTCAAGGACAGTACATATACATGTGCGTCCACAGTACTAAAAATAAAGGCAATAATGTTATTGATAACTTCAGTTATGTTTAAGGGACCTGCGAATCGGTAAAGAGGGATTCTGAGGGATTTTTATAAAAAATATCGCTGAGCTAATAAACGCTTCAAATGTGCTATAAGAGCAATCAGTATTGGGAGTTCAATACACGTGCGGACTGTGGAATAGTTAAGTGGTTAAAATTCCTAGATTTATCTTTTCAACCGCAACTATAGTTCGTGTTTGAATGTCACTGCTGAAATTCGCGTTGTATAGTGTAAGGCCTCAGTCACACTGCGAGCTTTTCCACGCGTTTCCGAGCAAAGCGTTTTGCAGCAAATATATGGTCATCATTACCACAGTTGTAGACTGCCACACTGCGAGCAAAGCAAATGAGAGCGATTAACAACTTACGGAGATACGTTTGCTCGCGTTTGCTCGGGACGCTCGTGTTTATTATTGGCTGAGGCCTAAGACAATCCACAAGGACGTCATTGTTTTCATTTTCTGAGAAGGATGTATTCTTTTTTCTCTTAACTTTCCAAATTAGTCCATTCTGATGTCATATTGAAGATCGGAAGATGATGTCGATTAAAATGAGCCACTCAGAATCAATGTCATATTGTCAGATTTCTATGACTCAATTGTCGGGCTTGGAAAGAAGCCGGTGAATGCAGTACATGAATCGGCACGTCAATTGACTGATTGTCCGATAGCAAATTGAAAAGATCGCCTTTCACAAAATGCGTGTCTTCACTGTGCCGTTATTTCGGCAGGAAATGTCAAGACAATGGTATGCATTTTGATCACTGGTTCACGTTGATTATGATTCTGACATCAGAGTTGGCATTTGAAACAAGATTATGTTCGACGATTTTTCTATCGTTCAAGAAAATCGCTCTGGAAGCGATCCCGACGATAGTTTTATCGTTGAGAAAATCGGGCTAATGGGAATAGCAGCTGTACTACACAAATAGAGCGATTTTATTTCAATTTATCATTAAAGTTATCGTTATCGTGCTAGTGTGAACACGCCCGACGAAAATCGTTCTGGTTGTGATCTCGACGATAAATTTTATCGTTGAACGTTGAGAAAATCGGGCTAATGTCAACAGCAGCTATGTTACAAAAGCAGATGTCGTTGAAGTTAGCACCAACTTCAACACCAACTTTTTGAATACAGTTTGTACAGAATAGAATACCACATGCGCAGGTACCACTGATGGCGCAGAGTTTGAACAGACAAAAAGTTTTCCAAAATTCGAACTCCTTCACCTTCAAAATTCAAATTTAAATTCGAAAAATTGGGGCAAGTGTTGGTGCTACCTAGTTAGAGAGTTTTTACAGCATCTCGATGAAAAAATTGAGGTACAAGAACAAAAAACTGAGTTTATACAGCAACTTCCAGCACTTTCCTTACACGAACAACCGGTAAAAACCGCCAAAAACCGATTTTTTTCAAATGATGATAAGATTTTCCAGAAAAGTTCTTGGTGCTACATGGAAAATGAGTTTGTACATGTACAGTGCTCTAACCGGTGGAAGAGTGTTCTACTAATTGAGTCTGAGTTTGAGCACACACTTCTCCGACACTCCAGCACTCCTACAACCGGTAAATACCGGTTATTATACAGTAGCTACAAGAATACTGACCATGGTGACATGCCACGCGTGATTCACACGTAATTACGGAACACCCCAAGCACCCGTGGTTAAAGACATTATATTCTTCTACGCGCGTACATACGCGCTGCACTAAGAGTCAGAAATCACTTGATCTGATGCTGTTATAACATGGGGAACGTTTATGAAAACGCGCGGGCGAGCGTTTACAGTCTGTGCGTCGTCTACGGTTGTCTGCGTTGCCGCTTGAACCGCGGATGAACCGCTTAGCATGAAATTGAGGTCCTATCACATTGTTTAGCCTCTGATACATGCAGACACATTAGACGCAAAGTCTATATAACAGGACTGCCAACTGTACTAACTTATATAACTTATATTGCAGCAATATCCCGCATAGCCACGGATGTTTAGGGTCATGTGCAATTACGCGTGATTGAGCGTGGCATGCCACCTAGTGTAGGCCTATTTTTAAATAGGATACATGCATGAAATGCTGCAATTGATTTACGTTCAAAAACAGAATTAGCCTATTTTAGAAATATACGAGCGTATTAGAGAAAATAATATCAGAATGAGGCCCTAAATATCGTTAAGGTTTCTCGTTCTTTCTGGACGTAGATCCTTTCGTTTGATTGTCTTGAAATTGCATCTAGCTGTTGTTAATCGATCGAAATCCATGAACTCGAAACAAGCTTGGATTTTAAGCATTGCACCCTATTGCCATTTGAGACATCTATGATTTCAAAATATGTTGGTGACGATTTTATTGACACAGGAGTGTATCAAAAACTTAAGCGACAAAAATCAAACTTTTGCACATTGTCGCACCTATCCCGATGGGCCATGTCGCAATTACCCTGGACCTGGTTTTCACTACCAAAATCGATCGGGCTACGTAAATAATGAAGAGGCATTCGATCGAATCCGCTATTTCGTGTGGATGAACTTGACATCTAATGTGATCTAAAAGATCGCCCATATTTAATTCCAGCTTGCTTCTCTTGACAGCAAACAACATTTGTTGCAGAGTAAAGCAAATAAGACCAAATTTTCAAAAACTGCCAAATCGTTCTCCAAGTGCCAGGGTAGTATGCAATACTTTTGCGAAATAAAATACCTTAGAGACTAGCTATCGATGTAGGCACATATGGATGCAAACTGAACGGCTTCTTGGCTATGAGTTATTGGCTTTGGCTACAACCTAGTCGCATTTACCTCATGTTGCATTTCCCCAAGCCAGCCTATCGTAATAATAATCTTGCAATATTTTTATACACTGCATGTTCAATATTTTCATCTACAATCAACAATCAAGGTCACTGAACTATCACATGTTGATTTAAAAATTTGGCGGATGACTGAATGGTCGAAATTCCATCTTTTGCAGCGAATTGCGTGTATCTGTATTTCTTAATCTATGCGCGGCTGTTTATGTTTAAATGGCATATAGAATAATAAACTTTCACATAGGATAATGAAGTAATATGCAAGTTTGCAGGGTTTACATTCATTTATACAGCATCATTTAATTAGTATTAGCACACAAGAAGCACACAATTGTTCAAATATTTGACGATGAATAAATCAACAGAAATTAAATTAGCAATGAATATAGCCCGTAAGTTTTATATGTCAACATTTTATGGCTACTGAACTGAGAGCCTAAATAGCCTGCCTGACTGTGATACAAATTTTGATGCATCCGGTGATTAACATCATCAGTTAATGTTCAAGAAATCAAGTTCCTATTTCTACCAGTTGGGTTGAATCTACATCCCAGGTTTTAGGATTCATTGCGGTTATTGCAATGTAACGCATATTTCATTTGAAGAAGCTATACTTCGGGTTGTACGACATAACTTGGAAATCAGTGGGTTGCCTTCTACACCGTCGTTATGACATCTGGTGATAACATTCTTTCATTTGAAATTATTCAAATTATCAACTTAGTGAGCATGCAGTGTATCTGAACATGCGTGACTGGTTACAGAGAGCATCTGTTCAACAACTACGATTATGACTCCCTTGCTCTCATGTTTTATCAATAAGTCTTCAACATTTTTTTGAGTGTGAACACGAAATTGGAATATTTTGGCCTCTACTTTATTCCGCTTGTCATGAGCATTCATGAAGTTTGCTGTAATTGATCTTATCCCGACCATTTCCTTTTGTATTTTAAAAACTTTATCGCTTGGTCACATTGTTGGTCAGTTAAGGTTCATCGTATAGGCTATACGCAAGCCTGTACAATTCTGACTTTTATACCTTTGATTGTTTTCCGGACTTTGGGAATACCTTAAATTCACATAGACAAACATTTTTCCCTTTGTATTCTACGGATTCCATTGTTTCGTCCTATCACCTGGACTATGGGCAAGTATATGCAGTTGTTACATTTATTATACCTTCGATTGTTTTCCAGATATTAGTAATGAATTGCAAGCAACACCTACTATAAAGATTGCAGTGATTTTTTTAAGTGCATTTGTAATTGTTTTGACTACAATTTGTTGACACAACTTAGTACAGGCATTTTCAGCGATGTTCCTCTTTTCTATACCTTGTAGTTGTTTTTCTGTATGCGTTTCGGACTGTCCGATCATTATCGTATTTAAGATATTTGGCCTTCATTGCATAAATATCGCAAGTCATTTTTATCCTATCTGACCTTTCTATGCCGTGCTTCCTACTGTAATAGATTATGTAAAAATTGAGAACTCGATGTTCATCTGTCGTCCTTCTCCCATGTCAGCATTTGGATTTGGTGCAGCTGTTCATTTTCGGGGTACCGCTTACATTAAGCTTTCAACCCGTGACCGTTATGACGTACACGGCATTTTTCCAGAGTTTTGTGCACCATTCTCAGTAGATTTCATATTTTGATGGATAGTAGCATTTCTTGAAACAATATATTGTTTTAATTGTCGTTTCACTGGTGGAAGTTAGCGATTCAACCGACAAGGCGACAGCAGAATTTTGAAACAAAACCATCGCATCGTTGTTGTAGTTACTGTATAATAACCGGTATTTACCGGTTGTAGGAGTGCTGGAGTGTCGGAGAAGTGTGTGTTCAAACTCAGACTCAATTAGTAGAACACTCTTCCACCGGTTAGAGCACTGTACATGTACAAACTCATTTTCCATGTAGCACCAAGAACTTTTCTGGAAAATCTTATCATCATTTGAAAAAAATCGGTTTTTGGCGGTTTTTACCGGTTGTTCGTGTAGGGAAAGTGCTGGAAGTTGCTGTGCAAACTCAGTTTTTTATTCTTGTACCTTAATTTTTTTCATCGGGATGTTGTAAAAACTCGCTAACTAGGTAGCACCAACACTTGCCCCAATTTTTCGAATTTAAATTTGAATTTTGAAGGTGAAGGAGTTCGAATTTTGGAAAACTTTTTGTCTGTTCAAACTCTGCGTCATCAGTGGTACCTGCGCATGTGGTATTCTATTCTGTACAAACTGTATTCAAAAAGTTGTTGTTGAAGTTGGTGCTAACTTCAACGACATCAAATGCAGAGCGATTTTATTTCAATTTGTTGTTATAGTTATCGTTATCGTGCCAGTGTGAACGCGCCTTTAGACATGTCGTCTTTTCTTCTGCTTGACCAGAGAGGAAGTATTGGAGAATGTAACGCTAATGAAATGCCACAGTCTGCTGACATATTACCATAGCAATCGAACAATGATCAGACAGTTCAACATTAAACACGCCAAATTGTGCGAAGTTTCAGTGACTGTTATCTACCGGATCACACAGCAAAGAGACACAATCACTGTCAAGTTCTGCAGAGAGGCTTGTGATCGTTTTTTCGTGCGCCTGCCAACTTTTTTAAAATGATCGGAGGATCCAGGATTATAGAGAAAACATTTGCGCAATGATCTGAATTCTGCGAATCTGAAGGAATCGTGGCAATCGGATGATTTCAAAAGAATTCACAGCAATCCGCAAGCGGCGCACGACTATTTTTCTTATCTCTGCAAGGTATCAAAAAATTTCTTTTTGCCCACTTCGTAAGTTCCTGCATATGCCATCGTTTTGAATCAATTTGCACTTCTAGCAAAGTAATGCGGTTAAACAATCTAATTCTCTGGAACAGACAGTTGGTGCTTGCACGTGTACAGGAAAATAAGACACTATGAACTATTCATCCGAGAGCATCGATTGGCGCATGAAATCGCTGGCCACGAGCGTCGTTCGGATAAACCGCTTCACACGCACACACACTTCATGTCCAGGCAAAACCTTGTATCTTTCGTGAGCAAATGCCGACGCAGCAGAGGGAACATTCAAAATCATCGACAGAGACACACATGAGTCGAATTCTGATTTTATTTTAAAAATGCACATGCATTTGGCGGCTGGCATCATATGAGATAATCTAATTTGATAAACCTCTCAATTGTGACCAAGACACCTTGACTACATGAAGCAACTAATGCAATGTAACGTAATGAACTTTGCGATACCAATGATAAATTTTAATTAGAAAACTCCTCGGACAGTGATACATACTACTCATGAGCAAATTTGGCATTTCAGTATTATCTGTACGTGATAAGGATGGACATATAAAAATTGTAGTGATCAGCATTCAAATTTCAATATTCCCTAAGTTATCCCATCATATAGATACGTAAGAAAAGAATCAACTGGAATATGTGAGAACCATCTCTATTGATGATCTCATATGATGCCGGCCGCGTTTAATGGGTTAAAGCTCTGCTTTCCAAAGCCTTTAGGCAGCGGTCCTGTGACTCATTCACTCCATTAACTCAACAAAACTTTAATCGCATTTATTCAAATGGTGATAAAGAAGAACTTGTAATGACGCAATATCATAAGTTAATTTGCTGCTGATTTTTAGTATCAAAATATAGAATTTTGCAATTCTGCTAATCTAAACATAAATAATTCTGAACTAATGAAAACCATCGCATATTGACACTAATTCGTGTGTCCTCATGTCACTTCGACGTGATGTTCTGCCAACTCGGTAGCACAGTAAAATTGAGTTATTTTACCGAGCGATTTCGAGCTTTGAAAAACAATAGAAACCCTCTGATTCTGATTTTCTTGAAACTCAATTGTCTCTAAAATCATGGTATCAAGCATTTGGCGCAAGCTATTTTTATTGGTGGCACGGAAAATATTCGGCTCCATCATTTGTAATACAAAACTGACAGCACTATTTATATAGTTTATATAATTAATGCTTAAATGTCATTATTGATATTTACAAAATAATTATATAGATGCATTCGTAGATGCATGATCATGTTCATCACAGCATCATTTGCATTCTGTCAGTGGTCACTAAGTGATATGATTTCATTGCGATGCTTTATTTTGCAAGAAAATGGCAAAAAATGGTTCATTTTCAAGAAGCGATGAAAAATGTCAAATTTTTGATGTTTTCATGGACCAAATGTGATAAAATCTGGCATATTATCAGAAAGAGGTAGAAACTACAGTCACAAAAATTGGAGTTCTAGCTATTATAGTTTGAACAAAATCAAAGAATTGTGTAGGGTCTCCTTGAATCCACCGTGTGGAAGCGTCACTTGCAAATTTTAAGAGATTATCCGGTGAGTTAACGAATTTGTAGCAAAATTTATTTTTCACTCAATTTCGTGATAAAATTATCACAAGATGTGAAAATCACCTATATCTTTTTAGAAATGCGTCTAAAATCCAAAAGCGGCAGGTGGTGAATCAGCTGCTTTAAGTACGAGTAATTGATAAATGTTTATTTGCTGGTTTGAGCTGATTTTCCGCCAATTATAGCAACTGATTAGGGTAAATCCAATTTATTCCACAACATTTGACGAAAATGTGTCTTTGATTTGTAAAATCCATATTTCTGAACCGATTTCAATAGTTTTTTTTTAATCGAACCGTAAAGATCTCATCTGTTATGGCATGGTTTTTAAAAAGTCACAAATACAAGATCTTCTTCACTAGTTGCCGTTTTTTGCCGAAAAAAGACCAAAAAGGCATGTCCAAAGTTGCAGTACTCTCACTTCAACACGGATTTTCGATTAGATACTTTAAAATACACCCACTAATATTTATATCATCTGAAAGAAGAAGATCAGCTCTTTAAGATAGTCTAATTTCAAATGTTATAATCAATATTAATCATTGAATTTTCACTGGGTTTCCATTGTCCAATGAAATAAATGTCCTCTGACCGAGACGTTTTCTGTCCTCTGACCGAGGTACCTTTTCTCGAAGAATATTGATTCTTCCATTAAACGTTTTGCACCAAACGAATCCTCTAGTGTGCTAGTTTATAAATCCGTAAAGAAAATTCAGTTTGATGCCGTTACAAGTGAGCAATATTGATTTAAAAATATTTTTATCCGTTTTTTCGACCAGAGAATTTGAATATTCCGAAAAATTTCATATGGATGCTGAAACCAGAAATTTAGTCAGAAATCGATGAAATTTCACAACATAGGAGGGATCCATGCTCTTAACATCTATGCAAAAGAAATTTTTTATTTATATCAATTAACCCTCTCAAAATCTCCAAAAACCACGAAAATGTCCTCTGACCGAGACCCTAAAAAATCTCGGTCAGAGGACAACGTTGAAATTGAAGATCTCGGTCAGAGTACAAGGGTCTCGGTCTAAAGACATGATAATGTATGCAATTACATTTAGATCACTTCGTTTTACGCGTTCAAGTATTCGTCCTAAGTTCCCGCAGTCTCATGAACCCAAATGCTGAAACCGAAGAGTCTCCTGTTCGACATCAATTTGTCCTCTGACCGAGACCTTAAAAATCTCGGTCAGAGGACAAGGTAGGTCACGGTCAACGGACATTATATGTAATACGTTACATTTTGGTCACTTCGCTTTCCGCATGCAAGCATTCATCCTAAGTTCCCAGTTTCATCAGCAACCCAAATACAGAAGCCGAAGAGTTTCCTATTCGACATCTATCTGACCGACATCAATTTGTCCTCTGACCGAGATGTAGAAAAAATGACTTTTTAAAAGTGCTAGATTTCTATGGAAAGTTTTTATTTGGTGTGGTCGCCGCTAAGGTTTTCGAGTTCAGCGTAAAAAATGAGTATATATGCAAATTTTCACGGAAATCTGAGACCCAAAGTTGAAAAGACAGAAATGTTGTGGAATAAATTGGATTTACCCATTAGCAATAAGTAGTGATGTTTAAATATTAGCTTCATATAAGAATAGATTGTATACTCAGCCTGATCAGTTAAATTTTAGTTTTTGTTTTTAATAATTTTTGATTTTAGTTAAATTAGTTTTTGTTAATTCATGGAAGCTTAACTAAAAAAGTATTTATTTTTCATTAAATGTTTACTGTGAAATGATTCAAGCATTTGTTATTGTTGTAAATAATTTATCATTGAATGTCAAATGGATGTAAACAGATTCTCCACTTTCAAACCGGACCAAGCATTCATTGAGTGCTCGATGGGACTCCTCTTACTAAATTTTGACTCATTGACTCCACTTTTCTTTATCTTTCTGTAAATTATGTTGTCTTTATGATTTTACTTATTAACTTTAATTAGTATTATGTCCTGATCTCTTTATTTTTTTTGGTAATAATATGCATGTTATCCGTGATCTGATTGCTTGGTTTGTGACAGGATCCTGACACAGCTGATGAGCTGTTTTAATCACAGTCTGGTCGTTGGCCAGTTCGTACTAATCACTTGCCTGACGTTGGCTGCTGATAACAGTTGAAAGGCCTCGCAATAAACGAGAGAGCAGAAACCTCATCTGTTTTGTGGACTTTCCTCGCTTTAATTTGAAACATGTCTAGGTACTTCTATTCTTCCCCCCCCCCCACATTTCTGCTGTTGACACGCGGAACTATTGCATCGTCAACGATCTTCTCTTGCTTACGGGCAGTTTCACTGACGTCGCATAGCGTTGTGTGAAAAACTCCTCTTATCTGACTTGTAGAGCATTCACAGCCTCAGAATTAGACAACTGCGCGTCATTTGTCTGTAGACAACAATCACATGAAGTTCATGATCACAGCTGTACCTTGTATTCTAGCTGAGTATCCAAGGGACCCATCCTTCATCCCAGGGTTCAACCAAGACTTCTCAGTCGTGCTGTAGTGTCACTCAGTGACGGATTAAGTCTATTTAAAACCCAATGTGACTAACTTTGGCGAAATTTGATGTTTTTGGAAAACTTGAAAAATGTGGGGGAGAAGAATAGAAGTGCCCATGTCTAGTCCATTATTCAATGAAAGATTCTCCACTTGCTCATTATCACCACGGACATTCTACTCTTATATTTGTTAGATAGATCAGCCATATGTGGGCAATGGTAGGGACATTAGGGAGAAAATAAAGTCTCGGCAGTAGAGTTGGACTGATTACTGCAGAAAATAACAGACAAAATTAAAAGGCGCACATGAGCGCGAATTCGCGAACCATTGCGGCGAACTTGGTGAACCAATATGTTACAAAATATTAATGAACTGAGGCGTGATATTATCCAGCTCATAACAATCTACCAGCTTTTCGCAAGATGCGTTCTCACATTTCAACTCCCCCCCCCCATAAAATAAGGTTAATACGCAGATGGTACTCACTCAGTGTCAGAGTTGGAAGTGAGTCGTGGGTCATGGGTCAGGTGGGTCAGGTGGGTCAGGTGGGTCAGGTGGGTCATGTTTTTCCAAAACGTTGGTGGGTCAGGTGGGTCGTGGGTCACATCTAGCGTGGGTCAGGTGGGTCGTGGGTCAGACTTCGTTGACCCACTTCCAACCAGTTTAACCCATGATAGATTTCACAATCTCAAATATTGTAAACTTCATTTATTCGTATTCTTATCATTCATGAAAAAAGATTGAGTCAGTGTCTCTGAAAGGAGTGATGGATGCATACAGTCAAAATATGCAACACCATTGACTTTCACAAGCCTCATACAGTTTCGAAAGGGGGCGGAATTCACACAAATTAAAGGCTCGAAAACAATTGCTGCTGTCTATTGAGAGGTGTTGGTTGGTGGAGAGAAGCTGTCTGAGTACAATTCTGTAAGCTCGATTCTCGGTCACTATGCCTGACGATACCCAATGATGTGTGACCTTATTTTCAGAGATACAGCTACTGAAGATTTCAAGTATTCAGAGGTATTATTAATCTTGAAAATTTTCTTGCAATGCCAGTTGACCTTCGTTTTGTTTGTTTCGTTTGATTTTTTGCTATTTCGTAGAAAATGTCCTCTGGTAGAGATTAGAATGGTAAATCTCTGGTAAATTTTCTATTCATGCGTTATTGCTTTTTAATGAATGTCATTCTTACATCAAATACACAACCTTCTACTTAAATGATTAGCGGAAGTAAATGAAATTTGAATCGATTGTCATCAGAAGCAACAAAATATTAGTTTGACGATTTTTCTCGGACAATTTTCACACATGTAGTATATAACATAATGAATGCATGCATAAAGGATTTAGGCCTACTGCGGTCTTATTTTTTAACTTCATTTGATCAAGAAATGTAAAATTTGAAATTTAGTCTGCTGGGCCCTCAACTTAACTAATCATTTCTCTATACGAGTTAAATTGGTAGCACTAAAAAGGACAGTCAAGAGTTATAACGAGAAACAGAATCGTTTTAACTTTTTAGAACCTTAGACATTTGTGGTGCATGAACTTGGATTATAAGATAATTTTGATGAGGTTACATGTCTACTCGTATTTGTCATGCGACAAGCAGGGATGCAGATTCCTATCATTTTGATAGGACTCCGACTCCGACTCCGGGTGGCAAGTATATAAAGCCTAGATTTTTTTAATAAACTGGTAACCTACATCATAGATCAGTATAGGCTTACCTGAACCTATTTTTATAGATCATTGCTGCATCAATTATCAATCACTTTCGATGAAAGTTTGTCAAATGTCGCTTTAAGTTGGATGCACGACTCGGCTCCTCCCATCTTCTTGATGTGTACTGCACACGGTTTTTCTCCAGTCTCTACCAGGCACGAAAATCCCCCATCCTTCTCCAAAAAAAATGAGTACACTTTCGATTTTAATATGCGCTTTAGAGGAGCCATCACACACGATTAACGTGAGGGTAAGAGGTAATGTTCTCAAACAAACTAGTATTTAATTTTTGTCTCTGGTGTGACCTTTGGTGCGTAGCTGTGATCAAGGCTATAAGGCTTGTCTTCTCTACTTGATCACCGAGTGAAAAGACAATCATTTTTTCACTATCACGGTTCATTCCCTCAACTACGTACGTATTACAAGCTTTGCATGCACTGCTGTCTTTGTACTTTTGTTTGACGGAGAAAGTTGACATCAAGACAGTGACAGCTTGCACGAGAATAAATCATTTGCTTGTATTATATTTCGGGTCAAGTTATAGGCCAGTGTCCGGAGTCCTATTGTTTGATAGGACTCCGACTCTGACTCCGACTCTAGCAAAAATTATAGGACTCCAGGACTCCGACTCCGCATCCCTGATGACAAGTGATCTGATGCACTTGAATCTTCATAACAAATCTTAACAACAATTTTGATACTACGAGGCCTCTACCTAGATAGACCTAGAATCTTGAATGAAAATGAAACTAAAGATGATGCCAGAAAAGGAAATTGCACTCACATCATTCACCCTTGCAGACTGTGGGTCGTGGGTCATGTTTTCGTGAAAAGTCGGTGGGTCAGGTGGGTCGTGGGTCACATATGCCGTGGGTCAATTGGGTCATGGGTCAAGTTTCGTTGACCCACTCTGCTCAGTGTATGTCACTGTATGCAGGTTAACGAATAAAACAAGTACAGGGGAGTGAGTTAGCAAGTGAGTGGATATCCCAGAAAATTTCAATCTCACCACTTAATCCTCTCATGACGTACAACCAATTCAAAGTTGGTGCACATGCTGATAGGAATGAAAATACAATGACGATAGCACACGACAAAACCAGAGCCGGTTTTCGTCCATATCGGTCACCCAAATTGGCTAGGATTATACCACCAACAGCCATTCCGATTAGCACAGCAGTCGTGACATTTGCTGCTTCCGTCTTCGATATTTTCCATGCACATTGCAATAGAGGAGCCAAAATTGCCAAAGCCAATATTTCTCCACCATCGGCAGCTTCAGTTATACTCATGATGACGAGAATGAGAATCTGCAATTCAAACAGTAATAACGAATTTCTTCTGCCGTATAGTCTGGAGAAGTAGAACATTATGCAAAGGTTTAGAATTATTGATTTTACAAATCCGAATACATGTAATCAAGGACACTAGAACGCATGTAGCCATAGAAATCCGACGTTTTTGGTTACCACAATCATGCATCGAATATTCTCACAGCCCATGAATGAAGAATATAGAATATTGCCCGAAACAATGGTCGATAACTTTGTCCCATCAATTTTTCTTCTTTCATATTAGAGCTGCCTACAAGCCGAATTACTGTGGCGAGGTCCGTAGGCTCGCACAATAGCATTGCTTTTAATTCTGCATACAACATTTCATGACATATATAGGCTGTATTGTGAACATTATAAATAGGGGTATTTTGTGCAATGCCGATACCGGTGCTTATCGTTCTTCTAGGGAGCTCTACAAGATTAAAAAAGCAAGATATTTCTTTTCTCTGATCTCTCTGGATCAGCTCTACAAGATATTTTTCTTTTTTATGATTTTTATTTATTTTCGGTATGCTTCAGAAATACCTCAGAAATGCTTCATCCATTGTTTGTTGCAACAATGCACACCGTGCAATCCACGTGTACATGTAGGCTATATAAGCTTAGAATGGATATGTTATTGTTGGATGTAGGCTACATATAATTCATTAAATTATTCATCTGGTGACCACAGCCAGATTTTCTACCGAATGGCATTAAGTTCTGGAATTGTGCATGTAAATGGACTGTCGCTTCAAGGAAATTGAATGAATATTTGTTACGCATCACACTCCCTTCGAATTTTTTATTATCGACAGGCCTGCATCAAATAACGTGATAGCAAGGTAATGTGTTTTTACTGAGAAATTTAATGATAAAATATAAAGATGAATTAATGTGGATTTCGATCCATCAAACGAACTGGGTGTCCTCAAATCGAATATGGAAACCCTAGATGACATGCCACGCGTGATTCACACGTGATTATACGGAGCACCCCAAACAATCGTGGTTAAAGATATTCTATTCTTCTACACGGGTACATACGCGCTGCACTGACAGTCAGAAATCACTTGATCTGATGCTGTTATAACATGGGGAGCGTTTATGAAAACGCGCGGGCGAGCGTTTACAGTCTGTGCGTCGTCTACGGTTGTCTGCGTTGCCGCTTGAACCGCGGATGAACCGCTTAGCATGTTCTGTCTTCCCTGAGCATGAAATTGAGGTCCTATCACATTGTTTAGCCTCTGATACATGCAGACACATGAGACGCAAAGTCTATATAACAGGACTGTCGACAGATGTTGCAGCAATTTCACGCATAGCCACGGATGTTTAGGGTCATGTGTAATTACGCGTAGTTTATGCGGCGTGAATTACGCGTGATTCAGCGTGGCATGCCACCTAGTGAATTTGCATCGATTTGCTTTATCTCCAAATCCGATTCCGGCCGGATTTAAAATTTTCAAATCCGTTGAACCCCAACATATAAATCAGTAAACAAAAGAATTTTCGCATAGGAAAGCTCACAAATGAAATCACAATACCATGGAATGTCTAAAGTTGATCGTAAAATTTACAAAAATCTTGATGATTGTATCTTCATGATCATTTTTGATGTTTCATTCAGTCCTTTGTATCGATGAAATACTTAATTTCGGTCGAGGCCTTTCGGACGCACCAAGCGACCATCATCAGGTGAAAGCAATTATTAAAGTGAACATCAGTAAGCCATGCCATACTGCTAAACAAGAGTCATGTGGAACTGGACGGCAGAGCATAGACTTACAGAAGAATGTATTAATCACTTTACGTATGGAATAATAACAATTAAAATGACTACTGTTAAAATAAGAAGTAGATAAGTTAGGATGAGTAGTTAAGACAGGCCTTCGGCGTCCAGCGCCTTCAACGGTCGATGTTTGGATGGCCTGTCTGCCATGCTTTTAACTTTAACTTGATTATATTGGCCTAAACTGAAAAGGGTAGTTTTAATTACCTTGTATAACTTTCTCAGAAAGATGATCTCCCGTCACCTGGTCAACTACATTTTGGATACAAATTTTTTCAACAGTCACTATTTTCGCAAAAGCAAAATGTTCGTAAGTATGAGTAGTAAGAAAACGGCGAACACCATATAGCGCAAGATGGCCGCCATCGCTGACGTCCCCCCCCTCTGGAACGGCAGAGTGTCGTGGTCGGCCGCCGTGGTGCTTCGGGTCTGAGTCCCCCCCCCTCTGGAACGACAGAGGTTGTAGTCTGTCGTGGTGTGCCGACCAGGTGGGTTCACAAACTGTTCGCTGACGTCCCCCCCCCTCTGGAACGGCAGAGTGTCGTGGTCGGCCGCCGTGGTGCTTCGGGTCTGAGCCCCCCCCCCTCTGGAACGACAGAGGTTGTAGTCTGTCGTGGTGTGCCGACCAGGTGGGTTCACAAACTGTTCGCTGACGTCCCCCCCCTCTGGAACGATAGAGTGTCGTGGTGGACTTGGGCGACCGCCAGGATTAGTCTTGAGGCTATAGTGTGTGATGTTTTTCGTGCAATCTGCTGAATGTTGGGTTGTAAAATGGGTTGTTTTGAGTGGAAGGAGTGGTCGGATGAGAAAACGGAGGTCGGATTCGTATTCAGCGTAAAATTCTGCATCGGTATGGTGAGTTTCAAGGCAATCGGTGAGAAAAAATTTTCAACATTTTTCGAAAAACGACAGAGTTAGAATTTGGGACGTTTTGGTGTGTAGCGTCAAAACGAAGCATCGGATGAGAAAACGGAGGTCAGATTCGGATTCAGCGTGAAATTCTGCATCGCTATGGTGAGTTTCAAGTCAATCGGAGAGAAAAAATTTTCGGCTGACGTCCCCCCCCCTCTGGACAGCTTGCTTCGATTTTGGCTTCCAGTGGACGGATTTTGTCGTGCGATAGCTCGTTTGAAAGCTAAGAGTGAGACAAATTCAGTGAAAGAATCGGCTTGTTCCTATCTGTCTTCGTTCAAAAGTTAGAGCGGTTACAAGATTTTAGGTCGGAGCTCGCTCACCTGAAAAAATCCTAAGTGTCAGAGTGACTTTGTATGGGTAAAATTTTGAAAATTTTCTAAAGTGTGGAATTTCGACCTGGGACCGTCACCAAAACATTTTTCATCAAATTTTGAAATTTCACTGACGTCCCCCCCCCTCTGGACAGCTTGCTTCGATTTTGGCTTCCAGTGGACGGATTTTGTCGTGCGATAGCTCGTTTGAAAGCTAAGAGTGAGACAAATTCAGTGAAAGAATCGGCTTGTTCCTATCTGTCTTCGTTTAGATTCGAGACGCCATTTAAGATTTTGGGACATTGGCGAAAAACGACAGAGTTAGAATTTGGGACGTTTTGGTGTGTAGCGTCAAAACGAAGCATCGGATGGGTAAACGGAGGTCAGATTCGGAATCAGCTTGATGTTATTGTCCAATGAGGATCATCATCCAATGAGAATCAAGCATTTCTTTATAAATAGCGAGCCTTCCACAGTGAGAATCATTCCATCGTTGAATCACACGAGTGACGGACGCACATTTTCTCTCTCTCTCTAGTTCCCTGTTCTATTATCCAACTAAAATGGTAAGTCGCTACTTCCCTCCCTCTCCTCCCTTGAACGTAAACTTAATACAATCTTTTTTCATTTTCAGGCATCTACTCCATCTGCTGCACTAGTAGGACAAAATGGCGGTCAAACGTTACAAGGTTCGCTACGGTCAGATCATCTACAACTGAGGCCAGTGGAAGAAACATCCAAGGTACATAATCCTACACCGCTACAGCGTAAATTTAAACAAGCCTTGCGTTATGATGATCATATCGTAGTACTCCAGACGGGAATGCTCCCTTCCACGGATGTCAAGATAATGCATAATCAGTATGGGGACTACATACTGATCCCCGTGAGTCCGTACATTCGCCACCAACTTGATATTATTGAGGAGTACGTGACATTAAATATGGACATTCCTACTCCTCTTGCTCAAGAGTGGAAGGCGAGAGATGACAAGGATACTCCCCATAGAAAGATTTGGGATGGTAATCACATTTGCCTACCGGTATCACATTGGTGTACTTACTATAAGAAGGATGGAGATCATTCAATACCCATCAGATGTGATGAGCTCGGAGAAGGTACTTGGGATATCCTTTTCAAAGTGAATGGGCTATATTATGGTCGACACAAGGATAATAAAATAGCCTCTCTCTCCATGCATATGGAATCCATCCTATATATTCCAAAACCACCCAACGTGGACGACATAATTGATCAAATCCTTAACAGCAGTGGTACGAAGCGCAAGTCGGAGAAGAATGCTACATCAAAACGCAAATCAAAGAAGGAGAATTACTAGTCATGGAGTGTAAAACTTCCGGTTTTTGTTTGTTCGATCAACAAGCCATACAGACAGATATTCTTAGTTCAAGTATTGTAGATTATCATCCTCGAACAGCTGAGAATGCTGGCCCCATTGAATTTGTTATTCCTGGTGGTAGTGATGACTACATAGATTTGAGTTATGCGATGCTTGATTTGAGGTTTAGAATTCAGCAAGCAGATGGAACTGCTATTGACGATGCACATAAAGTTGGACTGAACAATTTACCATTGACTACATTACTTCGTGATGTTTCTCGAACGATTGGAGAGCAGCAGGTGGAAGGTGGTCAAAGCGATTATCCCTATAAATCATATTTCAATCATGTATCACAGTTTCATCCAGCAGCACAAAAAAGTCATATGGAAGCCATGGGATGGTACAGAGATGAAGCAGAAAAATTTGATGTTGAAACAAACAGTGGCTTTGTAAAGCGATCTGCTATGATTAAAGATAGTAGAGTATGTCAGCTATATGGTCCGCTGAATTTAGACTTCTTTAGACAGTCAAAGTTTTTACTCTGTAATACCAGCATGCGACTCAAGCTGACATTGAATAAGCCTGAATTTGCGCTGAATGCATTTGCTAAAGTTGACAATTTTAGAATTCATGTGGAAGATATTGCACTTTACATTCGTCGAGTAGTACCGACTCCAAGTGTCATTAGAGGACATGCTGAAGGTCTTAACCGCCAAAATGCCATTTACCCCGTTCAGCATACAAAGCTTCTCACCTTTACAATTCCGAAAGATCAAAAGAGTTTCATGAAAGATGGCCTCTTTCCATCGGAAGCACCGAAGCTCCTCATGGTGGCAATGGTTGAAAATGATGCATTTAATGGTAATATAAAGAAGAATCCTTTCAATTTTAAACACAATCAGTTAAGTGAAATTGCTTTACGTGTAAATGGTGTGAGTCATCCTGGTCCACCCTACAAACCAGATTTTGCTGCGGATCAATTTATGCGCAGTTATGTTGATTTTATGGATGTCTTTGGCTTTTACAATACGGATGATACCAACGGACTGACTATGAAAGAGTTTAAGAGTGGATATACTATTTATGCATTTGATTTGACTGCTGACAGCGATATTAGTGCACCCTATCGTCAAGCGAACGTGCCTCATAATATTCGTTTGGATTTGACGTTCAAAAGAACACTACCTGAGACGATCAATGTATTAATTTATGCAGTCTTCGATTCAAATATTGAAATTACAAAGTATCGTGACGTGATTCTTCAGTATAATCGTTAATGAGTTGGTTGACTGCTGACGATATTAAGACTAAAGTGCAGCGTAATGCAGACGAAGCGACGTTGAAAGCTTTCGATAATGTCTATTCACTCGATACCTTACCACCTGCAGTAAATCACTATCCCATCTTTATTGTGCTAAACACTCATTCTCAGAATTTAGGCGGTGAGCATTGGAAAGCGATCTTTATTGGAGAAGACCGACGTGGTGAACTATTTGACTCTCTTGCTCAACCTCCAAATATACCAACACAGCAGTGGTTGAGAAAACATACGCGTCAATATCAGCGAAATGAACGCATACTACAACATCCACTTTCATCAACGTGTGGTGCTTTTGCACTGTACTTCATCTTAAAACGTTTACATGTATCTCGATTTGCATCTATTATTCAAAACTTTTCATGTAATCCATCCTCTAATGAAAAAATGATTTGTAAGTTCTATCATGATTTGAAATAAAAACATCATGTTGGAAAAAATTGTTTTTTATTTTACAATCCGCTGGGTACGTACATACTCAATGAGATAGTCTAGGATCACATTTGCTTGTACATGAGATTTTAGTCCAGTAATGATCACTTTACTATTATGAAAGATTGCCACATGTACAGGTAACCAACAACTAATGAGAGCTGCAGGAAAAAGTTCGGGTTCATAACACAAATTGTAACTGCTGGTACGAATCTTCAAAAATGATACACTTTCACTCAATTGAGTAGAGATCACCATATTGTCCACAGTCAGATTCGACATCACACACCTCTCCCTCTTCCATATCCGACGTAGTAGTCTTTGCAGCTCTAAGCGCATTGACTGCGCCGATGAATGAGAAAGGGCGCCGAGAATCTGTACAGTTCCATTTGGGAAGAGTTGAAGATTCCGTGAATTGTTCATCTTCACCACTAACATTTGAGGACGGCCCGGGTAATACTTGCTGTTTAGAAGCTGTTGGTGTAATGTTGTCAGATCGATTTTGGTGTAGAGTCTGAAGCGACGGAGAATGTTGACGATGGTGTAGCGATGGCGCTTCATGATGAAAGAATGAGTAAATTGAGCGATGTACCTTCCTTTTATACTTTTCTTAACTACCTTGATGAAATGTGAAGTTAGTATGAAGTTGGGAATGATAGAGTTGAATTCGCCGATTGTTGACGCGCAGCCAGATGCGATTTCCAATACGTGAATGTCTTTTCATATAGAAGTATTTCAAGTCCTTCATGATATGATGTAGAGATTGAAAATGACGATAAGATAAAACAAACTCTCTTCTCACATTTCCAGTTGAATCTTTGAAATAGACGTTTCGATCATGATCCGTTTCAATACGTTGTAGGGAATCTAATTTCCAACTCATGGTGCGTGGTAATCATGTCTGATTAAGATTTGCATAGTAGGGCGATGAACTCACGACGAATAAATGTCATGATGGAGCGATGTATGTATCTTCTATACTTCTCCCAATTGTATTTGCGAAATGAGAAACAGTTTGCGGAATGAGAATGGTAGATTTGAATTTCATTTCTGTAATGTAGAAGCCAAACTTGATCACCCAAGGAGATGAATCTTAATGTTTCAAAATATTCCAAATCCCTCATGATATCATTGAGGTTGACAAATTGTCGCCATGTTAATGTAATTCCTCTTGATGTATGACCATGAGAATTTTTGAAGTGTACGTTTCCATCACGATCAACTCTGATATATTGTAGAGAGTCCAAAATCCAAGTCTTCATGATGTTATGCAAAGTCGCAGATCAGCAATATAAAAATGTCGTTTTATCATATTTTGCTTAGCAATGCGGCTACAAAGAGATTGCTAGTAATCGAGCCGCACTCTTTTCTACTCCCATTGATCATGCACAACAGCTAAATGGGAATTGGGAAGTGGGTGTCACTCAACTTGTTTATAGCAACTGTGTCTATACTTTTGATCATGAGGTGATGACTATTAATATGAGACGTACAGCTGCTTACCAATGTGAAAAGGCCTGCCGAGTATACATTCCACAGTGGCCAAAGAAAGATCTCTTATTATGTAAAAAGTTTATATATGATTTCCTGAATAAAGCGTGTAAACATATTGTCCAATTTACTCCGCACAATGATGATTATACTTATATACATCATGTAGTTGAGAAAGATTGGATTGTTGGTTTAAGTCCAAGTTTAAGAAATGATTTAGGCTACCTCGCTAGCGCCTTGACAAGCTATGATAATTTTAACGTTAATTACCACATAAGTGGTCATAAACAGTTAATATATCGAGAGGAAGCTTATTATGTAGATCTTATTCCAAAAAATGAGAAGACGTTGGTGAAGAAGATTGTGATTAAGCCAAGAAAGACAAACATGACTCCTGAAACATTATTGAAGAAATTTAATTATCTCCTTCGAGTTGATGGTAAACAAGTGGCAACATTGACTTATATCAAATCATCTAATCATATTGCAATAAGTAAATTAAATGATGATGATCTAGTATTAGTTTGTTCAAAAGATTTTCATCAGTTCTTGCGACATCGTTCTGCAGCTGTTCATGGAAAATCTGATATGCAACATTTACCATGTGAAAGGTCAAATCAATTTGATACAGAATGGTCCGTATCTTTATACAGAAAGTGTGTAGAGTCTTTAGGTGGTAACTTACACGAAACAAGAGTGTCGATGCCTCGCATTATTACTTCGGTTAAATTGGTTGTAGATTATTTAAATAAAGTGATTAATGACCAACATATTTCATTTTCTGAAAAAGAAGGTACTTTGTCTCTCACTATAAGTGGAAAAGGTATTGAACTAATTATGGATAAAACTCTAATGGACATTTTGGGTTTTGATCAAAATATCTTTAAAAGTGGTACTGTAACCAAAGCTAGCGCAGACATGTCACTATCGCGTCGTATTAACTATTTTCAGATCTATTCCAATATTGGTGAAGATGTACGTGTGGGAGATGTTGAAGCTCCATTGCTAGCAATGATACCATACCAGCCAAAAAGCTGCAGTATTTTATCTGAGAATACTTTCAAGAAAGTGCATTATACAAAGCTGAAATCAAACTACATCCCACAAATTGATATTGCCATTTATGACGATGCTGGTGCGTTGATTCCTTTTCATAAAGATGCTGTGACAAGTATCACACTCCATTTCCGAATGAAGAGTTAATGCAAACGTATGCTAATATATTTTTCCAATGTGAATAATATGGAAAGTGAAAATAAGGACTCGTTTCTAATCTACTTACCCAGTAATGCTTCTATGAATAAATTTCCCAAAAATAAACCATCAGACTATCGAGTAGAATTAAATCGCCCACTGCATTTAGAAGGTGAATGGGAGGTTGGCGTTTCTAGTATTTGCTATGATAGCAATATTCAGAATGTGAATGATTTGGAAGAAATGATATTGACTCCTCGCACCCATGATGGAATAACGATGAATAATGCATTTCAGTTCCCATACAATTTAACATCAGATGGAAAGTGGAACTATGAATGGATTCAGATAAAATCAGATTCTTATGAACCATTTGGGAATGAGAAAATTATTAAGGCATTCAACAGTGGGTAATACTTCCATCATGAAGAATAAAAATCAAAAGCTTATGAGTTTACTATCTATCATTGGAGTGGGAGACAGTTCCTCCGCTTTCATTCTTTTACTAAAGGTCTTACGCTGAGGTTGGATAGTGAATTCTATCCACATCTTGGTTTTGGTCATGGACTACATCTAACGTCAATTGCTACTGCAAATGTTAAAAAAGTTTATTCAAATCGAATCAACAAATTTCATTATAGATTTAAAATATTTGATGAAGATGTTGTAGAATGCGAAGAACGCATCATTTTGAAAAAGCGTGGTGTTCAACCTTTATCACTTATTGAGTTAGTAAAACGATGGAATGAGACTGTGGGTAAGAAGTATGGAGAAAAAATTATGGCGGACAAAATAAGTTGTTTTATTAATATAAACTTACAGTTTATTTCTCTCCAACCTTGCGTCATTTTGTAAGACATTATACACCTATTATTGGAAGCGGTGTGGTGTATGGTTCTCATGAATATCACACTAAAGCTGATTCAGTTAATGATGAATGGTGGGTGGACATCTATGGCGATCGCATCAAGAAAATTTACCAGTCTTATGAAGAATCTAAAGTTGCTATCAATATAATGCCGCGTCTATATCATACAGTTGAAAGCTTCATTCATGTAGTAAATCCTTATATACAACAGAAGTTGAAGCATGTGATGAAAAGTAAATATGATGTAAAGACACACCACATTTCGTTTTCAATTGAAAATCAACGCGTTGTTCTGAGACTGGGTGATGACATTCAATGTCAATTGAGTAAAAATTTGAAAAAAACTCTTTGGTTTTTCAATGCTACAAACAGTGTTTGCTGCTGCGCATACGATTGGTATAGAAACACCAATGACACTTGATAAACATGAACAGCACCTTTACATTCAAAGTGATTTGATTCTACCTATTTCTGTTGGTGAGAAAAAAGAATACATTTTACGCGATTTCATTCATGATAAAGACGCTTCATATGGAATAGTCGAGAAGATGTTTGAATCTATTTTCTATCATCCCCGTCATCAAACAAACTATACCCTCTATTGCTATCAAAATTACCAATGGTTTACAAGAGTGCATCCACGTGAAAGATACTAAATCCCTCATAACGTTAGTGTTTCGGAAAACAAAGTGAAGTCTTTATACAACATTTATTGAAATATGTACATGAATGTGAAGCAATAGACTTTATACAACATCCACTGAAAATATATACATGAGTGGTACTTCAATAAACATTGCTATATACAAAAAGTCTTTTTACTTCGTGAAGGGTGGAAATATACAGGGATAGGAAAAAAGTCTTTCAGTGGAAAAGTCATCACATGGGGAATGTACAGATGTGGACACATATTCACAAGGAAAAAAACAATCTCATGCGATACATAAAACAACAATGTTTATCTACAGAAATCAACATCAAAATACTAAGTTAAGGATGATTATGCTAAGACGTCTCCTGAATGTGGTAGTGTGGGTTTAATTCTTTTGGGTGGTGGTATGCCTGTATCAGGATGTCCATGTGGAAGAGATATGTTGTGTTCTAACCAGCACCTCTTATCCTCCCATGCTGAAAGCGCCCGTTTCCTAAAAGTATGAGTTTTGATCTCATGCGACTTAGATTTTAAGATTGTCATATTGACAAACGTTATATTTTTATTTCTATAGGCTTTCCTGAAATTTTTATGTTTCATGTTAGAGACCAATGATCTTGATATGCCTTTAGCGCGCTTAATGCTATCATCACTATCCTTTAATTTCATAGAATACATTTTAGGGCGGAGGAGAATCATTTCAGCTATCTCCTTCCCTGCTGTCTCATCCTTAAAGCAGCCAAGTTTTGCCTTATTTTTGATGGAGTAGGGTGGATGATCAGCAGGATAATTTGATGTATCAAAATATCTTTCTAAAGATTTTCCTACTTCATTAAAATTTAAATCTTTTTGAGTGGTAATACCTAAAAAGAAACTATCTGTGTCACCACCCAACAAACGAACCTCTTTTACGAGAGGACACGGTTTTAGTATTTTATAGAAGAGTTGATACATTTCAAGCTTGACCAATATAGATGGGTTTGCACAACTCAACTTCAGATTTTATCATTTTAATACCTACAAGATCCTCATCGATTATGTCTCTATCGATGAATAGAGGTGATAAGGTCAATTTGTGATACTTTTGATCATCATTAACTAGTTTGTAGTTTACGCGCTTTCTAACATCCTCCATCGTCTTACCAAATAGACTGTTGTTCTTATATTTATAAAAATCTTTTTCAAAATTATTTTGGGCTAGTGCACGTTTCTGGCTGTTACTATCTATGTAGGGTTTGAGGAAGGCTTTCTGTCTAAATTTAATAATGCGGTGAACTCTTTTTAAAATCATGCCCATTTCTAAATAAAATTTTAAGATGCTAAAGTGGACTAGATAGTTTTCTTTATCATATTGAGTGAGCAAAAGTTTGCGGCAAGGCTTATACTTGGGTTGTCCACATGATTCTAAATCTTTATGAAATTGTTTCATAAAGTCGGAAAACATATCTTTACTCACTTCACCTGATTCGGGTGCGAGTGAAAAATCTACGGTTTTATGTTTAATATTATTTGGATAGATTAGATCTATCTCAAAATAATATCCCCAATCACCTTCATCTGGAATTGCTAGTATGTTGGAAGGGTTGGAGAAATGTTGAATTTCACTATCATCTAACCAGCTAAACTCAGAGTGAGGTAGCGGTTTGGATAATGAACTACCATACAAATTATTTTGGTCATAATACTTAAGATGAGTCTGATCATCACCTACTATTTTTGATTTTAACCTATGTTTATTTACAAATGTGAGACCACCGCGAATTCCTCGCTCAAATAAATTATACATCTTTGGATCTTGTAAGAGATGAATGGTCTCACCAGTTATTTTAAAAGCAGACTTAAATGACATGGCTGGTAGACTGACAAAGTGGACGGGATCTAACTTATCTTCTTCTAATGCCACTCGTCGAAACTCCTGAAATACATCAGCCAGCAAAAATACATCTAACTTAAGATAGGCAATCATATATTCGCCAAATGTATGGCAGTCAAATTTTATCCATGCAACTTGTGCATGTTCATAATCTTCGGTCTTACATTCTGCGCCGATCAAATCATTTTTAAATTTATCTATGGGCGGAAGAGAAGTCTCGCCGAGTTTACTAATCGCATCAAAATATGCATATGGGAAGACTCCTTTCAGTGTGATGACTTCATCGGTTAGATTTGGATATTGTTTCTTAAGATTTTGTGTTAGTGGAAGAGACTTTAGATTTTGTACGAGAGAGGCCAGTGATGCAGTCATAAATTGGTAGGAATCTAGAAATTTTATATCAAAATAGACCGTCTTATTTTCTTTAGTTTTATCGACAGGCACTTTTGCTGTCATGGCCATAAACTTCTCTCTCGTTTGTGCTATTACATCAAGCTTCCACTCTTTCAATTGACCTAAACCTCCTTTTATTATCATATGGCTGTCGTAGCCCTTGAAATTATGGAAAATGACGGGTAATGTACGCCGTTTCATCCTAAATGAAAAATTGCATTTTGAATATAGTGCGTTTCTAAATTTACACTTTCGCGCACTTTCTTAATCTTATCATCATCAAATGTTTTCCTACATTTGGGGAAAACGTTGCAACTATTAAATGTTGCTTGATCATCTGCTGTCATATGCAATGATCTGCGATAGAGTTCACCATCATACTTTTGTTGAAATTTTACAGCCTGTTCGAGGAATTGTAGGAATTGGTAAATACAATCCTCACCTTGCCAGACGTGCATTTTATTTTTTCTATTTTGGAAATGGTCATACCATACTTCATAGCAGGAAATGGCTGCTGGTCGATGGATGTTATCATCGATATAACATTCGATGTCAGCATAGATGACACGAAGAGGACTTAGTTCATCGCCATTCTCTCTATATGAAAACTCCTTATCTTTGGGCATGCGTTCCATTTGCAGTTTACCTCGCTTACACCACTCATAATGAGTTTCAAATTTGTTTTTACTCCTAAAGTTCCGAATGCATCTGTCACAGTAATAAATCTCTGATGAGGTAGAATTTCTTAAGTGGTGGTATAAGCGAGAAATTTTGGGAATGCCGCAGTAGTGCCATTCCTCACTATCATCCTGTCTTACTAATAAAAGGTTGACAACGTGGTCATAACAACTCGAACGCGAGTTGTAGCGCACACCCTTCAATCCCTTTTCCCAAACATGGAGAACTATTTTAATGTTGTTCAATTTTTCAAATTTTTCTATATCTTTAATTTTCATATCGTCACTATTACAGTCATCGAAGTTTAATTCATTCTCCCCACTGCCTATAGCTATATGTGCGATTTCAATTCGCATTGATATCATTATAGTGGAGAATGGAGAGGACAGCATATTTAAAACATTGCGATTCGCAATCGACATTAATGACTGCTGTTTTGTTTTTTAAAATTTTTGGAAGTTTAAAGGAGCCTCGACCACTATGATTTCCTAATAAACTGATTTTAAATAAGGCGGACTCAATGCCGTCAAAAATGAGACCGCTATCGCGCTCGTTAAATTTATCAATATTTAATTTTAATCCTTGGATGTGAAAATTTATCCAAGACTCATAGTCTACAACCTCGGTTGCAGGAGAGGAGGGTATGTGAAACTCCAACCTCTCTATTATTTGTCCAGTATGGTGGTCGATTTTTACATATTTTATTTTAAGATAGATGAGCGCCTTCATCCTAAAATTGTCTAAATTGTTGAAGAGCGCTTCTATCAATGATGAATTTTGATGAAACCATTCCTAAAAGTTAGCAATGGTTTCTGAGGAGTCCATCTGGTAGTTCCTCACTAAATTATTTATGGACACTTCAGTGAGTCGGATAGAGGAGGTACCGTTGGTGTAGGTATCGTTCGTGTGCGTATGTTGAAGTCTGTGCGAAGATAGTTCAAAACGTGTCTCGAAAAACTGAGCGCACAAGTCGCAAGAAAAGGAGACGACGTTAACAGAATCATCCCCACCTCCGGAGATTGATGCCGGCTTAGGTCGACAAACACCTCGCTTGATGTGTCGGGTGAGATCCCATTTCCTCGTGAAGATGTGCCCACAGTCAGCACATTCCCATTCGTTGCCATGTCGCGACAGTTCTGAGCTGGAACTCACATCACCTGAAAGAGAAATCATTCTATCATCTCTGTTCAAGCCTCAGTGTATTGTTACAACCTACCTTGACTCAATAACTCTAAACTTTCCTCGAGAAGGGAGGGCGTTGGTGATGAAGTTGATGCCTGAAACTGAGGAAGATGCTATTAGTCACACGTTTGAGGGAGATGAGAGAGGAAATCTTTAACTTACCATTTTAATGAAATATGATCAGACAGAATAATAGTCAAAGAGAGAGATCGTGCGTTCGTCAATTGTATGATTCACAGATTAAATGAAATGACATGAATGTCACTTTGCTTATATACTTTCATTCTCTTCATTCATTGGATGTTCATTCTGATTGGCTGCTTGTGTATACTTAAGAATTAGAAAAATGTTAAAGTTATCATTATTCAAAGTCAGCATTTCAAAGACAACATGACAAGTCCTCCAACAACCCAAAATACCGCATTGGAGTTCTCCTCTCCATGCACATCAGCAAAGGTGCTCGTTACACCAAATGCACCAAGAAAGGCGAAGGTGGAGAAGACATACAATCTCGACAATATACGAAAGTTATCATTATCGGAGGACGATGAAGAGGAGTTGCCCGACCTAACAGGCATACGGTGGAAATATTTACAATATGATGCCGAAGGGGTGATGGAGATGACCAGCAAGTCGCACTTGCATCAAATATGGGAGTGGTACACCCCTAACTCCCAACCGCGAACCGTGGCGGAGTGGGCGTACATTGACAAAGTGAGGACGCTGCAGAAGAACGTTTAAAGCAGCTCAACTGTTTTTGTGATCTATGTGAAGCCAGACTCTGGGACGATATTGACGATGAAGACCTTTTGAAATACATGCCATAATAAATGTTTATTTCGTATTATCTTTGCTTTCATACTGACTGACTTGAATGGGGCTTTAGTGAATAATTTAACCATGTATACTTTTTCATTTGGAAATAGTAGCACGCTTAGTTTAACTTGCAAATCTTATAATATTTCATATGGGTGATAATGGTAGTTGAAATAGTGTTAAATAAAAATTAAGATAGCTTACACTTCTGATACAGGGATAGCAATCGACTGCGATCCATATGTAAAGAACTTGTTAGACTACGGAAGAGAGAAGTGTGTTATGTTGCGTGTGGCGCGTGAGTGTCCTCCCATTTCATTCCATTCATCAATTCATCTCATTGATAGAGACAGGTAGAACTCATGGTTCTCATAACGTATGCAATGGAAAGTTTTAGGCAACCTTCGACAGCTGGCTAAATGTCGCCCTGGCGCGAATGCATACTACGTTGAGACAGAGGCAATCACTTGCAAACATGACGCAGAGAGGTTTAACAAGATTGACCATTGCCGAATGTCCCTTGCGGTATACATAGCTACGGGTTTCACCGCCGTCCTATACAGGAACGCCCGTCGAAAGGAAGTATTACACCGAACTTCATTTGCAACGTTCAAGTTGACTGATAGCAGATTCAACTTAATGATAGTATTCGCCAGTCCAAAGACTGCCCAGGGCAAACCGCGTGGAGGTTCTATCATGTCTTGCCCCATGGTGGCCCTTAAGAGAGCCGATGGTTCGTTCTCGTCGTATCTGAAAATAGAAGGAAAAATAGATGAAAATATATTAAAGTGATAGAGATGATATTAACTTACCATAAGAGAAATTTAGCCGGAATTTGACTGAATTTCACTGAATTTGTCTCACTCTTAGCTTTCAAACGAGCTATCGCACGACAAAATCCGTCCACTGGAAGCCAAAATCGAAGCGAGCTGTCCAGAGGGGGGGGGACGTCAGCCGAAAATTTTTTCTCTCCGATTGACTTGAAACTCACCATAGCGATGCAGAATTTCACGCTGAATCCGAATCTGACCTCCGTTTTCTCATCCGATGCTTCGTTTTGACGCTACACACCAAAACGTCCCAAATTCTAACTCTGTCGTTTTCCGAAAAATGTTGAAAATTTTTCTCGCCGATTGACTTGAAACTCTCCGATTGACATGAAACTCACCATACAGATAAAGAATTTCACGCTGATTCCAAATCTGAAATCCGTTTTCCAATCCGATGCTTCGTTTTGGTGCTACGGCCCAAAACGTCCCAAATTCTAACTCTGTCGTTTTTCGCCAATGTCCCAAAATCTTAAATGGCGTCTCGCATCTAAACGAAGACAGATAGGAACAAGCCGTTTCTTTCACTGAATTTGTCTCACTCTTAGCTTTCAAACGAGCTATCGCACGACAAAATCCGTCCACTGGAAGCCAAAATCGAAGCAAGCTGTCCAGAGGGGGGGGGACGTCAGTGAAATTTCAAAATTTGATGAAAAATGTTTTGGTGACGGTCCCAGGTCGAAATTCCACACTTTGGAAAATTTTCAAAATTTACCCATACAAAGTCACTCTGACACTTAGGATTTTTTCAGGTGAGCGAGCTCCGACCTAAAATCTTGTAACCGCTCTAACTTTTGAACGAAGACAGATAGGAACAAGCCGTTTCTTTCACTGAATTTGTCTCACTCTTAGCTTTCAAACGAGCTATCGCACGACAAAATCCGTCCACTGGAAGCCAAAATCGAAGCGAGCTGTCCAGAGGGGGGGGACGTCAGCGAAAATTTTTTCTCTCCGATTGACTTGAAACTCACCATACAGATAGAGAATTTCACGCTGATTCCAAATCTGAAATCCGTTTTCCAATCCGATGCTTCGTTTTGAAGCTACACACCAAAACGTCCCAAATTCTAACTCTGTCGTTTTTCCGAAAAATGTTGAAAATTTTTCTCGCCGATTGACTTGAAACTCTCCGATTGACATGAAACTCACCATACAGATAAAGAATTTCACGCTGATTCCAAATCTGGCCTCCGTTTTCCCATCCGATGCTTCGTTTTGAAGCTACAGCCCAAAACGTCCCAAATTCTAACTCTGTCGTTTTTCGCCAATGTCCCAAAATCTTAAATGGCGTCTCGCATCTAAACGAAGACAGATAGGAACAAGCCGTTTCTTTCACTGAATTTGTCTCACTCTTAGCTTTCAAACGAGCTATCGCACGACAAAATCCGTCCACTGGAAGCCAAAATCGAAGCGAGCTGTCCAGAGGGGGGGGGACGTCAGTGAAATTTCAAAATTTGATGAAAAATGTTTTGGTGACGGTCCCAGGTCGAATTTCCACACTTTGGAAAATTTTCAAAATTTTACCCATACAAAGTCACTCTGACACTTAGGATTTTTTCAGGTGAGCGAGCTCCGACCTAAAATCTTGTAACCGCTCTAACTTTTGAACGAAGACAGATAGGAACAAGCCGTTTCTTTCACTGAATTTGTCTCACTCTTAGCTTTCAAACGAGCTATCGCACGACAAAATCCGTCCACTGGAAGCCAAAATCGAAGCGAGCTGTCCAGAGGGGGGGGACGTCAGCCGAAATTTTTTTCTCTCCGATTGACTTGAAACTCACCATAGCGATGCAGAATTTCACGCTGAATCCGAATCTGACCTCCGTTTTCTCATCCGATGCTTCGTTTTGACGCTACACACCAAAACGTCCCAAATTCTAACTCTGTCGTTTTTTCGAAAAATGTTGAAAATTTTTTCTCGCCGATGGCCTTGAAACTCACCATACCGATGCAGAATTTCACGCTGAATACGAATCCGACCTCCGTTTTCTCATCCGACCACTCCTTCCACTCGAAACAACCCATTTTACAACCCAACATTCAGCAGATTGCACGAAAAACATCACACACTATAGCCTCAAGACTAATCCTGGCGGTCGCCCAAGTCCACCACGACTCTCTATCGTTCCAGAGGGGGGGGGACGTCAGCGAACAGTTTGTGAACCCACCTGGTCGGCACACCACGACAGACTACAACCTCTGTCGTTCCAGAGGGGGGGGGGCTCAGACCCGAAGCACCACGGCGGCCGACCACGACACTCTGCCGTTCCAGAGGGGGGGGACGTCAGCGAACAGTTTGTGAACCCACCTGGTCGGCACACCACGACAGACTACAACCTCTGTCGTTCCAGAGGGGGGGGACTCAGACCCGAAGCACCACGGCGGCCGACCACGACACTCTGCCGTTCCAGAGGGGGGGGACGTCAGCGATGGCGGCCATCTTGCGCTATCTGGTGTTCGCCGTTTTCTTACTACTAGTATGTCTTAATCAGAATAATTTTAGAAATTTCTAAGATATTTTGATAGAAGCAGCACATTTCATAAGTCTGTAATCACTTTGCTGTTGTCTGGTGTGGCTGATGCTAGAATCCGTACAGTGGACTCACAAAAAGTACAAAGGATAAAATATGATGCAACAAGATGAGTTATTTCCCTTCTTAAAATTTTCTATCGCAAGGATTTAGCCAATGTCATTTTTTAGTAGTTGACATCACTTCCGAAATGTGCTAGTTAGTGCAAAATTAACACTGCCGATATTAACCATACCTCTTTGCCAACTTCTATAAACCTCTATCTTTGCCATACCTCTTTACCTCTCTAACCATATCATTATAGCCAATATCTAATTTTGAAACATCAAAGTAATAGAAAACCAAAATTTTCCATTAACGAACGTCCCATGGTAATATCATACACCAAAGAAAGAATAAAATTCTTCACAGAAAAAATAGCAGACATTGATTTTGACACTCAGATATTTGACTTGCCATCTGAAAAATTCAAACATTTCCAAGAGAATATTATATCGGTACACGATGAGATATTCCTCCTACGGAAATTGTCTCGGAAAATGTTTAAAGAGAAAGACTGGTTTACAGATGATTTAAGAAAATGTCATAGGAAAAAAATTAGACTTTTCAATAAATGGAAAAAATCTAAACTTGAAAAAGATGAACTAGACTATAAATCGTACGCAAAATATTTCAAATGTTTAGCGAGGACTGAGGAGAGAAAATATCATAACCGCAAATTCTCCTCCATTAAAAATGACACGAAAGAATTGTGGAAATCTACTAATAATCTAAGAGGAAATTCAAGGCCGATAATTTCATCACAGAAATACAAACGGGTCATGGTGCGAAGTATGACTATAGTGACATAGCTAATGAATTAAATGATCATTTTGTAAACGTTACAGAAACTCTAGGTAATAGTAATAAAACTAAAACTAACTACGAACACTATCTTGATATGTATCCGAATTCATTCAGGTTTCAGAATTTCACAACGATAGAATTAACTAATACAATAACCACAATGAACAATAACCGATCGACACATGACAGAGTACCATTAAAAATCTTCAAACATTGTCCACTGCAAGTATTTTCCTATCTAACAAAATTATACAATGAATCAGTTAATAGTGGAATATACCCCGATAGCCTGAAGGAATCAACCATTATACCATTGTTTAAAAAAGGTGATAAAAGTAATCCGTCTAACTATAGACCAATATGTCTGCTAAGCTACTTAACAAAAATCTTTGAAAAACTGATCCATAAAAGAATGTTATGCTATCTGGAAAAAAATAAGGCCCTCTATGAAAATCAATTTGGATTTCGCAAATGTCATTCAACAAATCTAGCAGTTTTAAAATTGACTGACAAAATATATTAAGCCAAGGCTAATAATCTATTTACTGCTGCTGTAAATCTAGATATAGCCAAGGCCTTCGATGCCGTAGACTTAGACATATTATTAAATAAATTGCATAGGATAGGTTTTCGTGGATTCATGCACGAATGGTTCACAACATACCTGAAATACAGGCCGCATACAGTTCTCGTAAATAATGTTAGGTCAAGTAAGCTCACGATTAAAAATGGAGTACCTCAAGGCTCAGCGCTAGGTCCGCTGTTGTTTTTGATTTATATTAATGATATCAAAAATGTTAGCACTAATGGAGAGCTAAACCTTTTCGCTGACGACACAAATCTAATCGTAAGTGACAAATCCCTCAATGGAGTTATAGTGAAAACTCAAAATTCCTTAGAAAATATTCAAACATGGATGGAATGTAATAAGCTTACTTTACATCTAGGAAAATGTGAATTTATACTTATTCCACCAAGAATCCACAAAGAAAAATCGAAAGCAGTAAATATCAGTTTGAAAAACACTAAACTAAGCCAAGTTGAAAGGACAAGATTCCTTGGTGTTAATTTTGATCAAGATTTACGATTTGATGACCATGTGTTTCGGTAATCAAGAGGTTAAAAAAATTCTTACCTATGTTTTACAGACTAAGAGATCTCATGCCGCAAAACACGCTCCGTATGTTGCACGAGCAACTTTGCATCCCATTGATAAAATACTGTTTGATAGCATACGGTAGTGGAAAGAAAGAACCGCTGAATAAATTACAAAGAATGCATAAAATATTGATTAAAATAATATATCGTAAAGAAAAACAATCTCTGAATCTAAATTTTTACAAACGTGAACTATATATGAAACGTAGATACAATGTACACGTATGAATTACTAGTTCTTGCTTACAAGATGAAATATATGAATGAATCACTACCACAAATTTTTCAAAATTATGTTATTACATCGATAAGACGCAATAATAATTTCCAGCTTCCCTATTATAGAACTTCTTTGGAGCAAAGCATTAGTAAATTCAAGATACCCTTTTTGTGGAACGCACTTCCTAACCATATTAAAAACACTCTAATAATTCAAAATCATTTAAAAAATGTTTAAAGTATTATCTGATTACTACTATGATCACTTTTTGACAATCATGTCAGTAAATTGCAGAGTGAAAATCAATCAAAATTTTGTAATATTGTAATCATGTTTTGTAAACAAGTTTGTAAATGTGTTCTTTGACGACTATGTAAATATTGCACATGTATAACGTAATATCTCTTTTGTGAATATGACTTTATCTGATTGACTGACTCCTATAGTGTACTCGTATATAGTGATCCTCTTAAAGGCTATAGGGCCAGGTTTATACCCTTATGATGGATCCTCTGGTCCTTTTCCCTTTCTTTTCAAGTGTAAATTTGTGTAAATGTAAACTTGACACCCACCTGTATATATTCATGTTGTGATTGATGAAATGGGAATAAATCTATTTTCTATTCTATTCTATTCTTTGACACATGTTAAGTAGAATATTTGGACATAGAGTCAACGTATCGCTTAAATATTTCAACATTTGATGTGCGGTCTGTCGGTTTCAATTTTGGATTACCCAATTGAGTTTGACCAAGTTACCAGTTGTTTTGACAATGATGCTCGTAGGACTATCGAAGAGAGGTTTGCAATACCTTGCCTTGCATGGAGCCAAGTTCAGCTTAAGACAAGTAATGGATGTTTTGTTCTACACTCAGCAGTCATTACACTCTTAAGTGCAACTTTATTATGATGCAGACATCTACGACAAAAGTGAGAACATTAAAATTTTATTCAATGGTGCCACTAACTCCTGCTCATTGATTCATATTTCTATCATTTGTGAAAAATTTTTGTTTACATATCCGGTAACACCGACTTTTAGATTTTCTTGCAATACACCCATGGTTTTTTGATATTAAGTCACAAAATGTCAATTTTCATGATTGTTTTGAGATACTCGTATTCATTTGAACAAATTAATGCCAATTATCTTTCAAGAATGTCATCAAGTGGTCAATTAAATCAAAAAGAATGTTAGAAGGTAACTTGATTTTATTAAATTTATAATGGCCTGCTGAAAAGATTTGTTGAAAATCGTCATTCAATGACGTTCTGTAACTATTTCCTGATATTGCATCGGTCACAATCAAAATAATGACTTCATATTTCATATCTGATTACTTTGAACATGTGTAATGCCGTAATGGTGGTGCACGCGAAACTTGAGGATTGGGCGCTGAACACAATAGCAGAGTAGCTACTGCAAAAGAACTTGACTGCATCATGTCAGGGCGCTCTTGCGAACATGATAAGCTTGAATGATAGGACGAATACTTATCTCTGAAATGATATTCCTGGTTTGATGAATGCTTTGTTCGGTACATATGATGCAAATGATTACATGATATTTTTGGATAGTTCTGTCACTGGACTGAAAGTTGCACTTCAGAAGTAAGATGACTCTAAGGATCCTGTTCCTATTGCTCAATGGTTAAACGTAAAAGAGTGTTAGGCCTATACGTCTGTTGTCAAGTTGATGGAAGATTTGAAATACAAAAATGAAAAATGGAGAGCTTGTGCAGACTTCAAGGTAAGTTATTTTACAATGTAAGTGCATTAGTATGCCTACTACTATCAATTACATTTTTACAGATGCTTCAATTGTTGATGGGATTGAAAGGGGCGGGTGATGTAAGAAATCAGTGTGTCTTTTGTCTCTTTCATGGTCAGAGTCAAGAAAAATACATCCTCGTTGATTGGGAACCTCGACATTCTTTCCTTGTCGGGCAAGCTAGTGTCGAAAATCTTCCTATCATTGAAAATGAATAGATCATTTTCCCTGTATGATATTTGAAATTAGGCATTTTCAAGCAGTTTATCAAATATCTAAAAAATGAAGATGTTCTCTCTGTTCTTCGCGAGTTATTGCCAAGAACATCGACTCAAAAGGTTAGTGCAGGGTTTTTCACAGGACCACATGTAGATAAAATTGCTGACAACCCTTACTTCTGAAGACCAGGAATGTTTGACGTACATTCTTGAGGTATTTAGTAATATACTAGTTCCAACCGATGTTGTTACCGCAAGAGAAAAAAGAAGACTGATTGATATAATGATTCGGCATTTTCAGAGACTAGAGATAAATTATAGCCCTAAAATGCATTACCTTGATTTGCATTTGCCAGAACTGTTGTCCTGACAGGTTCAAGTCAGTGATCAGCATGGTGAAAGACTGCATCAGACATTCAAGGTGTTTGATATTCGTTAATATATATTGTTATTCAAAGAAATCTCTGAGAAAAATGTCCCTGGACTATATTTGAATGAATGTAATATCTTGTATAAATGTACACCGGTATATGTTGAGTGCATAGTACATGAGTGCATAGTGCATGAGAGTACATAGTACATGTATCCTTGTCTTAGAATGAAGCACCATCATTTCTAGGCTTATCATTGAATCAAATACAATCATTGTAGCTCTATAAATTAATATAAATTACCTCCACTGTACGATACAATAACCAAATATAAGCTATTTTCCAAGTCAAAATGGTGAAAATTAAAAATTCAGCATAAATGCTAGAAAATCCAAATAGATTTAAAATAAATATCGTATTCATGTTTTGTACACTTAAATTGATAGGAAAAAAGTGAAATTGTTTTGCTAAAAATTTAATTGCACGAACAGAGCCTTGACTTCACTATCTTCCCCCATTCACCCATGATATTTCTAGAGACATCTCTTTTTTTTATTTAAGTTCCAGCAAAGTGCTTCGATTGCCACAATTCCTTCAGATTCGAATAATTCAGGTCATTGCGTACAAGTATTCTCCATAATGTTAGCCCTTCCGATCATTATTAAAAAAAGTAGCAGGCGTACGAAAATTAATTCACTTGATGATTTCACATCCTCTCCTTGGCATTTCTCACCGTATAGTGCATACACTGAATCGAAGCCAGGCATCAATGTGGGTTTGGTGTGTGCGAAGTGATATCACAGCACGCACGCATCTCTCACTGGCTCTGGTGTACTCTGCTGACAGCTTATTGTTTGCCATTTCCAATAGCAAGCGATACACGAATTATCCATTCGAGAAGGAGAAAGTTGTCTAATTCTGTGATGTGCCATGTCGTTATATAGGCTAGGTGTAATTCTTCCTTTCTAGGAAACCGAAGACACGCGCAGATGAATCTAATTCTGTGGGTCCGGTCCTCGAGGACACCGGATCAGTATCGCACTTCTTGCTTTCCGATGAGAAAAGAAGTCGCAAATTTCGGAAGTTGACACTTAATTTCAGTGCTATTCAATTTGCTCTCTCTTTATATCAGAATCTCTATCTCTCTTAATTCCTTTTTTATCTCTCTTAAAATATCAAAAAGAGAACATGTCTTTATCTGGCTTGTAGACTTCCGAAAGAAACATCTTCTCTCTTATTGACTACCTGCATTTTTATTCATTAAGATCCGTATTACTACCGATCATGAGGTGCATATATAAGACTCCCACTGAAACAGCTAATTAAAATCTGGTATTCCAGCTAGTTCTACATGGGAATGTTATTGTGTGTCAACGGGTTACGCTAGAAAATATCATTATCTTATTCAACGATGAACAAATTCGCGACCACTACGTGACCAAAAGGTAGTTCAAGAATTTGGCTAACCGTCCCGTGTGCTTGCCATATCAATTTTTCGGATAATGAATGATCAGGTTTAGATTTGCTCTCTATTCCTATCAGTGAAACGCATTCGTACAAAGAGTCCCCTATAAATATTATTTCTGCCTTCTAATCCTAGTAACGCTCTTTGCATAGCCTAAAAGTGCAAATATTATTCCGCGGAGAACATTTGTCCGTAGACCCAAGGCGTAAATAATCTTGGATCTTTAAGCCTACTACTTTGACTTTGAATAATTTTTTCAAAGGTCAAATATCAGCCTCATCAGCATTTTAGTGACTTGCTACTGGTGCGAAACTGGCCTCAAATAAGATTGTTGCGGTCCTGTGCCTGAAGGTTGCCGGATCGGACCGGCCTGAGGTAGGACTGTTGCCGGTCTGTTGCCGGTCTGTTGCCGGCCTGTTGCCGGCCTGTTGCCGGCCTATGCCTGGAAGTTGCCGGATCGGACCGGCCTGAGGTAGGACTGTTGCCAGTCAGTTGCCGGCCTGTGCCTGGAAGTTGTTGGCCTCCGGACCGGAACGGCCCAAATATCTCGGCCGGTTTCCATCTCTGATGACTTCTAGAAGAATTCATTTGTTCATTTGTTCATAAGAGGAAATTAAGTTGATGAAGATTTCTGATATGCTTTTTCAGGTTAGCAACTTGGATCGGGGGAAAAATAATGTCGCAGGATCGGAGTAAAGCCCAAGTTGACATTGTTTGACGTAACAAGCGTCGAGAAGACATTGTAGTCAATGTCCACTTGTTACATGGTCCCTCTCCATGCTCTGATTAAGTGAATTATGAAAGATGTTGCAATTATCCTCGACTGACTTTGGTAGTCATACAAATTTCTCTTTCAACGGTTATGACCAAAAGCTCTTTGGCTTTAAGTTTGACTACTAATGATGCACAAAATAAATAAAATGAATTTGAACTTACATGGAACTTTCCGACTCCGAAATGTTCAACGACATCATTAGCGTCTACAAGGTTGTCCTTCGGCATCCTGCTTTGACCTTAGTGTAAAGTAAAGATACGACTGAAGCAATTATAAGAAATACCATCTGAAAGGAACAATCGACCATTGTCGGTAAACATTCATGGGTCGTATCTGATGAACAATTAATTCACTGTATTCTGATAGAGAGGAGGTAGAGGCTGAAACATCAGCTGCCGATAGCACTAACCTGATAACACTCATTGCATTTTTGTTTCAAATAAATGGTCACTGTTATGTCTGCTTATGCCTGAATCTTAGGCTATGAATATATACAAAAGATATACACTTTTATATAACACACCTTAAAATAATTTTTAGCACAACTTGAAGTACCAATAATTTGATATTGATGACCAATTTCGTTTTTGAAATTGAAATCTAACAGTTCACTACATATTACATTTTGGTAATTTTTTGACTTATTTTCATTATTAGATGTGTACTTAGCTCAAAAATCAGAATTGTAGATAATCCGCGAAGGCTGTTGATCAACTAGCATATTTGCCATTTGACAGACAGTAACGGCATCTTATAATAAATATATAATATATATATATATATATATATATATAAAGATAGATCCAAAAACGTGGAAAGTCAAGGAAAAGACTTAAGTGTATGCCCGACTGGTTTCACTTGTAAACCAAGCTTCTCAAGGGCGTTCAATTTAATGAAATCATATACAAAAATCATTGCATAATTCAAAAAAATAACATATCAGGCAGAGTCAATACCATAGCTGAAGTAGGATAATCAAATGCTATGGATCACGATTGAGCAGTGGTTTCAATATGTAGAGTGTCAATACGCCAAGACCGTTGTAGCAACGTAGATTGTAGCTACGTTGTAGCACGTAGTTTAAATCCTTTGAGTTGCAGTCCATGTTATGTTTTATCAAAATAGTGTTCTCTTCGTTGTTGCGTTTATAGTTAAATGTTGTCCCTAGTGTAACATTGGCCTCGTGAATCTTCGCATTTTGTTGCACCTTTGTGCGATTATTATTTGATAATAATCTTAATAAAGATTAAGGTTGACGATAGGATATTCTTGTTCTATATCCTTAGATACATCAGTGAGCTTCAAACTTGAAAAAATATGGAGTTATTGCATCACTGTAAATATTCGGATTATTTGGATTATACGTTTGAATGTACGATGCAAAGATTATAAAGGGCTAGATAGGAAATAGACGTGTTTTTACCTTGTGGGCAGCAAAGCCAGGAAAATCAGCTGATGTTGCATGAATTTGAAAATATTTGTAAGCGAGCAATAAATAATCCTTTTCATTGTCTCTTTTTACTAATTATAGAACTAAAACGCATTTCAATAATAAATCAAGACATTTTCATATATATCTAAAAACAACGTCCAAATTGCAAAAAGTAGGGCCTAGTCTGACATTCTACTTTTTCAGATGTTTTGCGAAGTTGTAAATAAGAATACTGCTGATACAATTCTTTCAATTAGACTATATTGCATTATTTTATGTCAGTTGATTATTAGATCTGAAGAGTGCATGTTATATAGGAATATTACAAATAAAAACCAGACGCCATTGCCAAGTTTAGCAATAATCTAGCGTGTATATGCAATTTTGTGGTAAGAAATTACATGATGCAACAAAAAAATAAATATGAACCATAGAGTAGGGTCATCGAGTTGCTAATTTAACGAACATTAAACCTCCAAGGCTGTCATGAGAATCTGTGAAATACCATCATTCCTTCTGCATTACAATCATGTTCACTCAATGATCCGTTGTAATTTCTGCAAAACTGCAAAAATTTGCATATCTCACATTTCGTGACAATACCACCTGTATCTCCCTTGAGTTCATTAAATATAATCGAAAGTGTACACACATTAGGGATTTAATAAATGCGGAGTTACCACTCTACCTAATATTCCTACTCTATGATATGAAATATCAGAAAAATTGATATAAAATTGACTTTAGCAAATAAAAACAAACAACATACGTATGTTATACAATGCACAACATCTTTGACATTGAAAGACATGCGATGATCGATTCCAGTTGGCCCTAAAATGCCATCTGTTAATTATTTGCAATACATAGGTCCATATTGTAGTTTCAGCCTGATGAATAACTCGGAGAGCGTTGTTGACATGGGTGAGCCTTATTAATAGCCAATTCCACAGTGTAATATTCGGATTCTCACTGAAATTGTTAAAAGTCATGAAATCTACAGTTGTTTATCAATTGATGACCCATCAGTTTTCATGTGAATATTTTTTCTTCCACTTGGATTGATAGTACTGCAATAAATTGCTGTATTACCGCTCAGTCAATTATGCTTTATATCATGTGCCAATTCTAAAGCTTTTTGTCTCATCGTACATCGCACAGCCGACAAAACAACAATTTCGAACTATAGCCGTAATGTTTTTTGCCACGATAAGGACCGTACTAAAATGGGTTCAAATTTAGGCATTTATTTCTCATCTAGCCCTTTTAAACAATTAAATATCTTTGGTGCGATATTATTTTTGATTCATTCTTCTTATCCAGGTGATGTTTTTGGGATTTTGATTTTAAAGTTGCATCGTTTATCAATCTATCGGGATAGTCTACTGCTTTCAGCCTCTTTTTCATGTCCTTCGATCTGACTTCCTTCACCAATCTGATTTGAGACAATCATGTTGATACGATTGGCCAAAACGTAAGGTATATTCCGTGTCACGTGCTTTGGATGTCATGAATGAAATGAGAGGTAGGCTTTGAATAAATACCTGTATCTATTTTATGACCATTACGATAAAGCAAAACATCTAAAAAGTTCAATTTTTCCTGTCCAATTTCAATCGTAAATTCGATTTTATCAATCATTCGGTTGATGTAAGAATGGAAATTCTTCACGTCTCCAAAGTTGCTATTCCATAGAGCAATCCGAGTGCATATTCCATAGACGGGTGACACGTCACGATCAAGGACCCGAGTTCACAGACAACAGGTTAAGGACAAAGATTATCGGGTGTTACTTGTGAGCAAACACATCTCCTCATGATCCTCCTGCTAATCGTGATAGATCCTATGGGGAGAGTAAAGAAAAATGGTGTATTATAAGACCTTCACACTCAATTATAGCTGATCATTGATATCCGCCTATACTAGTCCTTTGTGATGTCTATGCATTTTTATTTTCATGCATTCATGCGGTTTTCAGCTATTAACTTTTATCATAGAATCAGTATATGCTTGATATATATAGCCTCGAATTTTGAATTTAGAATCGTGTTTATTGCAGGATATTTAGGCCTACTTACATTGCACCTTAGGTCTAGATTGTCAGCTTATGAATTCATCATGAATATTGCGAGATTTCAAATTGTGAGTACATGTCCTAAGCGGAATAGTGATGTAAAAAAAATAAATAAAAACATGCGTCTAAGGATATGTGTATATTAACTATTAGTCGTCACGTCGACGCAACAGCGTCATCACATCGACACCCTCATATCAGAAACTCGGCTACAGATCTCCTCATAGTAATTAGATTGTGTTTTAGCACATATAATGTATCTTACAAGAACCAAATACAACTATCAAGAGCAAAAGAAATCAAATTTGGCAGTGACTGCACTGGTAGCATGCTATTGGGTGCACAAAAATTATTGCAACATATTGTAACATGTTGTAATCTTTGTCAGGAATCTACAAATACTCAGAGTTGGAAGTGGGTCAACGAAACTAGACCCATGACCCACCTGACCCACGGCATATGTGACCCACGACCCACCTGATCCACCACATCTTTGACTCACCTCACCCACACGCTGCAAGGGTGAATGATGTGAGTGCAATTTCCTTTTCTGGTATCATCTTTAGTTTCATTTTCATTCAAGGTTCTAGGTCTAGGTAGAGGCCTTGTAGCATCAAAATTGCTAAAATTTGTTATGAAGGTTCAAGTGTATAAGATCACTTGTCACATGATAAATAGACATCCAACCTTATCAAAATTATCTTATAATGTTGATCATGGCGTTCATAGGCGTTCATGTAGGCTATCACAAATACTAGGGTTCTAAAAAAAATTAAACGATTCTGTTTCTTGTTATAATTTTTAACTATTCTTTTTAGTGCCACCTATTTAGCTCGTAGAGAGATGATTAGTTAAGTTGAGGGCCCTATAGACTAAATTACAAATTTTACATTTCTTAATCAAATGAAGTCAAAAAATAAGATTGCAGTAGGCCTAAATCATTTATTCATGCATTTATTATGTTAGATACTACATGCGTAAAAATTATCCCACAAAAATCGTCAAACTAATATTTTGCTGCTTCTGATGACAATCGATTCAAATTTCATTTACTTCCGCTAATTATTTAGTAGAAAGTTGTGTATTTGATGTAAGAATGACATCCACTAAAAAGCAATGGAGTAAGCATGCGCAACGCGTGATTAGAAAATTGCACGAGGACAAGATTAGAATTCAAGCTTACAATACATATTGATGAACTGATATATTTGAGTGGCGCTACATGTCCGAGGTCCGAGTACGCTGTGATAACAATCACTAGTGACATCAAGTAAATATTCTTTTTTTTATTGATACCAAATCAAATATCAAAGCGAAACTTTTGATCGATACGAAGTGTCAAAAAACATCTCCTCGCAGAGCTCTGCCGTAATAAGTCTGTGTGAAAGGGATAAGTCTATATCAGTGACCGTCGCATGAATTATCGCATTTCAGATTATCATGTATCGAATGAACAATGAGATGCATGTAACATGCATGATGTGAAAGTAGATTGAACTGCTAAATACTTTAGATATGAAGCATGTATATTATCAAGATATTTTGATCAATTACGTATTTCGAAAATACTTAGACTCTGATCAATCTTTACCAGAGATTTACCATTCCAATCTCTACCAGATGATATTTTCTCCGAAAGACCAACAAAATCAAGCGAAACAAACAAAACGAAGGTCAGTTGGTAGTGCAAGAAAATTTTCAAGATGAGTAAAACCTCTGAATACCTGAAATCTTCAGTACCTGTATCTCTGAAATTAAGGTCGCACATCATTGGGTATCGTCAGACATAGCGACAGAGAATCGAACAGACACAATTGTACTCAAACACCTTCTCTCCACCAACCAACACCTCTCAGTAGACAGCAGTAATTGTTTTCGAGCCTTTAATTTGTGTGAATTCCGCCCCCTTTCGAAACTAAATGAGGCGTGTGAAAGTTAATGGTGTTGCATATTTTGACTGTGTGCATCCATCACCCCTTTCAGTGACACTGACTCAATCATTTCTCATGAATGATAAGAATACGAATAAATTAAGTTTACTATATTCGAGATTGTCAAATCTATCATCGGTCAAACTGGTTGGAAGTGGGTCAACGAAGTCTGACCCACGACCCACCTGACCCACCAACGTTTTGGAAAAACATGACCCACGACCCACGTGACCCACGCGATTTTGTGACCCACCTGACCCATGACCCACGACCCACTTCCAACTCTACAAGTTCTTCATCCTCTTGTTGATAACCGGTTGTGCATACATTTATTGATCAGTTCTAGATTTCAATTCACTAAAATGATCACTAAAATAGTGATTTACCACTTGTGATTGATTGTTAGTTAGTGACCGGTCTGATGCAAATAGGGAAAAATGATGAATGATGATCCTGCCTTAAGCTGCAGATACTTTGTATTAATTGCATTTGAATATATTGAGCAATTAACACAATAGTTCCTCGGCTTCCGGCAAATCACTGAAAAACAAAACTGCATTCACCACAGAAAAATGGAAAGCAACACGAAACATTCAGAAGCAAGTTAAAACATTTGGGACATCGGACACTGAATTAAGCAAACGTAGATTTGATTATATCGATTAGAATATTATAGGCTGTATCAATTCACAAAAGGTCTTCCAACGAAATTTAAATTATAAAGCTATATAAAATAAACCAACGTTTCGCCTTTGGTTTGATCACTTGTGTTGATTAAAATTCGAGTGCTGTGCATTCGAAAATTTGAGCTTGCAAACACGAATGGAATTAGCTAGTTCGTGTTTGCGTTCTATGCGCAAGCCATTGGTAGGTGATTTAAGTCAGATTTTGTTTCCACCTCTTGAATTTTTCCTTTCGGGGTCTCGGCATGTATAGATTAATTCTTTAACTGGACAAATGTGTCAGATGCCGGCTTTCTATGTACATCCACCTACCAATGGTTTGCGCATAGAGCGCAAACACGAACTAGCTATTTGCATTTGTGTTTGCAAGTTCAAATTTTTGAACCCGAGCTCTGAGAACAAGATTTGAATTATTTCATTAATTGTAGATGTCTGGAGGTCGGATGACGATTTATGGGCATCTGATTTACTGATTCTCTACAATAGGGTATACTACATTGATGAATGCAAATAAGCCAGAAACGTTTGTAGTTACCGTAATGATTTAAGTCAGATTTTTTTCTCACCTCTTGAATATATATATACAATATGTATATGTATATATACATAGAAAATGAACCAGAAAGTATTGTAAGCAATAAATCTTGTTTTACCCCATCTAGTGATAGAAACCAAACTATAGACTGTATTTGCAATACTTAGGAAAATCTTAATTTGACTGGAATCACTGATAATCATGGTACCACTGGACCAAATATAAATGGTATGGAACAATACGCATTGAAAGCCTTAATATCGGATCAAAACATTGTAATCAAAGAGGCCGATAAGGGAGGAGCAGTTGTAATAATGAGTAAGCAATATTATCAACAAAATATTTTGAAAATGTTAGATGACAATTCCTTCTATGCAAAAATCAATCAAAACCAAGACAATCATATTATGACTCAGATAAAAAATCTGATTTTCGGCCAACAATGTGAAAATTTAACTCACAAAGAAATTGGCTATTTGACTAATTTTGAATATATGAGCAGCAACTTTTATGGATTGCCAAAAATTCATAAATCAAAACTCATCAAGCCATAGAAAATCAAAATTCGTCTTTCATATGTTGTGACAATCCAAATGACCTATCTTTTCGTCCTATAGTGGCTGGTCCAAACTCCCCTAATCAAAGATTAAGTAATTTCATTGATTTAATTCTCAAACCTATTTGCAATGAAGTTGACTGCTACGTTAGAAATGATCTTTATTTCCTAAATCATCTACCGACGAAAGTTTGCGAAAACTCAAAATCAGTAACGCTTGATGTAGTAAATCTGTATACGAATATTCCTCATGAATTAGGACTGGAAGCTATAAGTTACTGAATTGATAAATGTCATAATTTACTCGACTCGAGATTTTCGAAAGTATTTATACTAGAAAGTTTGAATCACATCCTTACGAAAAACACTTTTATATTCAACGATGAATTTTATATGCAGAAGAGAGGAGCGGCCATGGGGACTAAAGTCGCCCCAACATACGCAACCTTAACGTTGGGATATTTGGAAGTGAAGTTGAAAATAAAAATGATAGAATTATGGGGTGAGGACTTTGCTGAAAACACGTTAAAATATTGGAAAAAGTATCTAGACGATTGTTTCCTAATTTGGAATCACAACTTCAACCAATTGGATCAATTGTACAATCTATTAAACAGTCTTAACCCCAACATAAAATGTACTATAGAAGCAAGTGATGCTGAAATTTCCTTCTTAGATATAAAAGTAATTAAAACGAACGATTGCATCTCAACAGACATATTTGATAAGCCAACCGATACCCATCAATATTTACATTTTTATTCCTGTCAACCACGACATACTAAACGAGCTATACCTTATCATTTAGCACGCTGCATTTGTGTAATTGTTAGCGATCCACAAATAAGACATGAACGACTTCAAGAATTGAACTCTTTTTTAACTAAACAAAAGTATCCCAAAAAATCAATATTAAATGGAATTGACAAGGCCTTACAATTTGATCGATCTCAACTTTTAACTGAACTGCAAAATTTAAATACCAACAATGACATTCAATCTCTTATTCCTTTTGTTATGACAAATAATCCAAAAAATCCAAATGTTTCCCCAACAATCCATTCTTTGAATTCAGTGCTAAAAGAAGATGAACGAACTAAAGACATCTTCCAAAACTCAAAATTCATTATAAGTAAACAACAACCAAAAAGTCTCTAGAGAATTTTATGCAGTTCTAAACTAACAACAAATAAAATATATTCTGTAAAGAAATGTGAAGATCCTAGATGTGGAACTTGTAATTATTTAAGGGAAGGATCCATGTATAATTTCAATGGAAAGATTTTTACAATAAGATATGACATGTCATGCTCTACATAATTACTCGTACATGCCGCAACCAATATTACATCGGTGAGATTAATTATACAATAAGGTGCAGAACAAGAATTTACAAACAACCAATAAACAACCCTAATTATAGACAGATAAGTGTAAGTGAACATTTAGATGTATGTGGACGAAAATCTTTTTATATTTTCCCTTTTTATAAGATGTTTTCTGATTGTGATGTAGAAAGAAAAAAATAAAGAAAGATACTTTATAGAATCCTTTGATCCATCACTCTATTCAACATAATTATCTTACCCTCAACAAAAATCTATGCTGTACATAATCCTATATTTGAAGATATGTGCTATTGATATCAGCACGTTTAATAATTTTGCTTTCGTTAAGATGTCCATGATCTAATCATTTTGTCTTCGCTGCTTAAATGCATAGTTTAGAGATTTCAACTCTCATTTGCAGCATTTTGTTATTTACAGCTTGAAAATGGACAGGTCGTTATCGTCCGAAACGTCGCAAAAGATTACCATCAAATGGCATTCTTTTATCATCTTGAGAACAATATCGCCAGAAGAAAAAAGTCAATACAGAAAAACGGAAAGGTCTTTGTATAAATGCATAAAATTAAATCACGATATTAATTACAACTACATTTGCAAAAAAATGAATTGGTTCCAAAATACACTAAAATTAAGTTATATGATAAAAATCTGCAAAACAAAAAGGTCACTGAACAGTTTCGTTCAGAATTAGTGGATCATGAAATCAAAAAACAAAAGAAAGAACGATATATATATATATATATAATTTTGAATGCAAGTTAGATCAAAGATTTATTGCCATTACTTCAAGTTTCACGATAACAAAATGGTCATCGATCATCAGATGTCAATAAATGAATAGACAGATACTCAGGTAGCTAAATCATGGTTACTTGATTAGAAAACAGCGAACTATGATGTTGGGGGTCTGAAACTAGACAACAGATATTTTCTGCGGTGTCTGCACTTAGATATCATTTCACTTTTTTTATTTATAAGAATGTCTGACTTTGATGTTATGATGTAGAATTTTTCTGTTAGGCACAGATTGCAGAAATGACTGCCACAAAAATACGGTTTGGTCTGTTGTACGATACTCCATTTAATGCTGTATGGTGATCTTTGATTTTTGAGGGACCAGATGTACGTTGACAATGAGGTTTCGTTATTATACCGGACGGTGTTGAATGACTTTTTGTGGTTGTTATACCTTGCTTTGAATTCACCTTCACACATACCATAATATACCTTTGAGTCACTTGAACCAGATGAAACTGTCGCTTTATAAACCAAACATTTTGACAAGCAACTACCTGAAAGTGGACATTCGTTTTTATTTCTGCAGTTGCATGTTGATTTTTCAGTATCTTGATTTTCGCTTGTTTTTGTTGTTTTGTTAAGAATTTTCGTGTTATGACTTTTGATGATATTTTCCATGTTGGTTACACAACTGTAGCTCAGCTTCATGTTATTTCTATTGAAATAGGCTGTGATATTTCAAATGTGAAATGCTTTTTCGTAAGTAATAGAAACTGTTTACCAACATTGGTTTTCACATTAGCACTGAAAGGGGGGTTGAACCATATTATATATATATATATATATATATATATATATATATATATATATATATATATATATATATATATATATATATATATATCCGGTATATAAACATGTATGTCCGGTATATATCCGAGTCCAAGGAAGCTCACGGTGTGCCCGAAATAAATTTAGTGCTCTAACAGGACCCGGCTCAGATTCCACTTTTGTAGGTTCCCATGAACCTCTCTGATAATTTTAAAGTAAATTTTAAAATCTTTCATCGAGGGCTTTCTTCTGTAGAACCACAAATCCAAAATGGCGACATGATTACCATATACGGCAGGTGAAAAAAATAATTTTCAAATGACCCGTCTCAGATTTCAATCTCTTAGACTAATATGGATCCAATATTGTTCAAACATGTCGATTTTTGAGGAATTGACCGAGGGCCTTCTTCTGTAGGCCCACAAATCCAAAATGGCGACATGATTACCATATATGACAGGTTAGAAAAATATTTTTGAGATGACCCGTCTCAGATTTCATTCTCTTACCTTAAAATGGATCCAATATTGTTCAAACATGTCATTTTTTGAGAAATCTACGTTGGCCTTTCTGTGCGACCCCAATAATATAAAAATATGTCGATTTAACTTCCATGCATGACAGTTGTTTACACAAATTGGCATCATTGGTATTAAAGCTTGCAATTTTTCATGGTTCTTGATACCGATAATCACCTACATATTCTGTGCATGATTCAATTAAAAGAAGCCTTTTTAGCTGCAACTTCTAAAATATGCTTCCATACAACAACAAATGCCTTCAAATACCTTAAAACGTGTGTAGGCCCTACCATGCACGCTGTTGATGTTTTTCAAAGAATAGTCGAAGTTTACCCGTCATTATATGAGATATATGTTGTTGCCGTTGTAGAGGCGAATGGCTTGCCACAAAACGAAACGAATTCTCAGGATGATTCATATACAAGTAGTTTACCATGAAACGCTTACATGTCTCGTCAAAATATGATTGGATTTGAATATTTGAATATCTATGATTGCATTCATTCTTTTGATGTCGAAATCTGCATATACATATTCATCATTTAATATTCGCGCGCTAAGTTATCTTCAGCACAAGTCCAAGCGAAATTGGTGCAACATTAAAACTCGTGAGCGCTTCGTTGAGCAGCTTAAATAGATTCCAATTCAACTAGCCGCATGAGCATGATGTACAGTACATAACATGCAAGCATCAGTGACATTGAAACGCACTCCTTGATCGTTGACATGCAATGGATACCGTAGATAGCGCTGGATAGCATGTTGCAGACCTCATTTTAATCATCATCTACATCCAGAGAACTAAAAATTAGTGATTCTTACGGTGTATAGCTCAAGTTGAGGACTGTACATAATGCAACATAAGTAACGTTGCAGATTTAGTAATAAACGCCATGCAAGCAGGAAGCTAAGTCGCCATCTTATACATTTCTGGGGTTTAAGAGAAAAGCCAACGTAGATTTCTCAAAAAATGACATGTTTGAACAATATTGGATCCATTTTAAGGTAAGAGAATGAAATCTGAGACGGGTCATCTCAAAAATATTTTTCGAACCTGCCATATATGGTAATCATGTCGCCATTTTGGATTTGTGGGCCTACAGAAGAAGGCCCTCGGTCAATTCCTCAAAAGTCGACATGTTTGAACAATATTGGATCCATATTAGTCTAAGAGATTGAAATCTGAGACGGGTCATTTGAAAATTATTTTTTTCACCTGCCGTATATGGTAATCATGTCGCCATTTTGGATTTGTGGTTCTACAGAAGAAAGCCCTCGATGAAAGATTTTAAAATTTACTTTGAAATTATCAGAGAGGTTCATGGGAACCTACAAAAGTGGAATCTAAGCCGGGTCCTGTTAGACCACTAAATTTATTCCGGGCACACCGTGAGCTATGTACATTAATTTATTTCATCCTTGCCTCAACACTGTTTGATTTCTTTGATTTAGATATGATGTCTGAAATTTCTGTACAATTTCGTTGAACAAATCAGTTGATTGCCTTGACAAGCCAGGAACGGCTGAAATCGATCGGCAGCTGACAAAAGTTGCTTTTTCTTTTGTAGTATTATTTATATATATATATATATATATATATATATATATATATATTGTTTTGTTATTCTTGATTTCGAGGTCTACAAGACCTGACTGATACATTTCGTTTAACTTCTGTTGTTCTTTTCCTTCTTGATGTTGATCTTTTCTACTGATCTTCGTATAATTTGGCAGCAATTGATTTTATTTGCATATTAAATTAAATTGAATGTCTTTATCTAATTTCACGCATTTGTGTAGAGTCTTTTCTGTTTTTCTAAATTCATACTTTTCCGTTGTTGTCAGTGTTTTTAGAATTATGAATGAATACCGTTTTATTGCAAAGTATTTATTTAGCGACGTTTCGGTCCCCTTTACACGGACCATTTTCAAGCTTACATTATGAAAAGTGAGCTACAGTAATATTGAAATTTCAAAATTATCTCAACTATTAAACACTTGTATAAAAAGATCAAAGATATGTACACAGATAGTTTAAAAAGGGAAATAGAAATCAAGAAATGATATTCAGATGCCTTGTCAATCCTTTATCGTGTTGATTCAATTTAGGTGCAATCTCTTTGATCAATATTGCCTCAGCTATCTGCAATAAATTCGTATTTGCATAGCGAGCTAAAATTTTAGTATTTGTTATAAATTTTTAAATTTTATGATATATATAATATATAAAATATATAAAATATATAAATTTTATAATATTTTGTTGATGTACATTTATGTGAAGAGATATAGTAGAACCATTTTTCTCATGTTGTTTCATCCTCACGTTCATTAAATTTGTTGTATATCCTATATAATGAGCATTATTACACATGCTCTCATTGCAAGAATATTGATACACAACATTGTGGTTTGAATGAAACGAGTCCATTTTCGTTTTGATTGCATTCGCCAACTTGTAATTTTTGTAGTAGACTCTTACGTTAACATCAAATGATTCAAATTTTCCTTTTACATTGTCTTTCACAATTTTTTGGATTCTTTTTTCCTCCACTGGGTAATTTGATGTCAATTGATTAATGTAATAATTGTCATTGTAATTAATTAATTATAAAATTAATTACTTATATTAATTATGATATTAATCATATTAATATATTACATAATTAACATTAATGCAATAATAATCAATTGTCATAATGTAAGCTTGAAAATGGTCCGTGTAAAAGAGACCGAAACGTCGCTAAATAAATACTTTGCAATAAAACGGTATTCATTCATAATTCTAAAAACACTGACAACAACGGAAAAGTATGAATTTAGAAAAACAGAAAAGACTCTACACAAATGCGTGAAATTAGATAAAGACATTCAATTTAATTTAATATGCAAATAAAATCAATTGCTGCCAAATTATACGAAGATCAGTAGAAAAGATCAACATCAAGAAGGAAAAGAACAACAGAAGTTAAACGAAAGGTATCAGTCAGGTCTTGTAGACCTCGAAATCAAGAATAACAAAACAAAATTACTATTAATGAGAAAGGAATTGACTGCACACTTGATAAAAAATATATATATATAAAAATATTATTATTACATATATTGTAGTATTTGTAGTATTATTTACATATATATATATATATATATATATATATATATATATATATATATATATATATATATATATATATATATATATATATATATATATATATATATATATATATATATATATATATATATATATTATTACAATTATATGTACGTGTATGTATGTATATATTTGAAGAACAATCATGAGGAATTTTCGCGAGAGTCGAAAGCGAAACCCAAATCAGACCGAATACGAAGAGAAGAAGGTGAATCCGAATGAATCCGATCAGATAACATACTTTCAAACTCTGAATCTGATCCGACATTCGCATAATCCGATTAATCCGAAAGATTTTTCATGATGCGTACACACATCGAATATACTCCTTCTTTATCCTACTTCTGATTAGTTGCTTATATTTTGTATTTCATGTATAAATATTATGAAATTATGTTTAAGGAAGTTGGGGAGATGAGACGTTGCCAAGAAACTGCATTTGTATTTTACTTTTTCCCTATCTTTTGATCACAAATGCCTACCACAAGAGAATCACATCACAAAATGGATGAATTTGCAAATAAAGACGATATTACTCGTTTAAAACAAAAGCTGGATACCTTATCAAGTAAAATGGAAAAAGTCTTACGAGCATTATGCATACGATAAATAATTTCTTTATTATTGCGTTTAAGTCAGAGTGGTTATCCGAAATGCAAACAATGAAAAATGAGCTAAACATTGGAATCAAAATGCAACTCTAGAGATGAAACAAAAATTAGATTTTCGAGAAGTTTCAGAAAATGAATGGAACAAGAAATTGCAACAAAGGAAGTTCTCGTATTATGAATTTTTCAGAAACGAATTTATTGCGTCTCTATACGAATCTGCGTTAAATGAGGCTATTCAAAAGATTCCCAAAAAATTCTTTAAAAAAGCTTACCGAGGACAGTCAAGCATGGAAAGAGAACTACAAAGAGGTTGGTCATGAAATAAAAAGATTACGCATGACTGCTGCAGTAAAAAAAGATTTTATGGATAGAATTGATAATGAAATGACTGTAAAACTAATGAGTACAACGAATACTATATATGCAGAAGAACAGATGAAAAAATGGAATGAAGCAATCCAAAAAGAAGCAGCACTAAGTGAGCTAATTTGGACTCGCAAGAGTCAATTTTTTCAATCTGACATTCATCTCATTTTATTGAATAGTTCTTTTAAGAACACTAGAACTAATTTTCCTTCAAATGATAGACCTAAGAGACCAACAGGAAATAGGTTTTACAGTGCAAATAATTTCCAAAGGCGTCCATTTGATCGATATAATAAGTTCCAAAATTTTGAAAGTGGTCCATTTCGGTACAACAATACTGACAGAAATTGGAGAAGCAATCCACGAAATAATCGATTTAATAACAGAAACTTCTATATAAATGCTAATAGGAGTGATCTAAATTATAGTAATTTAGAAGATAACCAGAATGAATACAATTAAGATAATAATCATTTTTTAGATTAGATGTCTCTGTATATAACATGTCATCCGAAACATTGGACGAAGTATGCTCAGAGCTCCTTTCAAAAGGTAGAAAGTTTTCACCATCATGGCAATTCAAGTTTACTCAAAAGTGACTTAAATGAATTTATCAGAAAACTAAGGCTCCGTGATTTCTTCAACAATAGTGAGACTATAGAGGAAGGCATCAATTAAAATTTTCCAAATTCTGATTTTGTACCTAGTAAAGGTAATAACGCTGAGCTTGATAATATCATAAAAATTATTGAATCAAAATCCTATTCTTTGTTCAACGATAATAATGAGTCTAGAGTTAAGAAAAATTTGACTAAAAGAGAATATGAAATCATTCATGAATTAAAAGGAAAATCTAATCTCTTTTTCACCGGAGATGATAAAGGAGGAGCGTTCGTCATTCTGGATTACGACTTCTACAGAAATCACATGTTGTCTGAACATTTGGGTGATACATCAACCTATAAAAAAGTATATAATTACGATAATGAATCCATCGCGAATATGACTAGAGATTTATGCAAACATCACAAGACTTCTTTTACAAATAAAGAATATAAATATCTAACGAAATTTAGATCATCAACCCCATTTATATATGGTTTGCCGAAATTGCATAAGCATGATGACTATTTCAAAAATGTTTTTCCTGACAATCATAAATGAATCAAAATTATGCCTCCTCATAACTTAAAATTTAGACGTATAGTTTCTAGTCGATTTTCTCCAACCAGCAGACTAAGTGGATTTCTAGATGAGCTCCTTAAGTTATTTATTCCTCAAATTAGAAGTTATTGCAGAGACACTTACCACTTTCTTCAAATTTTACCAAAGACTATCCATAAAGAATCTATTTTCATCAGCTTTGATGTGGTGTCCTTTTACACCAGCATACCCAACGGTCTTGGTTACTTGGCGATTGGCTTTTGGCTAGATAAGTATCCAGAAATCATGCCAAATCGAATAAGTCATTCATTTATCATTAAAGGACTCAAATTGATCCTAGAAATAAACTGTTTTTCATTTGAAAACGATTTTTATATTCAAATCTCCGGGACGGCCATGGAGACTAAGGTCGCACCCCAATACGCCACGTTAGTTATGGGTTTTCTCGAAGAAAAGGATGTACTCCACTGTTCAAACCGTTTTTCCTGACACATGTGAATTGATTATCAACTCATGGAAAAGGTTTCTCGACGACTGTTGGATCATATGGGATGACAAATACGGCGAATTAGAATTATTCAAAAGTATAGTATGTAACCTAGATTCATCTATCAAATTTACTTATGAAGTGAACACGGATTCTTTAAATTTTCTTGATGTGATGGTTACAAAAGACACAGTCAATGGATTAATAAGCACAGACATATACAGAAAGCAAACTGACACAATGAGTTATGTTCCCTTCCATTCCGCTCATCCCTTCATGTTATCAAAAACATTCCTTACAACTTAGCACGTCGCATAAAGATTATAGTTTCAAATGAAGATACGAGAGCGTACCGTTACAATGAATTAAAAATTCGTCTACTGACTTTGAATTATCCTTCTTCGCTTATTAATGATGCGATTGATAAAGCCAAATCTTCTGATGTCAGCAATAACAACAAGCAAAACAAAAAGAACATTTTCCCATTTGTACACGAGTTCAACAGGAGTAACCCAGACATATATAATAAAGTTACAAGTCCTATTTCAAATAAATTAAATCTTCTAACTCCATTCCAAAATTGTAATTTCATGAGAGCCTACAAACAACCTAGATCTTTTCAATCTATATTGTCACAGAATAACCGGATGACAATTAGTGGAGTGTCGAAATGTGGCGAGCCAAGATGTAAGTGTTGCAGCATCATAATTGAAGGCAACGAAGTTGATTTCACAACCCCATCTGGCATAAAGACATTTAACATTAGAAAAAACATGAACTGTAAATCAACAAACGTAATTTATAAAATGATTTGTGGAGTATGTAAAAAATTCTACATTGGCCAAACGGGGGATATATTTCGACATCGGCTGACGGTACATGCCGAGGCCTCAACGCTGTTTATGATTTCTTTGATTTAGATATGACATCTGAAATTTCTGTACAATATCGTTGAACAAATCAGTTGATTGCCTTGACAAGCCAGAAACGGCTGAAATCGATCGACAGCTGATAAAAGTTGCTTTTTCTTTTGTAGTATTATTTACATATATATATATATATATATATATATATATTATATATATATATATATATATATATATATATATATATATATATATATATATATATATATATTAGAAGAATCTCATAAACAATCATGAGGAATTTTCGCGAGAGTCGAAAGCGAAACCCAAATCAGACGGAATACGAAGAGAAGAAGGTGAATCCGAATGAATCCGATCAGATAACATACTTTCAAACTCTGAATCTGATCCGACATTCGCATAATCCGATTAATCCGAAAGATTTTTCATGATGCGTACACGCATCGAATATACTCCTTCTTTATCCTACTTCTGATTAGTTGCTTATATTTTGTATTTCATGTATCAATATTATGAGATTATGTTTAAGGAAGTTGGGGAGATGAGACGTTGCGAAGAAACTAAAATTAACTGCATCCTCACTACATGAGTGTTCTAATAGACACCGTAGGAACGTGAATGTCTGTCAGAGGAAATACTCCGCTATGTGGAAAAATCAAAGTAATAGAATTTCATCGTGCACGTGCCGGTGCGAGTAACTAACCTCGAAGTAGCACCGGATAGGATCAGGAGTTATCAAAAATTAACTGCATTGCAAATAATTGGTCACATTGATTGACTGCTGCTATCAAAAAGTACAATTAATTTATTGATGTAACAAGAATATCTATAGTCAATGCAATAAAAAATTTAACATTTTCTGTGTGAATCCATTGACACAGATTTTAGCATTCAATGAATTGAAACCGCTTAATAGTATAGGTTTTCCGACAGAAATGTAGAAATATGCAGATCAAATGTAGAATATGCAAATTAGATATCACCTTTTGCAAATGAAATATTATTTTCAGATCAAATGTAGATATATGCAGTATGAAATGTGGGAGCATAGAAATGATCGTGATCGAATGTAGAAATATGCAATTCAAATGTCGAAGAGCACACAGTTATATCAATCATTAAAGCAGTGGTTCCCAACCACTTTGTTGCGGCACCTTAGTGTGTCGAGGGAAGATTACTGGTGTACCGTGAAGAGATAATGAGTGGAAAACATGGAATTTCATTTCGTTTTGTCAGTTACGATGTCTTCGAGGGCCACCTCCTTCCCTTAACATTAAACATTTGATTGGACACGCAATCCATTCCTAGATTTATCAGCCATTAATCTTTCCAATTTTGAGCTTTTTGAAGAGGAAGAATAAGCAGGCTTTCCAGTGATCGTGGACTCAAATCGACGTACTTACGACAGCCATTAGACGCTTTTGGATTAGTGCTTATAAGAAAAAATGTCAGCAAAGTCTTGCTGCAATTCTCAATTATTCTACACCCGGTATACTGAAAACAGGACTTAATGTATTTAATGTATACCAGCAAAAAATCTCCTTATAGGCTGATATTCTTTCTTTTTCTGTTATTTTGTTGCAAAAAATGATAATAATTTTTATTTTATTATATAAGAGGCTTAAAAAAGAAAATTATTAATATATGAATTCTATTTATTATATACTGATAAATTCCGATGCCATTCAATGTACTTTTCATATTGACCCTCATACTATCATTTAATATGCCTAATGGATAGCCTCAACCAGATAGAGAATAGAAAAGATAAAGTAACTTGATGCAAGTTGATTATTAGAACAAAAACATGCATTAACACGTACTCTTCGTTTTAAAGGCAATAAGTCATCATTGTAATACAACGCGGTAGATAGGATTGGGTATGGTGAAACCAAGCAGAACATTTCGCCTGAGTTATGGTCTCAACACCCTGTTCACCCAATTGAGCAAGAATTGACATTCTGTGCTGCCTCCTGTTGACATTTGAGGGTATTGGACCATTTAATTGATCCCTGACTTCTGCCAGTGATCGCTTTACGTGGCTTTCCATGCGCTGATTGCCATTTCGGTGATATTAAGAAATGGTGAATATGCAGGAAGCCGTTCGATGTTGTGCAAAGAAGACTCAACGCTAGCCCTAGAATGAGCCGGAGCGTTATCAAAAATAAAATGAGCTTCACTGCCGTTGAGAAGGTTGGACACTTCACTCAGAAATTCATTGAATCTTTCATTTGTCATTCCACCCTCATAAAACTGGTGGTACACTAACCCAGTTTGTGGCGAAACTGCCAAACACACGGTGAGGTTTGGACATCTGCTTCCATCCACCACCCTTACAGCGCGCTCCCCGACACGTGCTCTTCCACGTGTTCGCCATGTATGCAAATTAAAGCCAGCTTCATCGATGTACACCAGTCGGCGGTTCACTCCCTCTTGAAGTAGCCACTCAGCAAAATCATGACGACGATTTTTGATGCGTGAGGAATTTTTTTCGGTGGGAACATCTTCGAGTTTTTTCATTGATATCATTTCGCCGTCAAGAACATTGTACAATGAGGAAATGGAGATATGAGGTTGATGAGGTTCTCTTAGTCTAAATTCGGAATTTATTTGTTCCAATGTGAACTCTGCGTGTTCCTCAATAATCTCCACTGCCGTCCGTCGGATGGCATCGGAGACTTTCAATCTCCTATTTCCACCACGAGGCCTTGACACGTGGCCTGTGGTCTGATATCGTCTGATTATTGCATATGCAGTCTTATTCTTTATGCCCAAATGTCTCGCCAACTCTACGTAATCATCTTCATTACGGTGGCACTCAATAATTCTTTTCTTATCAGATTCACTGATTTTCTGGTACATTGTTGCCTGTCTCAGTTCTGATTTTCAAATGATTTGAAATTTGATTTTCTTTACAGATAAATATTGAAAGTTAAAAGATATCATATCTCTTCAACATTTGATCTGCATATTTCTACATTTGATCACATCCATTTCTATGCTCCCACATTTCATACTGCATATATCTAAATTTGATCTGAAAATAATATTTCATTTGCAAAAGGTGATGTCTAATTTGCATATTCTACATTTGATCTGCATATTTCTACATTTCTGTCGGAAAACCTATAGATATTTAGCATTACGTTTTTACCATCACTTTTAGCTAAATGTTGTTGATGAGTTACACTTCTATGCCAAAGATATTCATTTCATGGATATCTTTGCTACATATCTCTGATAATCTATTACCTGATCATAGACTTCTGATTCATTAGTATGATCTGCTTTAGATATGATTTGCATGGTCGATCGCGATATCTACATGTACATTCAACAATAGCACGTATAGTACGTACAGAAGTCGGCCCATCGAAGTGTCAGTGGCACGAAGCGTTGGCATTTTACTGCTTATACTTATTTTAACTTACCATCGGTCAATAAATATAAAGGAGAGAAAGTGAATTTTTTACCATGACCATTAGTAACAGCCTCCTGTTCCTGACCATCAATTGAACTTGCGGTCTTCTGCTTCAGATGCAGTTTTGCCTGCAACATGCGACGATGAAGCGATATAGCTCGGTGACATGGTATCTCGGCAAGTGAAGTCCCAGACGGCTGATCGTCCGCCTTTCCATGGTATCATGGTAAGTCCATCGCAACGCTTACCATCTTGCCTGGAAATTCCTGGAGGTTCCAAGATGGCAGGAGCTCCACTTGATACCAAGGCTCGTCGAATAAGGTCATTGGCCTCTTGGTGGCGCGCTTTTCTTCCGGCGCTCTTCTTACATCGGAGGCCATGTAATCCACACTGATCTACAGTTTCTCCACAGACACAGACATGTTGTTGACAAAGAGGGAGACCTAAACGTAATGCACATGCGATCCGCAATTGGCTGTTATTCAACTTCAGGCCCAGTGATGGTATTGGGCATGCGTTCAACCATGCTCCTGCATATTTGGAAGAGACGGCAAGATTCCGCGCTTTCGATGCGGCTGATACTATCGAACCCGCCAACTGATCGAATGCTGACTTTAGAATCGGCTTATCCCATGAACGTTGACTGCTTGGATTGAGTGGGAGCTCGGCATTTGTGATTGCTTTCCAGTCTTTAACTGGCTTGCTTAGTGACATAACGAAATAATCGGCCGGCAAACTGCATTGTGACAAAAGTGAGGAACAGAGATCAACAGTACTGTGAGCTGAAGACAGATAAGTCGGTAGAGATAGCTGTACAGCGCTTCAAACACCAATTCCTCCTTTTGAAATTGATAGTGTGGCTTGATTCCATACTGTTTCAATGAGTTGGCAATTAAGGATATTGCTGAGTGTCTCACGAATAGTCGCATCATATTCCTTTAAAATGTCATGGAAATAGAAACAAGGTGCAGTGCGCAAAATGTACGTCAGTTTAGGGATTGAAAAACAGTTTCTCAGTAGAAAAAGAGCATCATGCGCATCCTAACTTTGTAATGTGGAGCTGAGTCGAAGGAAGTCGTTCAACTTACGCTGTAGCGCAGGTCTGATTCCAGCCATGCCAATAGGTGATCCCAAAAGAACAGCATCTTTCGCTTCGATTACCTTCATTCCAGTTTCGGAAATAATGTGTGAAATATTTGGAATACCTGTTGCCGAATTCAAATTTCTCACAATCGGCTCACATTTTTGGTGATTCACAGTCAAGCCAATTTCTCTTCCTTGTTCTGATATAATTTGGAAATCATTGAAGACATCGGTGATATTGCTGGCTATCGTGCCATCATCCAAATACCATAAATTTAATTCTGAACGAATATTTTTGGTAATGTCTTTAATTGAGAGACAAAATAGAAGAGGACCGAGTGGGTTGCCCTGCTGAATTCCCTCTGAAGAATGAATTATGTGATCACAATAACAAAGGTTAGATTCTTTCAAATATGTCTTGCGAACAAAAGGATAAATCTCAGGCAGATTTTCAATCACTTCTTTTAAAATCACATCACGCTTGACTGAATTGAAAGCATTTTTAAAGTGCCTTCAAAAAGTCCCTTCAGAAATACTTTGTTTTCGGTCATTTCGTCAACGTATCTTCGGGCTGCGTGGACTGCTGCTTCAGCTCCCAAGGAAGTACCAAATCCCAACTGCTGAGGCCGTAGCAGTTTTCCCATTTTCTCCATTGCTGATGAGCTACACAGTTTCCCTACCAAACGACGGAGAGTAAATCCGACTGCGATTGGTCGAATTCCACCGGAGGATTTGCTCAATGCACATAAGTCAGCTCCAAAGAAGATAGGACAGATCTCTTCAGGTATCTTTCCACTCAGTTAGCATGTTGCAAAAGCGAGAAAGAGCATCAAGAAGTTTTGTGCGATGTTCTCCGAGCCACTTAGTGATTAATTCTTTTAGGTGCTGTGGTCTCAAACAGTCGGGGCCAGCAGCTGAACCATTAGGGAAGCCCATGATTGCTTTCATAACTGATTCCGGGTAAACTTGCAATGGAGAGGATTCTAATGTTCGATCTTCTGATGGCATGTCACGGAATGCAGAAGCTGCATGATGCAGCTCACGGAGTTTTTTAACAGTGTCTTCGTTATTGCATGCCAGACACTCATTGGATGAAGCTATTCTGACTGCGCCTTTCACGCCATTCTCCGAAATTTTTTCTGAAACTAGGACCGATAACTTCTTATGAGGTTTTTTCTTTACCTCTGAGTTGTTGCGAAGTTCGTGTGCACTTTTTTCATTCGCTCAAAAATCTGTTCGGCACTAATTGATTCGTTGAATTCAGAAATCTTTCAATTTACAACAGTGGCAAGGGAAGGCGAATTTTTGCCTGCTCTCTTTGGTTGTAGCAAACACAAGCGTGAAAAACTCAACAATTTTGACCATGTTATCAGGTTATTAGAATCTACTACTTCATTTAATGTGCCTGCAAGTAATTTTGCGGCTTGCATCCGACTGGCTTTTGGAATTCGTTTCAAAATACGAACCCGTGACCGAAATCCATTTTGAATGTTGTCCAATACTTCATTACAATCCATGCTAGTGTTGGAACTAAATTGAGACTGGGAAGTGTTTGTGGTTGATTTTGTGTTGTCTATCTTCACTGTTGTCAGCAAGCGCTGCATTAAAAGGTTGTTTTTTCCATCTGTTTGTAAATGTCGTAGCTCATATTCACGTCGCAAGTGTGCGACATTATAACTCGAGAAGGGATTCTTCTTAAAAGTTACTATCAAATTCGGTGACTTTTGTAGACAATCATTGCAGTAGAAAAGTGAAATGCAGGAGAGTTGTGAGTGTTTAAACCCGAAGTATTCTGGATGAAATAAATCCTTGCAGTTATCACGTGGAAACAAGCCATGTATGTCATCAGATTCACAGATACAACGTTTCATGCTGGAATTATATCTTGAACACGATGAAGCCGAAGCTGATTGATTAGGATCAGTAAGATAGGATTCTGCTGAACCTGTGGATGATTGGCTTCCTCATTCATTGTTGCACATTTAATATACTTTGTACTATTATGTAAATCAGCCAATTCGCGTGCCTGTTGTATCACTGAATCAATGGTATCATCTAGATATGACAGATGACTCATCAGATCACAAACCAACAATCTAACAGATTGTTTTATTGAAAATTTTATTCAATTGAAACACTGCTTGTGCAATGGATGGAAAAAATGAAGCACCATATTTCATTTCATTTCATTTCATTTTATTCTGCGTCAATTAAGACAATGTATCTAGCTGATGTGTGCTTCATATACATGTATATGTCTTGACATATTTCGTTTGTGCGTGCAAATGCTAGTAATCATGACATAGCACATACTCGCTGCATGTGGCATTCAATCTCTTTAATCGACGTTTCGGTAGAATCAACTCCAAAGTAAATAAGTTCCATCTCTAAAAGTTTACCATTGTTGTAACGGGTAGGGTAAATGCGAAACTCGCATGTGTGCCACTCACTGTATTAGCTTGGAAAGCATTTGTGCAAAATTTTGAAAATCTAGCACCTTTATTATTTGCAAGTTAGATTTAATTGCAAATTTAGCTTTCAAATGCATGAACATCGCTATATAAAACGGAATTGTGAGATTTGACACCCCGAAACGCGCCTTTGCTGTACCCGTACCTCAGATCCTGAAGCTAAGCTGTCCACTTTGCGAGTCAGGCGATGCGTACCAGGTGCAAGTTAAAAAGAGGTTCTGACTCGAAGTTTTCAAGTTTATTGATCAAAAGTAAAATTGACTTTGGCACAGCGTGGCGGTCCTTCGTCGTCCAGCGCCTTCGGTCAAATGGCGGTCAGCATACTCGGTGTGAAGATTTATAAAGAAGTGAATTATTTATTATTATCATCTATTTATCAAGAATTGAGTTGTTTGTTGAATGTGAAGTGATCAAAGTGAGAGGGCAGCCTGTAGCAAGGTAATTCATGTCTTCTATTGATTGTTGGCTTCAAGTGTGTAATAGTCTTTGCTTCAGAGAATGTTGTGTCTCGAGTGCTCGTCAGCTTAGCAATGAAATGGACCTGAAAATCCTTGATGCTACCTAGATCATTATGCATAACAGCAATATATGTTTACTATTAATATGCTCATAGATAGCGTTGGATACAGACCTATTAATTATTGCACGTCTGTGTTCTGCGTGCCGAGTGGAGAATTTTCTTACAGTCTTGCAATATTTATTATTGCCACATTTATTGCATGTGTACCTGTATTCTACGCATCTATCATTACATTTATACTTAGGTAAACATTGACAGACTTGACAGCTACAAGCATTACAGAAATGTTTAGTTTTTCTTATTTGGCTCACAGTCTGTCTACCGCATTCATAAATAACTGTAATAGGCAAGTCAAACTTCTTAACAGCTCTATTAATTTTTCGATTACATTTATCACTGATAAATGAACTTAAAAATAGCAATTATTTTCGTTTTCAATTTCATTTCTACTTTCACGATTGTTCCTTTTCTTAGGAAAATTCTTGTTGCTGTAGCCATTTTCTGTCAAAGTGTTATTAAATTCGGATTTTTTTCTTTTTGCGCAACTTCATTGCTACACCAATTACTTATGTCTTTTAAGCGGTTATTAATGAAACTACTTTTAGCAAGATTGGGCACAAAAGAATCCCTTCTTACGGTTATTTCGGAATGGCCTGGTTTGTGGCATCACGCATATTGAACTTCATTGCTAATTATTGTTACTTTTATATCAAAATACGGCAACCAGTCCATTGGTTTATGAGCTTCTATTGTAAATTTCATGTTTGAGTTTATTGAATTAAAGACAAGTAAGTCATTGTTGTACTCTATCGGACCAAGGAAGATATCATCGATGTATCTCATATAGAGGGAGGGAGAAAAGTTTAATTGTCTAAGTTGCTGAGCTGACGAGCACTCGAGACACAACATTCGCTGAAGCAAAGGCTACTGCACACTTGAAGCCAATAATAATTAGAAAACATGAATTACCTTGCTATAGGTTGCCCTTTCACTTTGATCACCTCACATTCAACAAACAACTCAATTCTTAATATCATTTACTTCTTTATAAATCTTCACACCGAGAATGATGACCGCCATTTGACCATTGACCGTAAGAAGGCGCTGGACGACGAAGGACCGTCACGCTGTGCCAAAGTCAATTTTACTTTTACTTTTGACCAATAACTTGAAAACTTCGAGTCAGAACCTCTTTTTAACTTGCTCCTGGTATGAGGCTAAGCCCCCTGACCGGCGCTTTCTTGTGAATTTTGGATTTTGTGAATCATAGAGATTTATAGCCAAAATATTGCAAATTCTATCAAATCTATCAAAATTGGTTATTTCAAATTTTAAATTTCTAATATACGTTGGAATTATAAAAAATTGATTCTGCGTTAAATCCCATTAACGCCCGAATTTTTATTTTGCGGGTATTGAAGCTTCGTTTAGGGAAGTGCTTCCGATAACTTATCAAATGCATCCCCAAAGTTTCAGAAGCTAGCGACTTATATTCAGCACATCGCGCACACAGGATTTCCTGCGTGTGGGCAGAAACTTTTGCTTTCTTATTAAATGTGCGAATGCTTTTCGATTATGATGGCCTTCCATTTTAATTATTGGAAAGGCAAAGGATCATTGACATTATAAGGTATAGTACCATGTTTGGCTTCAAAAGAACTGCAAGAAATATCAAACTACATCTAAAAAACATGTTCACAATGAAGAAATGAGAACTTCATCTGATACTATTAAATTTGAAGTAGTCCGCATCACATTTCACTTTTCATATTTCTCCTTGATTTTTCTACGACAAAAAATGTATAGCAACAAAGCTGTAATAACTATGAATTCATTGGTAAGTAACCAACACATAAGTAGGCTGCTGACGTTGAAAATTTAGTGAAAGTCTCTGAGTCGTCTCGCTAGCTAAATGTTTGTGAGCAGCAGATCATAATACCGTAGTAGGGATGTTGAAAAGTTTTCATGGAACACAACGACACGACCAATTTGCTACTGAGGCGTTCAGAAAAGATGCAAGTAGGCTCCACAACCACTGTATGCCAAATTCAAACTTTGTAAATGATAGAAAGTTTATATTCAATGCACTGTTAGTATGTCTGAAGTAAGCCACGAAAAACAGATTTTATGTATAACAGAAATGTTCTTAGAAATTTGCAAACCTATAATGCAGTTAAGATTTTAGTTAGAAAATAAACTTCCCACTACAGTCAATGTCAGTAAAAGTAGGCCTAAATATGCCTACATTCGAAGTGTGAGACAGTTGATTTTCCTGTCCAAAAAAAATTTAGCAGAAACATGGATTACAGATGTTTCTAAGAACGTTCCTGTTATTGAAATTGTGCTTCTACTCTTTCCTTGTGGCATTTGTATCAAACCCGAGTTTTCTTTACTTGATGGGCTCACATGCTTGGAATTGTGACAATTATGTGTCCATTATCATTTAATCTAAATGATAGAAAATCTGGGTCATGAATAAAATGAATTCGCCTTCTGATTTTATCACGAATATCAGAATATCAGAATATCAGAACGTTTATTTTTTCAATTGAAAAACACGTATATGTATACAAAAGAGAATGAATGAGATGATTGGTGACAAGGCGATTGAGAAATTTACAGAATGATAATAAAATGGAGGTGAGATTAAGTAATGACACTGAAATACGAGATGACTCTGTCTGGAAGGAGAGGACATTTTCATTCATATTTAATATGTTTAAGCAAGTCATGATTTCATCTTTTAAAGTTATGCATCATCATACTTTTTCAATGAAAAATGTTAAGGTTTGATAAAAACCGCATATCAGAGCAGATCGGAATATGTATTCAAAATTAATAACGCACGCCAGCATTCGTCTTGCCTAATTATTAAGTCCTACTTATTAAGAGTTCCGGAACGATAGGTGATATACATGCATGAAACAAGAACATCATATTGTGATCATTAGAAAATTCAGTAATTCGCATCATCTTACCTGTAATAGAATCGATTAATGAGAAACGTGAAGTTGTTAGATACGTTCCGGACCTCGGTTTGCTGTTCGTCTCACTAATTCGCATTGAACGATATGTTGCGCTATCAGAACCTTTAATACATCTGAATACTTATCACGATGTCATTGGTCGCTGACGCAATTTATCTGCTCTAATGATATTTGCACTGTTTATGTATTTGGTTAATGTCACAATTTTACCTATTTCCAAAGTTTCTAGCATTACATAGAAATCTTGCTTCGAGATATCTACAAAGAATGGTGTGAAGTGCAGCCTGATATCATTGTACAATGCACATTTACAAATGAAATGGTATACACACAGAATTAGACAGGTCGTATCTTCTTCTGTTTGACTAGAAAGGAAACAGTGAAACATGTAACGTTGATGAAGTGGCACAATGTGCTGACATAATACCATAGCAATCGAACAATAATCAGCCAGTTCAACATTAAGCACGCCAAGTTCTGCGAAGTTTCAATGACTGTTATCAACCGGACCACACAGCAAAGAGACACAGTCAATGTCAATTTCTGCAGAGAAGTTTGTGAACGTTTTTTCGTGTGACTGCTAACTTTTTTAATAATGATTGGAGGGCCCAGCATTATCGAGAAAACTTTTGCGCAATGATCTGAATTTTTCGAATCTGAAGGAATCGTAGCGATCGGAACATTCTGAAGGAATTTACATCAATCCGCAAGCGACGCACGACTATTTTTCCTATCTCTGCAAGGTATTAAAAATTTCTTTTTGCCCACTAACTAAGTTCCTGCATGTGCCATTGTTATGAATCAGTTTGCACTTCTAGCAAAGTGATGCGCTTAAACAATCTAATTCTGTGGGTATACAGTTTCAACTGTTCTATCATCGCATAAACTGCACAATCTTTCGTCATAGCTCAATCGATTTCTATAACATCCAGTTTTAACTGCTAGGTCATGATTCCTACATCGCAATTTCAACAAAGGTGCTACAGATTGTTTCATAAAAAATGGATCACCCTTAAACATCGCCTTAACTTCAACTTTGTCTAACTCCTCCAAAGTTGAACGAATTTCTCTGAAATTTGGAAGATATGTCAATTGTGCTTACTAATATCATTGTTGGAAATTTCAAGTATGAATATTGTGTTGTTTTCCTGTTATAGATAAAAAAGTAATAGATAATTTGATCTTCATTTAGCAATGTTACACAAAATCATACCTCACTCTTATAAAATTACATTTGTTTCCTTTGTTATGTAATATGTAGTTCTACAAGCCAAAAGCTATCAAGCAAAACAAAAATAAAGAAAATCGGTCAATCAGAGCCAGTATAGCACCATTATTCATCAACAATAATGTAACTGCTACATGTGATTAACTGTACTTCATATTCCATAGCTTCCTAACTTCGTTGCGGTGGTGTTGGCAGCACTCCTGATTGCTTTCAGCTAGAAATCTATCTCTTACCGGTTGAAAACAATACAAAGCACAAATGAACAATAACGAGATCGCATTCACAAAAGGCAAAGTGTCAGCCTTGCTAGAACTAGGGTTTTCTTTGCGAACTACAAGCAAGCGACTAAATGTCCCTTACACAAATGTGCATTGATGGCATAATGATGATTTTTGACTCTGTCGTAAAGAGGGCTCTGGCCGTCCACACAAAACATCCAAACGTAGCGACCGCCTAATTCTGAGATTTGTTAAAGTTGATCCAAGTCTCTCGTTAACTGAGATGGTTGCACTAGACTCGTCTATTTCTAAGTCCACTATTCGTAGAAGACTTATTGAGTCGAATTTCAAGAGCTGTAAGAGGCCCTCTCAGATCGAATTATCAGATCAGCATACAAAAAGACGTCTCAGATGGGCAATGAGTCATTGTCACTGGCGAAATCAATGGGATCGGGTTGTCTGGTCTGATGAGGCATCAGTCCGTCTGAAGGATAGTGATGGTCGATTGAGATTATGGATAAAATCTGATCAGGAAATTCCGAGACATTTACATCGTCCCCGGGTACAGGGTGGTGCGACTCTACTGATTTGGGCTGGCATTTGGACCAATGGCCGCTCTGAACTTCACATACAGCAAGGAACCATGAATTCTGAACGCTATGTGAATGTTTTACGAATGAACATTGGCCAAATGACAGATCAACTTGGTGATCCATCGACTTGGTTAGGTATTTATGGATGATAATGCTACGTGTCACAGGAGTAGTAGAGTCAACTTATGCAAGTCTCAATTAGGGCTTAGGACATTATCTTTGCCAGCTCGTTCTCCTGATCTGAATCCCATAGAAAATGTATGGAGTATTCTAAAACGTAACGTTCGTCGTTCACTGCTACCTACAGATGGCGTATCACAACTTATGTCACTGTTAAAAAGAGAGTGGAGAAAGTTAGATCAGTCAAAAATCAACGATATCATCGAATCAATGCCTAGATGAATTGGTAATGTCATTGACAATAAGGGTAGGGCCACAAAATATTAGCTTCTTAAGAACCGTTGCTGTATCATAGCTTATCAGATTATATAAGGACATTTAAATATATTAGTTACATGAAATAACATGAAAAATGCTTTCTGTATCATACTTATGTTTTATTTAGTCAAATTTTAGGATGATCCACTTTTTATGAAACGGACTGTATAATATTTAGTTTTAGATTCAGAGTCAAATAACTTTTCATGCTGCAATCGAATTGACTTAACTCCAAGTAGTCTATTCCGTTTCTACTTTTCTTGGTATCATTTATCCAAATGGCTCTAAAATGCTCCATTAGTCTGGTTTTTACTATAATTTTACATTTGCGCTTATTTACCTCTAAGCTGTTTTGATCTAACCAAAGATGTGATAAATTAATTTGCTTTAAAAGATGCTTTATTCTTCAGCACCATTTATATGAATAATTGCTATTGTCTAAATTATTTGAAACATGATTATGGCATCTTTTCATGATGCTACTACTTTCATTAAAGATAATTTTAATCCATAAGTTGATTGCAGCTTTTTCAAAATGATATTCGAGAGGAAATAGTCCAAACTCCCCTATCAAACAATAATTTGCAGTGGTAGTTATCAGATGATAGAAACGTTTATTCGGATAATTTATTGTAGAAGCAAAATTCACCACCATATTGCATTTTTGATAATGTCAACATTTCAAAGGTATTTTTCAATATTGTTCCATTCGCACATCCTATTTCTTTTAGTTTTTTAGCAGTTAGATATGCCGATTTATTACCATTCTTAGTTAGTGAAGACAAATGTTTTTTAGTGTTATTTCCTATCCAAAATCCAAGATATTTATATTCGCGCACTATATCAATTCGTTTCAATTCATTGTTCAAATTAAGTTCTATGTGATCATTTTCATATCTAATATTTTGAAAAATTAATTTAGTTTTATCGAAATTCATATCCAGGCTGTTGCGTTTACAATATTCATTGACTATCTGTATTTGGTTCATTAGACTGTTTATATCGTTACTCATCAGAAGTATATCATCAGCATAAATTAAACAAGGTATTTGAGTTTCACGGATATTCACTGCATTCAAATTTCCAAGATTAGCATCAATCTCCTTTGACAAGTCATTTATAAAAATTGAAAATAACGTTGGTGACAAACTGTCGCCTTGGGGTATTCCATTTTTCAAAGTAAATTTGCAGGATTCATTGTCATCATATAAAACTTTGAAACTTTTCTCGTTGATCAGTCGTTTCAAAAGGTGCAGAAAATTGCCATGAGGAAGTATACTGCCAATCTTGTGAATAAGAATGTTTTTCGGAACCGTATCGGAACGACGAATGTTTTAGTAGAGCATTGGCACTTTACTTCCTCTAATTCCATTAGACTGACTGCTTTTATTCATCCATCAATCAATGAGAGTGCTATTTCAAAATGGAAATCCAATCCTAATCGATTGCTGGAATTTTCTTCCCAAGTCATACCATGTAGTCCGTACTATGCGCAATCTTGGCGCCATTCCTAGAGGTGCACGATTCAAGATTATGAAACTTAATTGAAATGGCTTGCTTCATATGTTTAGCGCTCACTACCAAGGATGGTAAAAGATGATATTCACGTTTTGGGCCTATGACAGCTTGCTTTATCAATCATAGGCTAGTCCCCAGTCTCTATCACTTTCTGAAAATGTCCATGTTTCTATCATACAGGGGTGTGTATGTGTCGCCAATTTTACAAATCAAACATTTTAAAAATCGCATGTTTCAGTCAATTATTGTAAACCATTCAACTCAACCTATGAAAGTACACACATCTGTCCACACACAGGATATCCTGCGTGCTGCTCAATCAACCTCTTGATTCTATGATATGGCTGAAATCCGATTTCTAACTGCATGTATGTTTCACTTATCCATCAAATATATAAAAAATGTGCAATTTGAAAAAAAATTGAAATGTCGTAGCTTCACCGATGATTATGTTGGACTTTTTCATCAAATGCTAGTAATTTTATTAGCACTCTATCCATATTTCTTTTTAGTTTTTTGTACCTCGTTTCTTGTTCATGTCATCTTGTCATCCACCTTTGTCTATACAGACATGCATGCCAATAACATACCATAACATAGACATCTATTGATCAATAACACAGACACTAGACACTCAAACACAACACAGAAATTGACCACTTCAGCATTCGACATTTAGATAAAAAAATTCTTTTAGACATAATAACACTGAGTTGCTGCTTGATAATTAGCAACCCAAAATATCTTCACGATATGTTTTAAAAAAATTTAGTCAAAAAAATGCTCCAGAGAAACGGTTGACAGTTTTTGATATGGTACCCATAGACAACTTTCGTGCAACAAATTTCAAAATTTTCTATCGAGCCGTTTTTCAAAAATTTAAAAATTAGAAATGGCGCCCATTGACAGCAATAAAATCTATAAATTCTCTGAAATAGGTGTCTTTTCTCGTCAATTTGGTTATACAAGCGCAACGTCTGAACATTTCCCAACCTGTAGTATGCCATCATGTTTGATACAACCTAAATCTAAATTAATCTAGTACAGGATGGTCAAAAAATCGCGACAAATCAAGCAAAAAGCAAATATGTCAAGATCTACACTGAAAAATTCCGGTAACCTTTAGGATTTCCTGACGTTATGCACAGAACACAATTATAGTTGATCTTACTGCAATATTGGCTCACCATTAGATGTTATATGATGACCGTAATTAGTTTATGTCTATTTGATAAGTAGTATTCGTCAGTAAATATTTATTGAATAATTTTAAATATTTTAATATTATAAATTTCTTCAGTATGCTGTGAAATGCGTAATAGAATAGAAAACGCTTCTTTTTAAATGGATGAAAATCAATACAGGATAATTCCATAAGCTTTATACCTAAAAGTAATACGTGTATTTGCGTGCATCATTATTAGGCCTATACTGTACATGTACGTAGAAGTGTGAAGTACATGAGGAAAATAAAAAGCAATTTTATATACAATCACTATTTTTATGTATTCAGAAAACATACAGTGAGCATTTAAAGATGTTGAGCGTTATATGTCTGTACAGCTGTCAAGAGATTATCATTGTACTTGTAGTGAGACCTTTCACTTTGAATCTCGACCATGTCTTAAGAAAATCGGCATGCACGGATTCACATGGTTGCTAGCTCCATCTTGCTAGCCCTTCATTGCGAGACTCACAAAAGTCTAAAATATGGTAGAATACCGCATGAATCTTTGGAGTGACTTTCACTCCCAAAGCGAAATATCTGTCCTTGAAATGCTCGATGCATTTTCGATAGTCATCGAGCAGATCATGGCCGTAGCATGACCTCACGACATGCTTCATGGCCTCGAGGCAATCCACATATTTCAATGCAGACAAAGGACAAATTGATCGTAATACATCAGTTCTTTGCAGCAGTTTGTGGTACGAGTTTCCATTATAGGAACCGCCATGCAAAGCTTCCTTTTCTACGTAACATCGTTTTGACCATTCAATAGCTGTCTCGGGATATTCTTTTTCAAGATGTTTGTAAATGGTATTGACTGGACCCAGAAGTAGGTGCAGTTCCGGAGGAGGCAAAATGTCTATCACTTTCTCTTCAGGGCAGAGTTGGAAAAGTCGGAATTGGAATCGACGATATTTAAATCTACTGGAATTGGAATTGGAATTGACCTTGATAAACCTCAATTCCACTTTTTCGATAGACCTGTGATAAATCTATTATGCAAACATTGAAATCACAGTACTCGGCCGGTTGTGTTAACTGCACGCAGAGATAAGAGAGATAGATCGACAGAGGTAGCTTTATTCTATTGTTGAATAAAGGGTGTTTTTTGTGACTTCAATGGGCCTACAGCCCCGGACAATGTTATTTCAGCGATTAAGCAAACAATGAAAAGACAATCATCTTTGTTCAATCTGATATTTTTTTAGTTATTTATCAAGTAAGATAATTAATCAAAATAAAGCAATTGTTGAATTTTGTTCTTGATAGGATAAGCACAAAAATTGGAGATATACTTAATTGTTGTACACACGAAAAACAATTGGTTTTGAAAGAGGAAAATTAACGCTGCATTAAAGGGCAGCAACCCTATCAGTTCAAATCATACTATAGACAGTGTCAGCAAATTATTCTAATAATTAATTATTCAATTACATGAACTATTATTCAACTTCCAATCACAACAATTAACAATGTTAAGTTTTAAAGACTATAGTTATATAGATGCGATACGCAACGATAAAAGAAAAACTTTACACTTACAGTTCACTTTTTAATGTTGAATTCACTTCAGTTCGATCGGACTCACTTATGCCAAAATAATATCATAAATATCAATGTCACTTATACCGTCAATCTTCAATCGCGCTCACTGATGTGTTGCCGTATACGCTGTTGTGTTGCTGTTGGTAGTTGTTGTTGTATCAATTTCTCATCGTTTCTAATTTATACAAATTTTTTTCAGACTTGACGATAAAACCCCTTTCTTTTGAAAACTGAAAGCGTTTCCTTTAATCTCTGCTCGTTAGCTTTCGACCCGACCACATTTCGTTCTTATCACGGAATTTTTAATCTCTTTTTTAACATGGATGATTAATTAGATTTCATGATATCATTTTTATCGTCGTTTTTTTCTTTAATCAACAATCACATTATTCGCACACTGAATTTCTTTCTTCTGTCAGTTTATTAATCGATTTATTGGCATCTCATCTCTCTCTCTCAGCGTTTGATTCTTTGCTGACCGTTAACTTTCTTTTTTTCACGAGATATTGAATATCTCATTTACGAAACGAAAATGGCGTAGGCTGACCGGTTACATATATACATGTACACAAGAAATATGAACTATGAGCATGAAAACGCACATATGAACGACGCAGGGAACGGCGCACAGGAACAACGAGGATAGAATAAGGGCACATGGGTTAGATTGAAACGAACAAACGTTAGATACATTAACATATGACACTATACGCGACATGCAATTATCGGAATTGAATCTTATTATGGAATTGGAATTGAATTGAACTGTTTCAACTGGAATTGGAATTAGATTTGGAATTGAAATTTCTGCTTCGGAATTGGAATTGGAATTGGGATTAAAAAATTTCAGTGGAATTTTTCCAGCTCTGCTTCAGGGTCTCCACAACCTCTCAGATGACGTTTCCGTAATGTTTGGCATCGTCGGGTTTCCCTCCTGCCTCGAACCATCTCCAAAACTTATCAGTGATGTTTTGGATAGTGCGAAGCGTCACTCTAGCGTACAAGTTGTCTTTGCTGACGTCACACCATGGGTGAGAGCTGCTGTGGGACATAAGGCCAAGGAGGATATTAGCGACCTTCAAATCAGTTGCTATGACTTTGGTGGCCAACGAAAGCGGAGTTCCTGAACCGATCAAGTGAATTTTTACCCACATTCTGAGAATATTGGCATAATTTTCGGGTACATCGGGGGGACAAGGCGAGGACAAAGATCTTTTTGACTCCACTGCCTTTCATCACCTTTGGTGCTACACCCTCTGCGTAAGAAGAACGCGACCGAATCTCAGTGGGACAATCTGAAGTCTGGGATACGCTTAAGCAAAGCTTCAGAAAACTGCCCCCACCGTCTAAACAAAGCTTAAAAAACAAGAAATCTGGATCATAGTTTCTTGCATCAACGACATGAGACACAAACCCATCTATGTCCGAACAAAACACCATCGGACTGTAAAATTGGTCAGATTCATGAAGAGGCGAGTTATGCTTCAGGAATTCAGTAAGTTCTACATCAAAGAATTGATCTATTGAATGGTTCATATCAAACAGCTTCGCTTTCACATTTGATTCAACAGCCTTTCGACTGTGGGTAGCTGATCTGATATCAGCAGCTAGTCTCAAGGTTGAGCTAGTCGACAAATTAAGATGCACTTGCATGGAAGACATTTGCTTAGCTGTTATTTGTGCATCAGCATTTGAACTGTAGACATCAGAAGTTGTACTGAGACATAAGTTACTATTCTTTTCAGATGTGATATCCTTCAGTATGTTAGAAGCTACTTGTTCACTTACTTTGGGTGAAGAAGATGCTAAAGATGTGACATTATCAACGAAAACACTGGGAGTACACATATGTGGCTTACCTCGACAAATTTCACTCAGACAAAGGGAATAAACCTTGATTGACTTCGGACTTTAGCTGATGAAGCATCATTCGAGTTTCGCGGACGACCACAAGACTTCCTTCGCTTTGGAATTATGCTCCTTCTCGCAATATCGCAAACTGTGCATTGACAAACAGAAGACGAGCGGGTGATTAGAGTAACTGCTCTTAGCTGTGAATAATCAAAAAACTTCAATTGTTTTGTCAAAATTTCCATTGGAATAATCCTTCAGAACAAGCCTACTTGTGCCACACAAAGATGTTGGAAGCCTCTCATCATCGATGTCATGTCCACTGACAACAAATTTTTCTATCGATTCCAGCTGTTCTCTATTGATCGGTCGCATTTCTTTAGATTTTTCGAAGCACAATAAGCACACAATCGCACGTGACTCTTCATGAGTTCCTGGACCTGATTTCTTACTCAACGCCATTATCACGTTGATGAATAGATTCGGAGAAGCACGGGTTCACAGGGAAGCAAAGGAATGCAATTGCAAACAGACGCACGTCGATTCGGCACTTGCAACGTGGCAATGTCGCATGTTACTTGTGAACAATTGAACTCCTCGCACTGATAGTTGACAAATTTGAATTTACTCTGTCATAGATATCTCATCATCGATGCTTACCATAAAAAAGCAAGTCAATATCGCATGTGAAGAATTGAAACTTCTTGATGAATTGAATTTGAATTTGTCCTGTCATAGATATCTCGTTATTGATGCTGTTTACCATTAGAGTGAATTATCGTATGTGAAGAAAATGAGAATTTTGAATAAATTGAATACATAAAAATAGTGACTGCATATAAAATTGCTTTTTATTTTCCTCATGTACTTCACACTTCTACGTACATGTACAGTATAGGCCTAATAATGATGCACGCAAATACACGTATTGCTTTTAGGTATAAAGCTTATAGAATTATCCTGTATTGATTTTCATCCATTTAAAAAGAAGCGTTTTCTATTCTATTACGCATTTCACAGCATACTGAAGAGGAATGTTCAATTAAGTGTAATAAATGATGAAATGATTTTTTCATGTTTGCTCTGGTACTACTAACGAATACTACTTATCAAATAGACATAAACTAATTACGGTCATCATATAACATCTAATGGTGAGCCAATATTGCAGTAAGATCAACTATAATTGTGTTCTGTGCATAACGTCAGGAAATCCTAAAGGTTACCGGAATTTTTCAGTGTAGATCTTGACATATTTGCTTTTTGCTTGATTTGTCGCGATTTTTTGACCACCCTGTACTAGATTAATTTAGATTTAGGTTGTATCAAACATGATGGCATACTACAGGTTGGGAAATGTTCAGACGTTGCGCTTGTATAACCAAATTGACGAGAAAAGACACCTATTTCAGAGATTTTATTGCTGTCAATGGGCGCCATTTCTAATTTTTAAATTTTTGAAAAACGGCTCGATAGAAAATTTTAAAATTTGTTGCACGAAAGTTGCCTATGGGTATCATATCAAAAACTGTCAACCGTTTCTCTGGAGCATTTTTTTACTAAATTTTTTTAAAACATACCGTGTCTTATGTAAACGACGCTTTATGATAACCCATTAAGTGTCTCAAGTGTTTGCGTCGGAGATGGCTACTCCTGCAAAGTGACTTTGATGTCATCCAAATATCTCTTCACAGCACGGACAATGTTGCAAAGGAGCTCCATCTTGCATAAACATCCCGTTGCTTTCCGGATCTCACTCACGACATTGCGACACACACACACAAGATTCTCAAATGCGCCTGTCTCACAGCATCCAGACAATACACACATGAGGAAATCAACACAATTTACATTACTAAGACATCGTCTTTAAAGTAAGTAACTGGTTGTAACCAAATATTCCCGCTTAACCCTCATCAGCCCACCAGACAACAGATGCAGCTTTGTGATTTTCATATCATTATGAATCTGGAAGCTCAACTCCAATTTCAATAAAATTTCATGTCCAATTGACTCAGGTTTCGAGCATTTGCCATGAGTATTTCCAACTAATATAGGTGCAATTTCATATGATTCCGCCCACCAGACTACATATGTAGTTTATCACCTGAACTACTATACATTGAGAAGCAAATAGTCATGATAACAGAATTTGATCAATAAACTCAATATCAGCCATCATTGTCTGACTCTGGCATGATGTTTTACACCTCCATGTATCAATTTCTATATTTCTGAATAATATTCGACAGAATTATTGTATGAAATTTCTAGTGAATCACCTCCCTCAACTTGTTGAATTTTCCCGATTAGCCGTTGACAAAGCTTGTACTTTCAAATTTTGTTGTGCACTAATGCGGTGCTTCCATTTACATTACAACTATTGAATTGACGAATTGCGTGCCAAAAAATGCCATTTGCCTTAGAGGTTGTGGAACCATTTAAATCTTTCAAAGTCAATTAAAATCATTGTCTTTGATTATGTGATTTTGCTCTGTCAGTGTCAGGTTGCCTGTGATATGATCACGCTTAAGAAAATACTCTTGAGGTTGAGCATGAAAGTAATAGGAACCCATCGAATTGCTAATTTAACAAACATTAAATCTCCAACGCTATCATGACACTGAGAATCTGTAAAACATCATGATTCCTTCTGCATTACAATCATGATCACTCAATTCCGTGCCAATTTCTTCAAAACTGCAAAATTTTGCATATCTAACATTTGGAAACAATTACCAACTATATCCCCACGAGTTAATTCAATAAATTCGAAAGTGTACACATATTGGGGATTTAATAAATGCGGAGTTGCCACTCTACCTAATATACCTACTCTATGCTCGAATGTCTTCCATCTCAAAAAATCATGAAAGTAGCCTTTCGATCCGACCACTCTGATCCCTGATTATAATGCATACAAAGCACAGGCAGATTTGATGGACACCAAAAAATTAGGACTTCATGTAGTTGTATGCGCACTGCCCGCTGCAATCCTGTAGAACCTACTGTAATGTTTTCATTCTTGGCTACTCACTCTGATATTAGAAATGAGTGTTTCATCAAGACAGTTGCAAAGCTGTTGGTTGAGGTTGTCTGCAAAAATGCTAGTTAAATTTATGCGGAACCTGCAGCAGCCTTTCACCAGTGCTGTCAGAAATAGGTTTTTTCAAAATGGCTTGAATAGGCCTACATCAAGTGGAACTCTAACATACCAAGTATCATCTTCCAAGTGCAAAACATTGAGATAGAGATGTAACTCCAATTACAAAGTGGATATAGCATGCGCAATGTATCCTAATTGAAAAATTGCCTAGCACAATGCCAATACCCATTTGTTAGCCATGTTATCTGTTGTCTTAAATTGCATGAATGCTACATATAGGCCTAATGTGAATCAAATTGATCTACCAAGTTAATCAACCTTCCAATTCAAGTACACTTAGTTTTAATTTATTGTATCTCAGACTATGAACATTTCTACTGTACAATTCAATCAAAGCTTGCATTTGATTTTGCAGTTTTAGATAAATTTCGTATAATAGAGCAATCGTCACTAGTAGGCCTATGTTACAAAACTGGGTAGCAGCATTTACCAATGTCCAAGTGAACATTATATGATAAGAATCTGAGCTGAAATATCAAAGATATCAATGTGTGTACAATAGTGCCTTTAAGCAATTAAGAACCGATGAAAATATACAAAGACTACACATGCAGTCTAGTGGGCGGAATATAGGTAGATATGTAGATTTGTCGGGCTGATGAGGGTTTGGCGATGTCTTAGCAATATAGCACTACATTCAGCGTTATTATGTCTCAAAGAAAGCTTCGCATCCAAATGTCGAAGGTAGCCCTAATGAGATGTTGTGGTCAAGTTTTGAGTTGTGTTTGAGTGTCTTGTGACTGTGCTATAAGTAAACAGATGTCTATGTTGAGATGTATTGTTCGTGTTCATGTCAATTTAATGTATTAACAAGGATGAAAAATAATATGCCATCAGCAGGCAAATAGTTGCGATAAACTAAAAAGGTATGGATGGTCCTTATAAACTGTCGCAGACTGTGTGTGTATCGAGAAAATTTTATTGAACATTGTCGTTCACGATAAACCTGCAAAACTTAACGATAAAGAAATGAGAGGCAATTCAAAAACTCAGTAGATAATCAAATCAAGAATGTGTATAGTATACGATCTTGAAGCATTTCATTGCAAAAAGAAAAACATCAGAATCACAAGAGAAAAACAGAGCTTCTCAGTGCATTGATACAGGACGCAACAGAGCAAAGTGATTCATTTCAAAATTGTCATATCAATAATATTAAAACGATGACATTCCAAAATGTATAGGAGTGTTAACCTTCAGAAGTTCCAACATACACGAATGTCGCAATATTTCCTCACAAGCAAAAACAGCAAAATCCTCTTCTTCGATAGAGATTCATTTAATTTATTCTCAGCAAAGTATTTTGTGTATATAAGTGGAATTCCATTAATGCGAAACACGAATTAAGGAGATATAACGATTTCCCCCTCTTTTAATTGAAATGTACTTTTTGATTAAGGAGGTATCATGCAATCATATTTTTCTTTCACATCATATTCTTTCTCCTTTGTCCGCCGGTCATTCAACAAAGTGTTACTGGCACTACGCATCGCTTTACTATCTACCACAGAGCTCCCATTTTTCCAAGCCTGTTCTAAAGAAGTTTCACATCACTTTTACCTCAATAATGTGGATTTTAATTCTCCATTTTCCCTCTATTGTAATCAGCATTTCTTTATGTGACTACATAAGCACATTGTATGCAATTACCTCGTTCGCAAACAATCACTACAGCAACTGCAATGAAAATGAAGATGATGATGATGATGATTGGTTGTAATTCACTTTTCTAACTAATTGTCACAACTTCTCATTTGAAGCAAGATGTCTTGCCAATCACTAGTTTGCATATAACAGCAGCTTAAACAATGAGTAGCTTTATGAGAAGTCAGTAGCATCATGGGTCATTTGGAATTAACAAGTCATTCGAGAATCTTATTATTATTGTTTCATCTGGCATGTTATTTTCATTCAACAGCAAGTCGTCGCAGTGTTTGTATCAACAAACTCTCCATTGCTTCAGCCAATGGTCATTTGATTCAACCATTTGCTCGTATTTTTGATGTGCTGAACTTCACAGAATGTGGTAAATTATGCATTCTTGAAACTAAATGCGTGGCATTTCGAATGAACAATGACTGTGATCTGCTTTCACATATTCCAAGCGAAGTAGAAGTCAGGCCAGCTGAGGTCCACAGTTTCCCTGTCTGGGTCATCGAAGAGCGACATGTAAGCCAATGTTCATCTGACTTCAACTTCACATGGAGAACATCAAAATACAAATTGTGGAATGAAAAACGCACATGGCCGGAAGCTGAAAGCCTTTGTAGTAGCATCAATGGTAAATTGGCAGAGTTAACGACACAAGAAGAACTTCAAACTGTTCGAGCATTTATGAAGCCACTGAAGCAGTATATCCTGGTTGGAGGGAGACAAAAGGAGGATAACTCGGGTCCCAAAGCTGATTGGAGCTGGTATAAATCTAAAGTACCAATACCTTCTCCAGGATTTACGTGGTATTCAAAGGAGCCGAACGATCATGGTGGTGTCGCTGAAATATATACGACATGGAATACTCATAATAACGTCTACTTTGATACTCGACATGGCAGAGTGGAGTTCCTTTGTGAATGCCTCTAAATGGGAGATTCCTTTGAATCTAAAGTGTATAAATTGTCGCACGGTTTAAGAAGTCACGACCCAACGTGTACTAATTCACTTACAACCACAGTGATGAGACTGACGATTATGACAGGTATGACAGGCGCGACTTCTTTGCAAGTGTGATGCATCACATTGAACCGATTTCTATGTACAGTAGAACCTCCATATTACGGACACCGTCGGGACTGCGCCTTAGTGTCCGCATTTTAGAGGTGTCCGCAATATGGAGTTACCGGTGATGATACAAACATTATTCGGGACTGAGCTTAACTGTTCGTAATACGGAGGTGTCCGCTGTATAGAATGTCCGCAATAGGAGGTTCCACTGTAATTGCTGAAACTCTACCGCGAACTCTACCTGAGCCATTTTGAAACCATTTTGAAATATCTTGACGATGTCATTGTTGGTGCTGTGCGCATCGTTACTTTCGATATGTCTCGTGCTTTTGACTGTTTGCCTCATCAACTTCTTTTGTTTACCCTAATGAGCATGAATTTACCTGATTGTGACACTTTTGTAAACTGGGTCAACAATTACTTGTGTCAGTGTAAGCAGAGAGTCAGGTTGGGATGTCAAAAAAGCTCATTTGTATCTGCCACCAGTGAGGTCCCTCAGAGATCAGTGTTTGGACCAATTTTATTCGCTGCTTATATGTCAAGCTATGGAGCGATGAATTCAACTGTTAGTATCTGTAAATATGCAGATGATGTCACTATTGTCGTACCGATTTTCAAAGAACAATTCCACGATGTAAAGTTGATAAATAATGAAATCTAGAATTTTGAAAGCTGGTGTCATGATCATAAAATGCTCATCAATCGATCAAAGACAAAAATCATGGATGTCAATTTTAGTTCTACCCCTTTGATTTCAATTTCAGTGATAGAGAATGTGTGAGTTTTGAAAATCTTAGGAATTTGTTTCAACGAAAATTTAAATAGGGTTGATCATGTCGATTTTATTGGTAAGAAATTATCTCAGAGATTGCACATTTTACGTATATTGAAATCTATTTTGACACATGATCAGCTCGTTTCTATCTTTTTTGCCATCCTTCAGTCACTAATTGATTATGCCTCTCAAGTTTTCAGCAGTCTCAAGTCTTCAGTTTTCGCAGACCATCATTGTCTCTGAAATTGTTCAATGATATCTTAGAACCTTGATTCCCCCACACTCAAGTCGTAGCAAAAGATTGTTGCTACCTCGAGTTCGAACACACCATAGAGTGAATGGCTACATTTTCTCTTGTGCCAAAATGTATAATGAAGCAATACAAGCTTCATTTTGAAATTTGTCGTGTTGTCATGTAAGTAAACGACTAACTTTGAAATTGATTTTGGACCTCCTCCGATTCTTAATTGGGAGTCGTTTTTGTTCTGAATAAACGCCTATTTACTTTATTTACTTTAACAATTCGACAGTTACCTCCCAAAAATGGATGAGTTTCAAACATTGAGATATTTTAACCTTGTTCTCTGATACACAACGGTAAGATTAGATTTCAAAGATTGGAAGACTCGTCTGAACTGCTGATATCCATGGAGAAAAGTTTTTTGGATTGCAATGTCTAAAGAGAAAACATTTAAAGACGTACTCCAGTTGACAATTTTATGTCATAGAAGTCCATTCTCATCATGGTGCTGTTCATTGACTAAAGTTCTGCCAACAGGAAATGAAGCCGGTTTAATATTCAGCCGGCAGAATTTTCAGCCGACTTGATGAACGACGGTAGCATCGAAACCGACAGAATTTTCATTCGGTTTCGCTGTTATGCCGTCGTTCATAAAGTCATCTGAATGTTTACCGGCAGAATAACTAAATCGGTTTAACTTTCTGTCGGCAAAATTTTAGTTCGTGAGCAGCCCCATCATAACAATAGCAACTGAAAGTTAATCATGAGGTTAGCTATAAAAAAGGATAGAAAGCTAAACAGAGAGACAGATAACATTCGGACAAGTTAATAAAGAATGTCTCCTACCTGCCTCAAGTATTTCTGTCTAAATGCAGATGGTAGAAATTGAGCGCTATGAGTCTATGATAGACAAACAATCCAATTAGACAATAAAATTCGGCCTGTCGATAGTTAAGAATTAAACGACTTCAGAAATCATTGGCAATGATTGATACGGCCATATTTGAGCTATTGGTCCTTAAGAAGAATGTATTTCTGCATCATGAGATCGCTAATCGAATATTCCTTTCCTTTGTTGGTTGGAATGACCAAAAACGATATGTCCCGGCTGAAGATGCTTCAAAATCGCTTTCATCGTCTTCTTTGTGGCCGTGCCTGCAGGCATGAATGCCTGCCATCCCTGGACGAGATCGACTTATTTACCAAGCCACCAAACTCTATCGACATGCGATGAATGAGGACCACATATTGAACACTTTACTCTGTCCTATCGCTAGAAGTGGTCGTGTCATCTTGCCACATGTCAATTCTGCACGCAGACTAAATTCATTAACCATCAAAACAGCCATGTACATGAATGAGTCTTTTACACGTGTTTGAACACCAAATCACGTCAAATTATTTTGTCATTCCTTGAAGATATATGAACCTTTATTTATTGTAACTTCTCTTTGAAAGTGTCGATTACCATTATTTAAAAATATTCACACACATACATACATTCTTACAACTCATGCATCGAGGAAGTGTTGTCAGTTTAGCAGAAAACTGTGGCGACAATTCGGTTGCACCACTCTCGATTGAACTCACCCAACGCGCTCGTGTAATCGCTCGTGGTGTAGCCTTTAAATGTGTGCTTAGAGTTCTCCACAGAAACTTCGAATATTGCAGTTGATTCATCAAATGAGTTCACTTTCCCATATCAGATTTCTTATTTCTTTTGTTGTGCTCTGATGGAGTAACAGTATCTGATTTAAGTGAAACAGATAAAAAATGTTCTAGCTTAGAATATCTCGATGATTTTCATGATGAAAAAATTATCATCTTAAATGTCATCTCCTCTGAGAAGAGAGAAGAGAGAGAGAGAGAGAGAGACGAGGAGGCTCCGGCTTGTCACTCGCGTTTTTGTATTTAAAACAGTATTGTTAGACCCCACAGCGTAGGGATATATAGGTAGAGTGTCGACTCAAAATAAAGTGTCTGTATACAGTGAAAATTTTTATATGAAGAGATTCAGTTTTTTGCGCAGATTGCGTTTCTGTGGTCCAAAAAATATTTGAGCAGTTTTGAAAAAGTCAAAATTTTGCCAATTTATATACTACCGAAATGACGCCTCTATATAAGTAGAATGAAGCAAATTGATTATCAAAAGGAATGAATATTTGCTAATAAGCATCCTAGCTAAGCGGAAGTTAAGTTGATTTTAAAGGGAATTTCATGATCCGTATTATAATGAAAATCTTCATGAAAAAGTCGCGATATTATTCGTGCTTTCTTGGCTAAAATCTCAACTTTTTAATTCAATTTTCATCGGCACGATTTCATAATTCACTAAATTTATGTCCCATTTCTTGAATCTGAATGGTGATGTGGAACCTTTTACATCTTTCTCATTGTCTTTGATTATGTGATTTTGCTCTGTCAGTGTCAGGTTGCCTGTGATATGATCACGCTTAAGAAAATACTCTTGAGGTTGAGCATGAAAGTAATAGGAACCCATCGAATTGCTAATTTAACAAACATTAAATCTCCAACGCTATCATGACACTGAGAATCTGTAAAACATCATGATTCCTTCTGCATTACAATCATGATCACTCAATTCCGTGCCAATTTCTTCAAAACTGCAAAATTTTGCATATCTAACATTTGGAAACAATTACCAACTATACACTCTAAACCAGCACCTCCTAAATCACACACTGAAGCGAGACACTATTCGTAACTAATAAAAAAATCCTAAAGCAAAGCGTTTTAGGAGGCTAGCGCACTAGTATTATTGTTCTCTTTAGTATGTCAGCATTCTATTTCACGCAACCTCCTAAAATTCTAGTGTGTCGCGCTTTAGGATGCAGATTTCTTCGATTTTAGGAGGTGACAGTTTACAGTGTATCCCCACGAGTCTATTTAATAAATTCGAAAGTGTATACACATTAGGGATTTAATAAATGCGGAGTTGTCACTCTACCTAATATACCTACTCTATGCTAGGCCCTATAGGTGAAGCTACCGATCTCTTCTTTTTCAGCACCTATGAGAGAGAGAGAGAGATTCAAATAGTGACAGAAAGTACTCAATTCAGTGGTAGGTATGTTCTATGTTGCATTAATAAAGAACACAATTATCTATCGTCTCAACCATAAAAACCTGACACTATGAAAACAAGAACTGATATTGACAAGCAATTACAGTACGTCGTGGACATGCGTTGTCATGACAACATTGCTTTCAGTGACTGACAATTTGGAAGATGCCGGAAACTGATCAGTGTATAGTCTGTAAATTTTGACGGTTTTTAACATTTCTCTCTCTCTCTCTCTTTCTGACTGTATATATCAAATCATTTTGATGAAATGACCTACACTTTTAGAAAATCGCCCCGCGGCAGGAATTTCCAACTATTGCATGATTCAGTGATTATATTCTTCTTAAGATCTAGCAACATTGACCCAGACCAGTGCTCGAATGATCGGCTGACCATTAACAAACAGTTATTGTTCATTAGAGTCACTACCTTAAACAAAACGAAATTCGGACTCCTATGGTCTCAACCCCTTGAAAGGACAGGATCTAGAGATTTCAGCTGCAATGATGCCGAGATGGCAGCTAGCGTGGAAGCTGATGAATTTCAGTTTCCTTCTACTCATCTAGCGGTTGGTAATGACGAACAGACACTATTCGCATTAGAGAGCAGACATGAGCACAATCATCAGACAGAATGCAGATGAGCGGATAGATGGACTTACAGAAATAATATCATGTGCAACATCTTGGACATGCCAATGTTTAGGAGATTCTGCCTGATGCAGAGGATTCTTCGAACAATTTATTATTTAGGTATATTTTATTTTGTCTTGCCAAGGTTGGACGGAGGAAGGTTCATGGCTGCCCAAATTCTTGGACTGCATCTCACAAGATTTGAAAATTTACCCGTTGGCCTTCTTTACACTGGCTGTAGCTGCAGGTGAAACAGACATGTGACACGCCCGTCACGTGATTGAAACGCAACATGACATTGCCACAAAAGAGAAATGCATGCGAACAGCAGGTCAGCTGCTGCACTGTCCAACCAAAGTGACTGTTCTTCAGGTTACTGTGACAATATGTAGGTAGATTAAAAAGTGAAAATTGAGCAATCAGATGACCCTATCATTGCAGCAGGCTGAAAAGAAAGAAATGTCGATCTACGTGTAATTGCTGAACTTTACGTCATGTCCAGTGTCAGAAGAAATTACGATATACGTCATAACGAGGTCATTTTCGTCATCTGCTGCGCAGCATATAGACTGCCAATGCAAACCATTCTTTAGGGCTGTTTCACACATGCGACTTTTTGCAGCTCGGAAGTCGCGCGAGTGTCTGTTTAAAATTACAACCTATGGAGCTTTTCACATACATGGAAATCTGGCAATTTTGAGGTGTTTAAGTTTTGACCGACTAGCGATCTAGAGCATGGTGTCAATCTGAGGACATTTCTGAAGCAGTATATGTTACGGTGATTAAAGCGCCTTCCGAATTGTTGAATTTCGCTCAGTAGAACCGATTCTATCATAGAGTAGGATATATAGGTAGTGTCGACTCAAAAAAGTTTACAGTGAAAATTACACTTTTACATTTGCAAAATTACAATTTTCACTGTACATCTGTATACGGAGATTGCGTTCCCGCGGTCCAAAAAATTATTTGAGCAGTTCTAAAATACGTCAAAATTTTGCTAATTTATATACTACCGAGATGACTCTTCTATGTAAGTAGTATGCAACAAGTTGGATATCAAAAGGAATTAATGTTTGCTAATAAGCATGCTAACTAAGCGGAAGTTAAGCTGATTTTCAAGGAAATTTCATTATGCGTTTTATAATGGAAGTCCTCATGAAAAAGTCGACATCTTACTGTGCTTTCTTGGCTTAAATTTCATTTTTCTATTTTATGAAAGCAATAGCAAGTCATCGAGTTGCCAGTTTAACAAATATTGCCTCTCCATAGCTGTCATGACACGGACAATCTGTAAAATAATATCATTTCATTCTGCTTTGCTATCATGATCAGTCAATTCCGCTGTAATTTCTTCATAAGTGAATAAATGTGTATATCTCACATTTTGAAACAATTCCGATTGTATCTACCTTGAGTTCATTTAATAAAATCGAAAGTGTATGCACATTGGGGATTTAATAAATGCGGAGTTGCCACTCTACCAAACATACTTACTCTATGGATTCTATCACAAATAATACATTCGAAGTTCGAAAGTGTTGAGGTTATTGCCCTTCGCATTCGTCAAGCAATTGTGCCTTCCATGCGCGTGCAATCGACGATGATTGAAGTCACTCCAATTCACCAATTTACATTTTGACTTTGTTCTCAGTCGTCAGTGGTAGGATTTTAATGATTCACACGCCAAAATGATTCCCAGAACGTGAAGACGTTGATGACGCGTATGGCTTCCACCATGGAGAGAATAATTTTCTTAGGATGCAAGACTCCCAGAGGGCCCTGACCATGCACTAGCTGCATTATTGATTGACTGCAGTGGAATACTTGCAAAAGCAGCTGCGGATGTTGAGAATAGATGCAGTAGATTGTGAAAGCTGTTAGTTTTCTTATTGATGTGATGAAAGTGGCTGCTTCGTGAAAATTTTTTGACTTGTGCTATGAATAGATGACGCAATCGACTACTTTTATCGATGAACTGATTGAATAGGTTGCTGAGATTTCTATGCCTATCAACTGAGCTTACAGTCGTGTCTATTACACAGGGTAAACGGCGAGATAAAATTGCTGAAATACAGATTGTTTCATAAAAAATGGATCACTCTTAAACATCGCCTTAACTTCAACTTTGTCTAACTCCGCCAAACTTGAACGAATTTCTCTGAAATTTGGAAGATATGTCAGTTGTGCTTATTAATATCATTGTTGGAAATTTCATCATGAATATTGAGTTGTTTTCCTGTTATAGATAAAAAAGTAGTAGATAATTTGATCTTCATTTAGCAATGTTACATAAATTCATACCTCACTCTTATAAAATTACATTTGTTTCCTTTGTTATGTAATATGTTGTTCTACAAGCCAAAAGCTATCAAGCAAAACAAAAATAAAGAAAATCGGTCAATCAGAGCCAGTATAGCACCATTATTCATCAACAATAATGTAACTGCTACATGTGATTAACTGGACTTCATGTTCCATAGCTTCCTGACTTCGTTGCGGTGGTGTTGGCAGCACTCCTGATTGCTTTCAGCTAGAAATCTATCTCTTACCGGTTGAAAACAATACAAAGCACAAATGAACAATAACGAGATCGTATTCACAAAAGGCAAAGTGTCAGCCTTGCTAGAACTACTTCACATACAGCAAGGAACTATGAATTCTGAACGCTATGTGAATGTTTTACGAATGAACATTGGCCAAATGACAGATCAACTTGGTGATCCATCGACTTGGTTATTTATAGATGAATGCTACGTGTCACAGGAGTAGTAGAGTCAACTTATGCAAGTCTCAATTAGGGCTTAGGACATTATCTTGGCCAGCTCGTTCTCCTGATCTGAATCCCATAGAAAATGTATGGAGTATTCTAAAACGTAACGTTCGTCGTTCACTGCTACCTACAGATGGCGTATCACAACTTACGTCACTGTTAAAAAGAGAGTGGAGAAAGTTAGATCAGTCAAAAATCAACGATATCATCGAATCAATTCCTAGACGAATTGGTAATGTCATTGACAATAAGGGTAGGGCCACAAAATATTAGCTTCTTAAGAACCGTTACTGTATCATAGCTTATCAGATTATATAAGGACAATTAAATATATTAGGTACATGAAATAACATGAAAAATGCTTTCTGTATCATACTTATGTTTTATTTAGTCAAATTTTAGGATGATCCACTTTTTATGAAACGGACTGTATGAGTATTTTATGCTGATTTTGAATATTATAGTGAACTATGCAATAAATTTTAAGTATTCTGACAGTAACTTTCCTATTGATTGCGATGAAAACAAGAATAAAAGCAAGTTTCGTGGATCACCAAAATCTAACCACTGACGGCTGAGAACGAGGTCAAAATGTAAATTGGTGATAATGACTGATTTCATTGTCGTCAGTACGCGCATTGGCTACAGTATTGATTTATTTACACGAAGCTCGAGAACATCAACTCTTTAGGTCCATTCACACCGGACGCGGCGCGGCGCGTCCAACAAAAGTGCCTGTTCTCACCGTGCCGCGTGGCGAGGGGCGGGAGAGGGGGCAACTACAAATACCATATCATTATGAACACTTCTTATTGCTAAATAATCAACATATTCACATTCCTTGTGTTGCATGCATTCGAATGAGCTCAAACAAGACATTATAATACGACACTTTCCCGAGTTAAATGACGTATTCAGGTTTCAGAATTTACATGAAATAAGAGGCAGCATTTCAAGCATAATGACTTGAAAGTGATATATAAACGACACATTCTCGAGAAAATATAAAGACATTTTTTGCATTAGATCTACGAGCGTGAACAAATTGTGATGTAATCACATTCTTAGATCTGCAAGTTTCATCAGACGGGAACAGCTCGTTATGAATTGAAGTGTTGCTAGGGACAGTCTATTTTGGAGCAATATCCGAGTAACTGTATAAGTTTCGGTCGACCAACGGTCTAGAAATTAGTGTAAATCTGACTGCAGCAGTGAGTTCAGTGTGATATGGCGACAAAAGGTATTCCGTCCTGTATATTTTCATTAAGTAAATCCTAATCTGCAGAAATTATTCTCTTGAGTATCAAAATCTATTAGTTGTGGTTGTCGAACTGTCAATTGAAATCAATCCTTTTATATCGACTGTTGTCACGCACTGCGTTGAGCATGAGCGATAGAAGCATATAACATGTTCAAGGGGAACAAATGGCTGCTGTTTGCAAAATAGATGTCACCATCATCTTCTTCGTGAAAGTTCCTTTTAAATGAAGTGTGGTTCAACTAAATTGGTTAAGAATTCTGCGATCTGCGTCAAATAAACGATATGAAGCGTTTTGATGAATTCATGGTAATGCTTGAAGGAGTGGCGAACAATTAAAGACAGATGAAAGAGACCGACATTGGTAAAGTTATTTTTTCCCATTGTAAATTAAGTACGGCATACACTTGAGTGTTTTACATTGGAAATTAATCGTTAGGATATGAGAATTGCTATGAACTACATGTACATAATTTTGCGAAAACTAATCATTTGATGTTTCATATTTGTAAAGAATAGGGTTTTTAATGACACACGTATCATTTACACAAATCATTCATAGGGTGACAACAAGGCACCAGGTGACTGATTATGAAATATAATTGACGCAAGGATTGACTTTCCTCTGAAAACGACCTTTATCAACTTGCATCATCTATTCTATAGTAATCGGGAGCATCACTCTATCGAAGGTAGAAAACAATAACAACTTTCTAATCTTCGATTCTGATACTCGTTTTACAGTAAATAAAGGTATCTATCGTAGTGGAGTGCTGACGATAGAAAGAGCAGGGTGTCGCAGTATAGGGAACGCCTTATCATTTTGCCTGAAATCGGAGTCAGAGTCCAAGCAAATTCAGGAGCCTGGAGTCAGAGACCTGTCAAAATGAATGGAATGATCTGAAAGGCCAACATTTCTGATTTATTACACTTCCTCGACCGCTCGAATGAGACGCCGTACCGATATCCCTGTACCTGCGGTACTCCTCCTTCCCACGGCATCACGATTTAATAGCGCTGAGTTAAGTAATAATTGTCATATTTAGTGCTTACCCTGTTACAAACGTTAAACCACTGGATATGAAAATTACATACAAATATATAACAAAAGCACATACAATCTGAAACTAACATCTGATACGAGATTCTCGCATGTTTACAGAGATCTGGTATGTTTTTCATACAAAATCTCATTTACTTTCGTATGTGATTGGTATGCAGCGATACGAACTATCTCTGATTGGCTGTTTTGCACTGAAATACGAGTTGTTGGCATGTTTTATAAACTACACCCGATGCAAATTCATCCTCATTGGTATGCCTCTGGTATGTGGAGCTTTAAGTCATCTAGCAAAAAATATACATATCACATACTACTGTCAAGCACATTTTTCAGTAATACCAGTCGTGAATATTTTTTTTTGATAGTGTGATATTTAACTAGATTAGATTTATTGTGAGTTTTATGCACCTCGAGTAAGCCGTCGTTGCTACTTGTCTAGCAACATTAGCAGGTCGCTTAGTTAGCTATACGTTATGAACCAAGTTGATTAACATCAATTGATTCAAACAATCTCTTTCGTGCAACCATGTTGACTTATGTATCTCAAACATAACTGCTTTTGCGTTCATGAATTATAATGTGTTTTTATTTCGAATTGATAATATGCTTAATTTCAAAATTACATAATGCATAATTGTTGATGGTCGAATACTTATTGATTATTTATGAAGTACCTTAGACTTGCATGTATTAAAATTGAATTCAGTATTATAAGTATGACTATTAAATGTCATTATCTCACTACTTGCAAAACAGTAGTAACATTAGTGCGATCTTTATTGACAAAAGGCCATAAATCAACATACTTTGGACATGATTTATGCTTTCTTTTAACATTGTGCTAGTATGGCTTTCGTATGTAAAGCATACCACAATTGAAATAGCATACGAAAAGCATGCAACTATACAGAAATATGCCAAAAAATATTTTGGTATGTATCCTTCGCATGTGATTGGTATTGAGCGATTTACAGTGCATATAATTAAAAATTGGCATCTGTATTAAATGTAGTTACTTTTAATTTTCTTATTATGATGAAAGCGAAGGTGTAGTATCTCAGAATACTGGCAATGGAAATCAAAAAACCTCAGTATCACCTTATCAATCACAACTTTACAAAATGTGGATTGGCGTGTCTTGAGGCAATTTCATTGTAGCATTCTCAGACACTCTCTTGATCGTTTAACATTTTTTACTACACACGTGTTAAAAAAAATTTGATGTTTTTATTTCGCAATTTCCCAAAGGTCAAAAATTTTCAGTAAATTTGAAAAATATTTGACTTTTTAGCAAGGTAAAAAAACGCATACAAGTCAGCTAGGGTTTACAACAGAAAGTTCATGAAGACTTCGAAGTGTTGACGTCAGCACCTATAACTCGCAAAAACGTGGAAAGTGAAGAAAAAGTGGCTGGAATTAGGGAGGTGTGTAGCCCATGTCCGGTCTCCAATATCTAGAAGCGGAAGCGGTTGAGTGGAAGTGGAGGCGAATAAAAATCAATCGCATCTGCAACCCTGCCTATACGCATACCGTTCATCATACAGTCTGATCTCCTCCACCAAACGCCCTTCACAATTTTCCTCTCTCGAACGATTTATGGGTCTCACACTTCACTGCCACCTACAATTTTTGAGCAAGTGAATTATTGAAATCAAGGGGACGACTTTTTCGGATGACTCCTGCATCATGAAATGATATTTCAACGCTCACTATGAATATGAAATGAAATCCGCAGGAGCTTGCGTTTAAGTCTATCGCAGTTACGAGGCAGAAACTATGCAAACCTGCGGTGAATGTTTCAAGGCTGCGCTTTTCTCTCAAACCTGCGGTAAAAAACCCAGAGACTATAATCCAGCCTTAATGATATTGTATTTCTTTGCTGCCACTCGCCACGCGGCTCGGTGAGAACAAGCATTTTGGTTGAACGCGCCGCGCCGCGTCCGGTGTGAATGGACCTTTTGAAAATCGAAGATATTATTCCAGATAGAATCGGCTCTACTTAGCGAAAATGAGCAATTTGGAATGCGTTTTAATCACCACATCATTCTGAACTCAGAAATGCTCTCAGTTTGAGATGATGTTAAAGATCATTGGTAGGTCAAAAAACAAATTCGCGCGATTTACTCGCGGCAAAATGAAAACGCTCGACATGTGTGAAGGGCTCCACAGGCTGTAATGTTAAACAGATACCCGCGCGACTTCCGCGCTGCAATAAGTCGCATGTGTGAAACATCCCTTAGTATGCAGGTTAATGCTTGTTTGATTCAAATCATGTGACTAGCTATCAAGTATCATCTTTGCTGTCATCTACGGATGGCTCCACATACACAGACACTGACTTCACTCGCGATTATCTTGATGTTTTGTATATCGTGACATGCCATTTTGTTGAATACTAAGCATGCTCGCATAATGTCTCCTTCCGTTCTGGCACTTCGAGACGAGGATGGAATATAGTCCTACATGTACTTAGCCTATGAAAATGCATATATGAACAATGAGACCGAAACAAACAGACACCCTTCGTTATGGATTTCACAGCTTTAGTGGCCAGTATATAGAACGTAGAAAAAATTACTTTGTTTTCTTTTTGGACAGAATTTCTTTTCAACTGATAGCATGAGCGAAGATGAATTGAGGTAAAATGTGCTTGTCATGTTAGGTGGAATCAAGTTCATGGCAATATCACATTCGTAGATACCAGACAATCCTTAGTAGCCTTAAAGGCATATTGACGGGAATATCATGAATGAGGCGAACGCTTTTTCCGTTATTGGCTATCCCAAAGACAAAGTAAACATCAAAGCTTGGTGGATAGTTTAAAATACATTTTTGAGTTTGCCTCTTTCCAGAATTTGGAAGAATTTTTCTGTTTCGGAGCGATATCGTAATGAATTTTCCCTCCAATACTGACGTCACTAGGTGACATGCCACGCGTAATTCACGCGTGATTACGGAGCACCCCAAACATCCGTGGTTGAAGACATTCTGTTCTTCTACGCGCGTACATACGCGCTGTACTATGAGTCAGCAATCACGGGATCTGATGCTGTTAAAATATGGGGAAACTTTATGAATACGCGCGGGCGAGCGTTTATAGTTTGCGCGTCGTCTACGGTTGTCCGCGTTGCCGCTTGAACCACGGATGAACCGTTAAGCATGTTCTGTCCCTGAGCATGAAATTGAGGTCCGATCACATTGCTTAGCCTCTGATACATACAGACACATGAGACGCAAAGTATATATAACAGGACTGCCGACAGATGTTGCAGAAATGTCACGCATAGCCACGGATGTTAAGGGTCATGTGCAACTTCGCGTCGTTTATGCGTGAGTTAGGCGTAATTGAGCGTGACATCCGCTTGCTACGTCCACCTCCTTCTGCCTCATCTACAAGGTTCTACGACATAACGTGCTAGCATCTTTCGGTAGTAGAAAAATTTTTCATCGACTGTTATCAAGTTGAATTGATGGATGCTTGCATATCTGGACGCTTGAAGTGACACCGTTGCTTCTGTGAACCCTCATGTGAATGCAACAAACAGCATTTTATTTCGTGTTTATGTGGTCATAGACTTTCGTGTTTGGTATCATACGATTCCTCTGATTCTGGTCTTGCCTATTCTGGGATTGATTTCATCGCATCTTGTTGGTCTTGTGTACACCAGTGGATTTTTTTGGCAAATCATTCAACAATAGTGTTATTCGTTCACTTCGGTTAGAAACTTCATCGCTGTTGATTCCAGTCCTCTGTTCGCGTCATCGTCAATATCGTCATCATCTTTGGTGCAGTATCTAGTATTTCATCACGTGGTTGTTGAAGTGTGCTGCCCAGCTGGGACTGTCAGCTGTTCTGAATTCAATCAGCTGTTATTGGCGGACAATCGTAAACCCTCCCTGTCGGCCGGACTTCGCATTATCGATTTTTGAACACGTGATTCGTTTCATCATCATAAGTATCAATTACGCGACAGCTTTACTAATTTGCTGAATTCTGTATGATTATACGTCATGCCGACAACGAATGAAATTATTCTTCTCGAGGAATCAGATCTCAGGTCAAAGAAAAACAGTCTGACTAAGCAGGACTTGATCGACGCCATAATTCAGCTGAGGAAGCGAAATAAAGATTTTGATGTTCCTTTTGAACAGTTAGAGCAGAAACTTTTGGCATCTCTACGACCAACTATAGATAAAGTTGATCATTTAATCACCAAACTAGAAGATCTCCAGGAAAAGTATGATGGACTCTTGAAAGTTAATCAGGAGTTAGAAAGCGCTATATCAGTTAAATTTGATGAAAAAATCGACGATATCATAACGGAAATTCAATTGAGAAATAAAACAGAACGAAACGTTATCATTTCAGGTTTGCCGGAAAGTAAATCTGGTTCAGTTGAGGAAAGAATTGAAAGCGATAATCAGAAAGTAAAAGATATCTTTAAAGCAGCCGCCCTTGATCCAAACATTGATCCAAACATTAATAATGTTCGGAGATTGGGAAAACCAAGTGCGAAACACCGTATACTGTGCGTTACTTTTGAAAGTGTACAAGATAAGCATAAAATACTTGGAAAGTCCTCATGCTTGCATCAATGCCAAGATTATAAATTTGTTTACGTAAATCCTGATCGTACTCCCATGCAACAAACTATGCATAAGCAACTTTTGGAGAAAGTGCATAAAAAGGGAGACGAAGGCATTGATGTGGTGTTGTAAAAGGGCAAGATCAGTCTTCGGAGTGAAATTCCAAATTTTCAAAAAGGCTTTTAGTACCAAAATATGAGTTCTCGAAATATCCTTCTATATTTCTAGCGAATATACAATCTCTACGCCCGAAAATTGACGAAGTAGAGAACTTCTCCTGCTCTATACTTCCTGACATTCTAGCCTTCTGTGAATCTAGGTTAACGGATGCTATTTCTGATGAAGAACTGCATATTCCTTATTATAGTACTCCCTACCGTTGTGACCGTCCAGATAGACGTGGAGGAGGAGTTTGTTTCTATGTCAAACGTACCATTCCCTGTAAAATTCTCAATGTCCCAGATCCTCCAAAGTGCATGGAATCTTTATGGCTCAATCTTCCTCTTCAGCAGATGGCCATTCTCCTGATTTATGTTCCACCAAATCTGCGTGTCATTGATTATAATAATATTACTAACTATATCATCGATTCTTTTGACAATTTGTGCTGTGATCCAGGTTCTCGAAGATTCATTGTCCTTGGCGATTTGAACCAATTGCCTTGCTCTGATCTTGCAGATATAATAGGTCTAACACAGGTGGTTAACTTACCTACAAGAAGTAATTCTGTTCTCGATAAAATATTTCTTGATTCTCACTTAAAGGACTGCTACAATCCTCCTATCGTCGGTCCCAATTTCGGCAAGGCTGATCATCGAAGTGTTTTCATTGAACCAGTTAATAGAACATTTGCGAAATCTTTGAACTTTCATAAAGTCTATGATTTTCGTCGAAGCAATGTGGATAAAGCAGTTAACATCATCGGCTCCTTTCCTTGGCATTCTATGTATCTGTCTGAGCTCCCTTTACAAGATAAAATGCGATTGTTTTTATGATGTCATAAAGCAAGGCATGCAAGCAATTCCCGTTACTTTCGTTCCAATGACAACACAAGACAAGCCTTGGTTAACCCCTCAAATCAAGGAAAAGATAAACCGCCGATATGCTGCTTTTCGAACAGGAGACTTCTGTAGATATAACAGCCTCAAGTTGATAATAGAGAGAGACATTCAAAATGCGAAAGAGCGTTGGAAGAAAGACATAAAAAGCCGAAAGAAGGACCCGTGGAAAACTGCCGATATCCTTTCAGGCAAGAAGGCAAAGTCTCAAGATGCTCTTCATAGATTAACAAGTCGATTTGAAACGTTGGAAGAGGCAGCTTCCAAGTTTAATGATTACTTCAGTTCTAATTTTTGACCATCGGATAATGCTGACAACGATCAAGTTATGTCTCAGGCTTACGATTATTGGGATTTGGATGCCGCGTTCGTGTTTGACCTTCTGTGCAAAGTAAAATTGAGCAAAGCTACTTGCAGTGACGGAATCCCTCCATATTTTATCCGTGAATGTGCATCGGTATTGGCAGAACCTCTGACCCATTTGTATGCTCTGTCTGCTATTGAAGGTTATTATTCAGATCAATGGAAGTTAGCAAACGTGGTACCGATTCCCAAGAAACGTGTGTCATCCTTTGAAGACACTAGACCAATATCTCTTCTACCGATTTTTGCTAAGATCTTCGAACGGATTGCTTTGCTATCGGTGAAAAACAGTGTGCTGGAAAATTATGGTTGTAACCAATTTGGATTCAGGCCCAAATCTTCCACATTGCAAGCCCACATAAAAATTCACGATTTTGTATCTAAAGAAATGGAGAGAAAAGAGAATGAAGGTGCTCTGATCATGTCATTGGATATAGCGAAAGCGTTCGATCGTTTGAGACACTCATTACTAATCAGTTCTTTATCCGCTAATGGTCTCCCACCAAGCTTCATCAAATGGTGCACCAGTTTTTTGAGCAACAGGAGACAAAGAGTTGTTCTCGAAAATCGATTCAGTCGTGAGTCGAGTGTCACTTCAGGGGTGCCACAGGGTTCTTCGTTGTCTCCCTATTTGTTTGCCTTTCATCTGGGCTCACTTGTTCCCTCGCATTCCAATACGTGCATGATCAAATTCGCAGATGATGTTGTTCTTTTGCAGCCATTTCAAAGACTATCCGGAATTTCAGATCTTATTCATAATGAAATACTTAATGTAAAGCAATGGTGTCAAGATCATGGCCTTAAGCTGAATGATGACAAATCAAAACTATGATTTTATCGAAGAAATTTCATTTGTGTGTTCCGCCAACTACCACCTACACTTTCTGTTCTGAACTTGTAATACTGGGTGTGACCTTTTCCAATTCACTGAGATGGGACAGTCACATGAGCAACGTGTGTAAAAAGGCAAGCAGTAGACTTTATGTGATACGACGCCTTTATGAATTCTTATCCAAAGAAGATCTCATACTTGTATACAAAATGTACGTGCAAAGTGTTTTGGAATACAATTCACCTCTTTTTGTTGGACTTCCTCAGACATTGAGTGATCGCCTAGAGCGAGTTCATAGAAGAGCGCATCGTCTTATCTGCGGAAAAAATTGCAATTATGGTGACTTTACGCCTTTATCTATTCGTCGTGACCATCAGGCAATTCGAACTTTTCTAAATATGAGTGATCCTAATCATGAAATAGAAATACACCGAAGTGATTGCATAGAGTTTATTGTCATACGCGTTTCAGCACACATGACGTGCCATCCTCAGTGACAACTGAAAGTGACAAACAATAAAGGTTTATATACAAGGGAGAGTTCAATCAACAAATTTTATTTATAATTTATACAATATAACAAAATGTGTATTATGGAAATAAATGTAGATGTTCTGATTGCAAGTGGTTGTTCATGAGAGGTATGTGATTGTTGATGTGAGATTTGATGCTGAGTGCTTCTCCTATGCGTGTATGTTTAGTATGATGTATGATTGAGAAAGATTGTTTTGATGGTGGATGTATATGCATGGAGATTTCTGATGGTGGGCTTCCTTTCATATGCTCTTTGATGCGGGTGAAAATGTGGTGACGAGTCTCTCCTACATAACATTCTGGGCAATGTTCACATTTATACTTGTAGATGAGGGAAGAGTGCTCGTTGAAGGGGATTGCATCTTTGTAACGGCATAAATTTTGGGTTTTGTATGTATTGTAGGCAATAATAATTTTTGACTTTGTTAATAGCTTGTTTATGGAGCGGGTCTTCTTTTCAATTTCTTTGTGGATGACATCGACATAGGGCAACTTCCAGTAGACATGTTCTTTAATTTCCTCAGTATTTTCATCATCGTCTTGCTGTCTTTGAACTTTGCAGTCACTGAAAACTTTTTCAATGTAGGTTGCGCTGTCACTGAGGATGGCACGTCATGTGTGCTGAAACGCGTATGACAATAAACTCTATGTGATCCTAATCATATTCTTCACGACTTATTTCCAACAACTTTGCCACGTTCGGGACATCTGCTTCTTCCCCATTCTACTACGAATCGACGCTCAAAGTCGTTCATACCGTGTTGCACGTCTTTATTCAACAAAATGTACATATAATTTGTGACTTTCATAACAGTCCATCAGCCATTCTGTTCACGCAGAATCCATTATCCTCCTGCTGATCTGTAAACTTGGATATGTTTGCTTATGATTTTCATTATTTCAAATATACTTACTTACTACTTACTACTATATTTCTACAGGACTGTTCCACTCGTTTATCTGGAATTCGCTCAGCAATCATGCACGTGTGGTAGGCTATCCACCGAGGAGGTCAATGCATGTTCGATGGTATTAAGGCAGGGATGCGGAGTCCTATCATTTTGATAGGACTCCGACTCCGGTTGGCAAGTATATAAAGTTTTTTGTTGAAAAAAGTTTAAGTTTGTTTAAAAGTTTGCCGGTTGGCAAGTTTTTTGTTTAAAAAAAATTGGCTGGTTACCCTCATCATAGATCATTATAGGCTTGCCTGAAACTATATTTAGTAATTATTGCATTGCTGTATCAATTATCAATCATTTTCGATGAAAGTTGATCAAATGTCGCTTTAAGTTGAATGCATACGACTCGGCTCCTTCCATCTTCTTGATGTGTGCTTCACACGGTTTTTCTCCAGTCTCTACCAGGTAGGAAAATCCCCCATCCTTCTCCAAAATATATGATCATGTATATATCGTTTGATAGGACTCCGACTTCGCATCCCTGTATTAAGGTATCATGACTCTGTTGTGATTTTTACAACAGTTGTCATGCTACAGATATTATCAAATTTCTGATTTTATTTCAGCGATAGTACACAACATTTCAGTTTAATGGATTGCTAATTTTTACCTCAAAATAATTTCTCTATCTTCTATTAAGTTAATGAATGAACTCTATGGTGATTTTTTACTGGCTGCGCAGAAAGTTTGAAATTGAGAAAAGGTCTTGCAAAGCTTGCAAGAACATCGATTTCCTTCTTATTAATGTCTTCTTCTTGGCAAGATAAAGGATTAATGGGGATTCATGCACGCTTTTCAATTGAGGATATAATGGCCCTTTTCGAGTTGCCAAATCGATGTGACCTTGGCAACTCGAAAAGGTGATTATTTGCAAAAATTTGCACTTTTTACATGAACTTCGTCAAGGTCTCTTCGAAATTTTTAGTCGTTCAGAGCTCAATTATTTGGGAAAACCTGCAATTCTAAGTTTGAATACAAATTAGTAAATTGCACTTGCGTGTAATTTGTGATTACGTTTCATCCAAAATGTCTTGATAAAACCAAAAGTTTAGATTTCTTTGTTTTACTGTATGATCATGCACAGGAAAATTTGGAAAATTTAAAATGTCGAAAAGCCCATGCATACAGTTTATTCTTTTGATGTTGATGTCCAAATTTTTCTTCCTATTCTACAACTCCAATCTCTAGTGTAGTCTTTCTGTTAATGTCCACTCATCAATTTCAGCTAAATTCATAGCACGGTGAGCATACATTGAAATACTACATATACTAATATATCATTGAGATGAATAGTATTTCCTCCGCAAGTAATACTATTCTCTGGTCGGTTTAGATGCAGTGTCTCTCATTGTTAGGCAATGGGATCAATCATCAATCAACATTCCTCTGGATTGCTCATGCAATTGAAAAAAATACTCTGGCTGGTAGCACAAAAGAAGTCTTCTCTCATTTCATAAGGACAGCATGATTATATTTCAATGAATACTACAAACAAATATAACAAAGAAATCTAAACTTTTGGTTTTATCAAAACATTTTGGATGAAACGTAATCACAAATTACACGCAAGTGCAATTTACTAATTTGTATTCAAACTTAGAATTGCAGGTTTTCCTAAAATAATTGAGCTCTGACCGACTAAAAAAATCGAAGAGACCTTCACGAAGTTCATGTAAAAAGTGCAAATTTTTGCAAATAATCACCTTTTCGAGTTGCCAAGGTCACATCGATTTGGCAACTCGAAAAGGGCCAATGAACGACAAGTTGTCATAATAGATATCGCATTTTAGGTCGTTTGCAAATCAACAAGCCATTTTCGAAAATCAGGTATACTTAATTATTTGATATCAATGGCTTTGTTTGATCTCAAACGCAATCATTATGGCTCATCAATCCAAATAGCCTCAGTAAAAGGGATACTGAAGGCGTTGCCAATGTCCAAAGTAGCTAAATCACATAATGAGATAATATGTCATTCCAGGAGTTCAAAATTGTTGATCAAATTTACGCAATAGATGTCTCTTCCACTATTCCTCAGGTTTCTTTATCTCTCATTAATGTTTTATAAACTTCTGTCCGAACATGTCGACCTAAATTGCCCATTCCTGATGCATCATCATCAACACAACCATATTATGATACTTGAGATTCTACACCGTTCCGTTCCACTGTTCCGTTTAGTTTCGAAAGAAGGAGAGGGCCTATCTAAAGATTCCAAACTAGAAAAAATCTTGAGAGCGATGTTTTGAAACGTTACATCATAGAGTAAGTATGTTAGGTAGAGTGGTAACTCCGCATTTATTAAATCCCCAATGTGTATGCACTTTCGATTTTATTAAATGAGCTCAAGAGAGATACACTAGGAATTGTTTCAAAATGTGAGACATACACATTCATGCAGTTTTGAAGAAATTACAACGTAATTGACTCATCGAGATAGTAAAGCAGAAGGAAATGATATTATTTTACAGATCGTCCGTGTCATGACAGCCTTGGAGAGGAACTATTTGTTAAATTGGCAACTCAATGACCTGCTATTGCTTTCATGAATTATAAAGTTGAAATTTCAGCCAAGAAAGCACAAATAACATCGCGACTTTTTCATGAAGACTTCCATTATAAAAACGGATAATGAAATTTCTTTGATAATCAGCTTAATTTCCGCTTAGTTAGCATGCTTATTAGCATATATTCATTCCTTTTGATATCCAACTTATTTCATACTACTTATATAGGAGAGTCATCTCGGCAGTATATAAATTGGCAAAAATTTTGACTTTTTAAAACTGCTCAAATAATTTTTTGGACCACGGGAATGTAATCTCCGCAAAAAACTGAATCTTTTGATATAAAAATTTTCACTGTATACAGATACTTTTTTGAGTCGACACTCTACATATATATCCCTACTCTATGCGTTGCATCATTCGTGCTCGCAAAACATCGTGATAACAAAGTGATCAAATACACTAAGGAATATAGCTGATTATATCAAAATTATTTATTAAATATAGAAACACCCTTTCAATTCCCTTAATGCAGAAGTAATATTTACCACACCTGAAGTTTCAGTTAATAGTCTTGTGAGTTACACTGATGAATTATCGCATCCCATACTTCATCTTTTCGTTTTCGTCCCATGAGATTTGAAGAAAATGAAACGTTTGTTATATGTCAAACATTTGCAAACCTCTTGTTCTGTAGATCGTGTATGTTGTCGGGATAATGAGCGTGCAGCGATCATGCAATTCGACAGAAACACTTCCACCGGGACTGCCATAACATTTTGTAATCTAATACAGAAAGCAACAATTTCTACTTTTCAAAGAAAATGTCTTTCGGGAGCAAGATGGATTCTACCATGCATGAACTGCCAAGCAGAAACGTTTGTGATAGACACCTTGGAGACTTTGAAAATTACTAAATTTGCTTCGATGGAATCGGAAGGGCGTTTCTATAATTCAAACTGTCATATAAATAAATCAGCTTGCACCCTAATCATATATTCGACTGCTAAAATGAACAATTCAATCTCTGCAAACACCAGCATGCCTCAAATGGATTCCGAAAATGCTTCATGGAGAATATTTTCAAGCATATTTTCCGCTATTTATCCGATTTTCTTAATTCAAGGAGGGCTAGGTACACCTTTCATCATTATTGTGTTGTTCATCAAACAAAAAGAATTGGCATTTCCTTTAACAACAATAGTTTCCATTCAATACTTGATGTTTGCAGAGTTTGGATTCCTTCTGACTCTAAATACTAGTCAATATTTTGTCAGCATTTTGCGCATTGATTTTTTTGGCGTATATACACCTATGAAATGTTTCCTTACCTCAATAACCAAATTTACATTCACTTATTTATCGGTTTACATTCAGTGCGCCATTTCCCTAGAAAGATTCGTTGCTGTTGCTTTGCCACTCAAAGTTAAAGGAATTTGTACCCCAAGGAAGATGTTTGGAGCTCTTTTTGTCATCGCTGTAGCGGCTGTCGGTGTATCGGTCTATCTGACTGCCAGCACGAGGAAGACAGTTAAAGGTCGCTGTATTTTCGTTATGGATGGAACAGGTGTTGCAACGATTGTCGATCTTGTTGCTTATAGCATATTCCCAATTATTTTTCTATTCTCCTGCACCGTTGGTATAATATACTTCGTTTTCAAACGGAGAAATATCAAATCAAATCAGAAGCTTTCAAAATCAAAAATACGTTTGGCTATTGCGCTTGTTTGCATGAATATTACACTGATAGCAGGAACACTTACATTTACGGTTGTACAACTGAGAGAAGCAATTTTCAATTTACAACCCTCGAGATGGGTTTTTCAACTGGCAGTTTTCTTTCTGGCATCAGGCCCATTCACAGACTGGATAGTCATTGTTGTATTGAGCTCTAAGATAAAGGAAATGATTGCGAAAGTCTCGACAAAAATCAAGTCAACATGGTATTGCTGGTCAAAATGGTGCGTCATAGGGGATTGTCTGTGTTTTGTCCTAATTTGCAACTGAACTAAAATTAAAGTGAGAATTTATCTTTAAAACTCATTGAGGGTAAATGAATTGTCTCAATTTTGTGTTGTATTTGAAACTAGAATTGGTGATGAATAAAAAGATGTTGACATTTTTTACATGCACATACAGCACATAATGTAATGACATCCCCCCGATCTAAATAGCTGGTTTGAAAATGTATGTTGGAGAATCGCTATTGCTAAGTTTCCCACTCATAAAGAGAGGCAAATAAATTGTTCTACAAGCGACGGTTTAAACCCTTCAATCGGTGTACATCTTAGTAGCTTAGTAGAGGTGTAAGGGAGAACTTAACATAGTCTCTAAATTTCCCCCTCGGAAGAGAGAGGCAAGCTAAAAAAGGAGGAAAATTGAGGGGTCTCTTACACTGTTAATCACTTCCAATTTCATTCAATTTGAAACTAGCAATTGATACTAGAATCTCGCATGGTTAAAGAGATTTGGTAGATTTGCATACGAATATTGACTTCCTTTCGTACACTGTAAACCGCTGGATACGAAAATTACATACAAACATATTCCAAAATCGCATACAATTTGAAACTAACATCTGATACGAGATTCTCGCATGCTTACAGAGATCTGGTATGTTTTTCATACGAAATCTCACTTACTTTCGTATGTGATTCGTATGTAGCGATACAAACAATTCTATCTCTGATTGGCTGTTTTACACTGAAATACGAGTTTTTGGTATGTTTTATATACGAGACCCAATGCAAATTCGTCCTCATTGGTATGTGTTTAGTATAAAGAGCTTTAATTCACATGGCAAAAAATAAGTTATATTACATGCTAGTGTCAAATAACATTTTCCAGTAGTGCCAGTCGTGAATATTTCTTTGTGAAAGTGTGGTATTTAACTAGATTGGAACTATTGTTAAAGTAACGCCGCATGTCATCGTTGCTACTTGTCTTATGGCATTCACAAGACTCATAGTCAGCTCATTTCCATGAACTAAGTTGATAAACATCATTTAAATAATACGGTAACTATCGAGCAACCATTTTGACGTATATATCTCAAACATAACTATTTTTGCGCTCATGAATTATAATGTGTTTTTATTTCGGATTGATAATATACTTAGTTCCAAAACTACATAATGCATAATTGTTGATGGTTAAACACTTATTGATTTTGCATAAAGGATTATTTCTAAATGCTTTCAATTTTAAAATGCTTCAATTAATTTGCAATTTTTGGTTACTAAACAAATGTAATACATTTGTAAATTAATTTCTGTTTTCCTCACGAAGCTATCTTCAGGGAACATAAATGTTTGGTCATGTTTAATTAATTATAAGTTAGACAAATAGTCCGGCAACCAGAAGCTTCTGCAGGGAGCGAGGCCGAAAATGAGGTTTTCACAATGATGCAGGCTACACCCGATGCCTACCAGGAATCAACGCGTCTGCCGAACTTTAGGTAGTTCCTCTTTTCAGACAGAATCAAAGAAAAACGAATGTTAATTCAATGTTTAAGCAGATTAAAATTTTTGTAAAAAGGCGATTTTCTCTTAACTACTGAAAACCATAGAACCATAATGTTTGACATGGACATGATATGAAATGACCAGAAGACATATCATGCCGAAAAATATAGCACTAGACACAATACTTTTCAATTGATAAAAAAAAATTGAAAATTTCATTTTGTCCTAAAAACTTCAATTTGCGTCCCATTGGAAAAACATTTGTTTTTCTTTGATCCTGTTTGTCAAGAGGATCTAGAACTCGCGGTAGACGTGTAGATTCGTCGTGGCGATACATCATTCTGTGAAAGTCTCATTTTCGGCCTCGCTCATTGCATAATTCGTTCTTGCTGCCGGACTATAATATTTATGTTCCACGAAGATAGCTTCGTGAAGACAAGGAATTAATTAATTAATTTTTTTTCATAAAATGATGTATTAACTAACTTAGCATTCCCTTACTTTTGAAATGTCTACATTGAGTCTACGCTTTTTTTCACAATTGCATCAGTTATGGCTTTCCTATTTTCATTTGTAATTCGATAACAGTATCAGTGCAAAAAAGAAGCAACGAACCAATGGAAGTATGATTACATAGTTTAATTGAGAATGTCAATATGGTCCTGTTTCCACAAAACGGACCATGCACTTTTTTACATGCAGGACTTTTAGTTTTTATCATCGTTGTGTTGTTACTAAACCAATTTTAGATAGATGAAGATTGCGACTACACAATTCAAAAGTCTTTGTCATTCAGTAACTCATCCGATACGTTTAGCCTTGGTTTATCAGGCCAAGAGAGCCGATAGTGCAGGCCCAATCACTGCGGTATTTTCACTTTCACGTAGAAGTTTTATAACCTAAATCGAACACGAATACTTACTATCGCTTCAATGGTTGATTATTGCTTGACATCATTGATTATTGATCGCTCATTCTTGAGAAGAAAAAAATGACTTAAATTAGAAGAATAAATATTATTAATAGACTTATTTATAAAAAGGATAAACTTTTCTTGGTGTATATTATTATTCATATCTATAAACTTTATTAAAATTTATCTTTATTTACTGAGTTAAAAGCTAAAAACTGTTAAGCTCACTAAATAAGGATACTAAGTTTACGACCGATATCCCCGAAAATAACTACTTGAACTGGCATATAAGATTTCACTATTGGTTAAGCAAAATTAATTTTTGCCATTATCAAAATGAAATCGAACGTCAAGTTGTACCCGTCCTTTGCTAAAGATAGTTGGGTCTCCAGTTATGTAAAGAGGAGCTTCACTGTCAACACCTTTGACAGCATCGATAAAAGAAGTACAGCTCTAACTCTCTTGACATCGAAGCTTGAAACAAAACCAAATCTCGTCTCAAGTGTAATGGTCGCTCTGATAGAGATTTCGTTATCAACAAACGCTCGCGTAAATCAAAAACTATTTTAATGAAAATAAAGTTGTTCTAAATATTGATTTTATTAGTGATAGTTTTTCTCGCAAAATTAATTATCGCATTCGTAAATATAAACTTGACATTAAATTCGCAAATTAATTAACATAAAATTATCTTACTTATTTCGAAACAATAATAATAATAATACACGCTAACTAATTGTTTTCTTTGTAGTAATTCTTAATCATAATAATTGCAATATTAGTTTTGTTATTTACGCGTTTATTTGTCATTTTAGTTCTAATAGTTACATAGATGATCTTCACGCCCTTTTCGTTTGAGATTTGATGAACATCGCAATGTAGCCACCCCAGTGGGTGATTCAATGTGCCCCACGCATGGGGCACATTGAACCACTTTGGTAAAAATTTCAAAATTAAAATTGTGAGGAGATTAAATGTCACAAAAACGTACAAAAAACTCAGAGATTACTAAGGATATCCTCAACCTTTCATCCGAGTTTGATTTTGGTTCATTTGATTATATTCAAACTGCTGAGAAAAGATCAAAAACATGCTCAATGTGCCCCACCCGCCCCTATCAAGAATAGAGATGCAGCAAGTCCCCTGATTGATCACTGTTTGAAACGTACCGCGAACTGTATTGAAGACTGACGTCAAAATATTGCTAACTTTGGATTGGCCTGTCAAAGCCAGTATCAACGAATCATAACTATAATTCGAAAATTGATTTGTACTTCGTTATGACTGCCTGGCATGATGTTATTAAATATAAATACACATGTCAACCAACGGATTCTCATCAAAGATCGCACCCGCAAATTGAAAGCTGTAACAAATACGCGTGTGACTCACAACCAAAAGCAGTTTAGCTTAAATTCATAATGGCAGTTATTCGATGTAAGCAGATTTTTAAAGTCATAATCACACATTTTCACTAAAAGTTGACGTATCTTGATGAACAATACGTCAAATAAAAGCCTAGGATTTGACTGTTCATCTCATGCGGGTTTCATCTCTTCATCAACACGATTTCATGTTTAAAAAATTGTGATTTATGAAGTGGGCTTTATTTCTCTGGAGGCACATTAGGTAATGAGAAGACGTGCAATATATACTGTCATCAATTCAACATCAAGAATGCAAATTATCATATCATTGTAATAACATCAGGATAAGCTTAACGATGTAAAATGTGGAACGTCTTTATTTCTGAACAAATATTGCCAGTGACAGACCTATGTGTACAATAATAGAATTACTAAATCCTGTACAAATTATAACTAGCAACCGATGGAGAGAAACATTTATAGATCAGCTTACCTATTAACGAGTCACAGCAATGACTTACATTTTGCATAAATTAGTCAATTCCGTTTCTTAGATTGTGTCATTCGTTTCCAAGAGATAATAAAATCGATTATTGCCATGTATCCTGATTCCATCGATGTAGAAGTCAAATGACAAATCATGAAATATCCGAATGAAACTTTGAAAGTGTGGAGACAATTTATTGTTAAATGATTCTGAAGAAAAATGAGATAACACTACGCACTCGAAGTCGTAAATATATGTGTAATTTGCTGGGAGATTTATTGAAGGAAGCCAATCTAAGAGATCCTCGAAATCGGTGATGTCATCCTTGGGAATTCGAATTATCAAGTTTCCATTCTTGTGTTCTCTCCTTCCATGCGAGCCGCTGCCGTTGATTCTTCTTTTGTTACGTGAAGGATGAAGTGTATTTGATGAAGATGCCGAGGTATAGTAAGATAGAAAGTTGTTGAAAACACTGGGAACTGTCAAAGATTTGAGTTGCAATAGTTTCAATTCTTTTCTGGGACGCTTAGATGATCTTGAATTGTTGACTTGTCTTGATCAAATCATTTTCGAGGAAATGCAGAGAACAAATTCGCAAGACAAGGTTGGAACGAAGACGCTTCTTTGGCCAAAATTATCGACATCCTCTCGTTTAATTGCTCTTTTTCTTATCCATTTGTCGCGAAGAGTCTGGTCATGGGAAAATGCAAAAAACGAAATATGCACATTCGTAGAGTTATCTGATGTGCTTTTCTGCACTTGCTGTTTATTATCGTAGACTGGCTGCATTCCGTGACCGGCGCACGCATAAATGATATGCTTTGAGACAAGTTAACCAACTTGATGCTATAGTAGCGTATCGATCAATCAGATGACGCTTGCCTCACATATTTGCATGCAGATTCGGCAGATCACTGTGAGGAGGGATACGTCGAAGGACGAAGGCAGTATTATGACTGCGTATGCACACACTGTTGTGCTGTCCTGCATGAAACTTCCGTGAACAGCAGCTCAATGAAATGTGCTTTGCGCTATCGAACAATGAAATCTATCAGTCCTGAGTCTGTATAGAGTGTAGACTATTCGTGAAAATTTAGGACTTGCATATCCCGGTGCTATAGATATCTCACAATCATAGAAATAGATTGTTGTTTATCTGAAACTGACTAGAACGGAAATTGACTCAAGGTCGCGGCACATCCGGGGGAACTAAGTTGGGGCATGAACCACCAATGAAAAGCTTAGAATCGCACATGTAACTGATTCTAACCCAATCATACAGCCGTTGACAAGTGTATCGAAGTGAAAATGCGTGCAATTTTTGTGCCACTGTTGTGTATTGCATGAGGCTTTACTTCCATTCTAGAGGTTTTATTGTTATCAATTTCTATGCTCACAATGGCTAGAAATAGAAGGTTGGAAGAAGCTCTTTCAAAAGGAATTACCCTAATTAACGGTCGTTCGGAGAAAGCGAAAATAGACAGATAAATGGCTCCTGAAAACAGCGCAACAATGTGTTCTCAGCAGGGTTTTCAACTTTCGAAAGAATTTTTTCCTTTAATTTGCCTTCTCATAGCGTTAGAGTACTAGCAACATTTTCTGCGCTGCAGCAAAGAATGTGTAACAGATTAATGCACCGATTAAAGTCGGGCTGTTTTAATGTACGATTGTATACACACATCTAATACATTAACATGCGTTTTTCTTCTTGTCAGGATGTTCTGTGAATTTCCATGTAATTCTATCTACATTTTGAATCACTCAAAAAGAAAATACAAGTAACGGAGACAAAACTGTTGACCCATAGCTGCCGCTATATGTAGACATGTATTGATATATTGACTTACCATATGCTGCCGGAAATCTGGTCCTGATATCTGGCATGAGGAATTCTGTAATCCCTTTTTGCAAGAGGTTGCCATTTTGTCTTTCATCTGTGCCACTTGCAAAGAAGCAGAATGTGCTGACTATATGCTCCTCGAGCGCAGCAGGAGTCCTCTGTTGTAAATCACAGCCGTGTTTAAGTTATATAGATCACACGAATTGGAGTGTACGAGATTTGCTAATATTGGTCCAATCAGAGCTACTGTCGGCACATAGGGAGAACATGCCGACACTTTCCGATTTTCTAATCATTATGTCGGCGCAGCCGTCACTTATACGATGGGCACCGACAACTCCTGTGTCGGCATTCACTCGGTGCGCCGACACGGTTGACAGCCGACACTGCCCGACTATTTGACGAGGTATCGCCGACGATTTTTTTTCACCGAGTTATTCATCAGGAAAATATTAGATCCATTGAGCATTGCCTCTGTTTAGGAGATCACAATATGTAGGCGTCGAGGTGAATGGTGGTCACTTTTTTGAGAAAATGACATTTTCTGCATTTCTGACAAGAAAAATCCTACAATATCAATGAACATTAATTAAGCGACTTGATTTTCAATTAAAAGTTAAGCATTCTAGTGTAAAGTTTCGTTTGAATTGATGCAGTCAATCCAAATTCAGAGGCGTCGATCTGTGATGACGGAAAAAATTTGGACAGATAAATAGAAGTCCACAATTTGTCTAATTACCCGGTGAAAAAAAATCGTCGAGACAAACTTAAAATGATAGAATAAAAGGGTTGCCCCCAATAGCCTAAAAATCGTAAAACTGGAGGGGCAAATTCGCTCACTGGAGGGGCAACTGCCCCCCGGTTATAATGTTAAAAAATACCCTGCGTCTACTCATTACCTAATGTGTCTCTACAGAAGTAAAACCCATTTCATAAATCATAATTTTTAAACATGAAATCGTGTAGATGAAGAGATGAAAACCGCATGAGATGAACAGTCAAATCCTAGGCTTTTATTTGACATATTGTTCATCAAGATACGTCAACTTTTAGTGAAAATGTGTGATTATGACTTTAAAAATCTGCTTACATCGAATAACTGCCATTATGAATTTAAGCTAAACTGCTTTTGGTTGTGAGTCACACGCGTATTTGTTACAGCTTTCAATTTGCGGGTGCGATCTTTGATGAGAATCCGTTGGTTGACATGTGTATTTATATTTAATAACATCATGCCAGGCAGTCATAACGAAGTACAAATCAATTTTCGAATTATGGTTATGATTCGTTGATACTGGCTTTGACAGGCCAATCCAAAGTTAGCAATATTTTGACGTCAGTCTTCAATACAGTTCGCGGTACGTTTCAAACAGTGATCAATCAGGGGACTTGCTGCATCTCTATTCTTGATAGGGGCGGGTGGGGCACATTGAGCATGTTTTTGATCTTTTCTCAGCAGTTTGAATATAATCAAATGAACCAAAATCAAACTCGGATGAAAGGTTGAGGATATCCTTAGTAATCTCTGAGTTTTTTGTACGTTTTTGTGACATTTAATCTCCTCACAATTTTAATTTTGAAATTTTTACCAAAGTGGTTCAATGTGCCCCATGCGTGGGGCACATTGAATCACCCACTGGGGTGGCTACATTGCGATGTTCATCAAATCTCAAACGAAAAGGGCGTGAAGATCATCTATGTAACTATTAGAACTAAAATGACAAATAAACGCGTAAATAACAAAACTAATATTGCAATTATTATGATTAAGAATTACTACAAAGAAAACAATTAGTTAGCGTGTATTATTATTATTATTGTTTCGAAATAAGTAAGATAATTTTATGTTAATTAATTTGCGAATTTAATGTCAAGTTTATATTTACGAATGCGATAATTAATTTTGCGAGAAAAACTATCACTAATAAAATCAATATTTAGAACAACTTTATTTTCATTAAAATAGTTTTTGATTTACGCGAGCGTTTGTTGATAACGAAATCTCTATCAGAGCGACCATTACACTTGAGACGAGATTTGGTTTTGTTTCAAGCTTCGATGTCAAGAGAGTTAGAGCTGTACTTCTTTTATCGATGCTGTCAAAGGTGTTGACAGTGAAGCTCCTCTTTACATAACTGGAGACCCAACTATCTTTAGCAAAGGACGGGTACAACTTGACGTTCGATTTCATTTTGATAATGGCAAAAATTAATTTTGCTTAACCAATAGTGAAATCTTATATGCCAGTTCTGGGGATAGGCGGAAAAGAAGCAAGTAGGTGTATGAAGAAGGTGTGTGCTGCAGCGGAAACGGGCTCTGCTTGGATTTTTGGGATTATGGGACGCCATAGTGGAGGAGGTGCTGCTTAGGTTATCCGGCGCAGTACCGGCCAGCCAGATAGAGACGTCCAGTACTCAAATGGCCGAAACGTTGATGACATCTGGTGTACTGCTGATGATCCTCCATGTTGGTTCGCAGTGTACAAATGTATACTGTTATTATTCATTCATCACTTCAGGGATATCGGTCGTAAACTTAGTATCCTTATTTAGTGAGTTTAACAGTTTTTGGCTCTTAACTCAGTAAATAAAGATGTAGTTTAATAAAGTTTATAGATATAAATAATAAAGAAAAGTTAATCCTTTTTATGAATAAGTCTATTAATAATATTTATTCTTCTAATTTAAGTCATTTTTTTCTTCTCAAGAATGAGTGATCAATAATCAATGATGTCAAGCAATAATCAACCATTAAAGCGATAGTAAGTATTCGTGTTCGATTTAGGTTATAAAACTTCTACGTGAAAGTGAAAATACCGCAGTGATTGGGCCTACACTATCGGCTCTCTTGGCCTGATGAACCAAGGTTAAACGTTTCGGACGAGTTACTGAATGACAAAAAATTTTTAATTGTGTAGTCGCAATCTTCATCTATCTAAAATTGGTTTAGTAACAACACAACGATGATAAAAACTGTAAAAATCCTGCATATAAAAAAGTGCATGGTCCGTTTTGTGGAAACAGGACCCTATTGACATTCTTAATTAAACTATAATGTAATCATGCTTCCATTGGTTTGTTGCTTCTTTTTTACACTGATACTGTTATCGAAATACAAATGAAAATAGGAAAGCCATAATTGATGCAATTGTGAAAAAAATGCATACTCTCAATGTAAACATTTCAAAAGTAAGGGAATGCCAAGTTAGTTATTACATCATTTTATGAAAAAAAATTAATGACAATTAATTAATTAACTTCTGGTTGCCGGACTATTTGTCTAACTTATAATTAATTAAACATGACCTAGCATTTATGTTCCCTGAAGATGGCTTCGTGAGGAAGACATAAATTCATTTACAAATGCAATTATATTTGTTTAGTAACAATAAATGCAAATTAATTGAAGCATTTTAAAATTGAAAGCATTTAGAAATATACCTTTATGCATATTCTTCAGTCACATATCTATAAATGCCTAAAATTCCATCAAGGCATGCTCTTTTCAGTTATCATTTTATACCGTCAAGATGCGTTCTGTAGTTGAAATTACTCGAAATTGGTCAATAACGCCTGAATAAATCACATCATTTAGTTACATATACATCAGATAATAATTCAAAAGTAAGGGAATGCCAAATTGCTGCTAATTTGGCATTCCCATACTTTTGAATTATTATCTGATGTAATTTATGCATGTGTAACTTAATGATGTGATGATATGTAATGATATGCATAAAGGTATATTTATAAATGCTTAAAATTTCATCAATGCATTCTCATTTTTTATACCCTGAAAATGGCTACGCTCAGTATAGTTGAAATTAATTGGTTCATGATCTACTAAATTAGCATCATATCGGCAATCCTATTTTCATTTTCATTTAGAATGTCCAACCAAAGAGGCATCATCTCTACGTGATTGTTGGCTGTTTATAATTATCTTAAAAGATTTCCAATTCCAAAAAGATTGACCTGACTTGAACCACCCTCTTAATCATGTTTGCAAGTGGACAGTCATTTGCTATATTTATTTTTCATGATTGTTAGCTGTTTGTAATTGTCTTTAAAGATTTCCAAAAATGCGCTATTGGTCCACACTCGCAATCATGTTCTGACATGGATTTATTTGTCATACTTCTACTTCCTTTTTTATACTGATCGTCAGCTGCATATTTGCGTTCGAAAATTTCCAGACTGAACACTTTATCTCCTACGTAATCATCCTAATCTCGTCATTTGTTTCATGAAACATTTTTCATCGGAACTTTTCTAGTGCTCATGTAATACATATTGTGATTCTTGTCGTTTTATTATTTTTTGCCGGGAAATAAATGTGACAGCAGGTCGGGTAATTAATATAATGCTATAGATTTTAAGCAGCATATTTACTTGAAGTGAATAAAAGCTCGTGTCGTTTTCCTATTTTTTATGTTAGATGTACATGTACTATGTTCCTATTTATTTTAATTATGTTAAATTCTATAACTTCTTTTTATGCGTCAATAATATTCAATATTTTTTGCATCAAGCATCTTACTGCGCATTTTAGACCGTAGTCGTTGTCTCTCAAAAAGATATCATCAATGGAGACCGGACACTACCAAGCCAGCACAACCGATGGCAGAGAAGCATACCACTGTTCTGTAGACCGACATTTACTTTTGAGGTGAGTCGCTAAAGTAATTTCTTGTGCGATTATTTGTCACTGCCTCCGAATGTTTTGGTTTTAGCAGCATTGAGTTTTTCTGATGTTAATCCTTGGAACATTTCGTAGCAGGATGACACCGATCAGCAGCATTTTTATAATGTATAAATATTATAGGGATATTCTTGTCACTGCCTCCGAATGTTTTGGTTTTAGCAGCATGAGTTTTTCTGCTGTTAATCCTTGGAGCATTTCGTAGCAGGATGACTTTGATCAACAATATTCATCACTAATAACAGCAAATTTCTTCAATATTTTGCTACAACGTCAAGTAGACTATAACTGTAATTTCATCAAAAGAATGTGAACATAGAATTAGATGTCGGCGGCTGTCGGGGAATTGTCGGAGGCTGTCGGGGAATTGTCGGTGGCTGTCGGGGAATTGTCGGCTCACCGATTCGTCGGCAGATAGTCGGGGAATTAGGACCTTTGCCGTCATTATGCCGAGTCGGCTTCCCGACAAAGGACCGACAGTTCACCGACAGTTTTTTTTTCACCGGGTGAAGAATATAGTTTAATTTCTCAACTCTTGATAATTATTTGATTCAATCGCATTGGAGCTTCTTTGAGTAAAAGGATGTTTAGCATATGTGCTATACTTTTCTTTGTTGTACAGCAGTCCAAAAAGATGCATTTTCCTTGTGAACATGCAAAAAAGGTGTTTTTGAATTTCAAGTGAATTTTTATGTCAAAAATACTGCATGAAACCTAAAGTGATAAACATATCCGGTTGGAGCAAACAAAGACCAATCGAATGGTGTGTTGAACATTAACAGCAGACCGCTATATCTTGACCACTCAATGCAAAAGACAAGAATCACTCTAAAAACACTAAAATTTCTGAATTTTACCATCCATTTATTCGCTACAAGATCAACTGCTGTAAAATGCAAGCTCCACGGGAAAGAGAATAATGCTAAAGTTTCATATGAAGCTTACTCAATTTATCTTGAGATTTTTGACAGATATCATGAATTCCAACAAAGGTGTGAGTTTGATTTTGAAACGCTAACTATAGTGACAATGCAAAAATAAATGTCATCATCGAAGGTCATGTGCGAATAGTGTAAGCCACTGTGAATAGCTTATTCCAAATATCTCCTGGCAAGCCGCAAAGTCTCCTCTTTTCACATTAGCGACATAATATAGCTGGAAGATGCATCATGCACTAGGTGACATTGCCACGCGTAAATACGGAACACCCGAACCATACGTGCAAGAGATAGTTTATACTTCTACGCGCGTACATACGCGCTGCACCATGAGTCAGCAATCACGTGATCTGACGCTGTCAAAACATGCAGAATGTTTACGAATACGTGCGGGCGAGCGTTTATAGTTTACGCGTCTACTAGGGTTGTCCGCGTTGCCGCTTGAGCCACGGATGAATCGCTTAGCATGTTCTGTCTTCCCTGAGCATGAAATTGACGTCTAGCCTCTGATATATGCAGATACATAAGACAGAAAGTCAATATAACTGGACTGTCGATAGTTGTTGCAGGAATGTCACGCGTAGCCGCGATGTTTAGGGTCATGTGTAATTACGCGTAGTTTACGCGTGAATTACGCGTAATTGAGCGTGGCATGTCACCTAGTGTGTAATCGAACCAAACCCCGTTATCCATAATCTCGCTTTTCCCATTTTGTGAATTCCAAAATTCTACGGTCCCATTTTCTATTGTGGCATTTGGTAACAAAATTATGAATAATTTCCTACTGAAAAATACTACGTGGATTCTACTTCGAATCCACGTGACATTCTCGAATTTACGTGGAATTTTATTTTCGTCTAAAATGATGCGAGACAGCTTCTATCACAGCTTTTTGAAGTGATATTGCAGGATCTCCTACACTCACCCGAGCACTATAACCTCTAAACATCATCTTGAAAGCAAATGCAAGTTTCAATTAGCTTTATAATGATCAGAGCATGCATTATAATCTGAAATATCATGTTTTTTAAACGACATAGATTCTGAAGATTCTGTTTCATCGACTCCGTCTTCTTCTTCCAAATTGGCATCTTTTGTCTCCTTAGATACGAAGAAAATAAGCACACATGCCACCAACATCAGCAGACTGTACAAGATAAGTGTTAATCTCATGCTGTGTTGAGCCAATACCTGAAAAACATGGTATATTGCTCAATCATATGACTCGCAGTATTATTGAGATAAAGTTAATCCCATCCCAAATTCAAGCGCAAAATGCACAACGATGAGTCATCATGCTGACTCAGCCCCCCCCCCCTCTGGAGAGAGGAAGGAGGTCGCCAAGGATGTGATGGAAGGATGGGTCCGAGAGGAGGAAACGGGTCCCCCCCTCTGGAAGGAAGAAAGGAGAAACTGTGAGGCAAGGGGTGGAGCGGCAGAGTTGGAAAAGTCAAGTGTTGGATGTTTTGGGATGAAAAAAGTCGGAATTCGTCATGAAGGAGTGCTCGGATGGGAAAACGGAGGCCAGATTCGGAATCTACGTGAAATTTTGGGCTAGGAAGGATGTTTCCAGCGACATCGGAGAGAAAAAGTTCTGACCTCCCACCCCTTCTCGGCAACGATCTTCCAACTTTGGTTGTAGAGATCGTACAAAGTCGTGCAATAGCTCATTTGAAAGCTAAGAATGAGACAAACTCAGTGGAAGACGGCTTGTTCCTATCTGCCTTCGTTTAGATGTGAGACGCCATTGAAAATTTTGGACATTGTCGAAAAAACGACAGAGTTAGAATATTTACGAAAACGGCTCCAGCGGGTGAAAGACACCTCGGACGGGAAAACAGAAACCAGATTTGGAATCAGCGTGCTATTCTGCATCTAGAGGGTGAGTTTCAAGTCAATCGGAGAGAAAAAGTTGAAAAGTTGGGTCTCCACGAGATTTTTTCCTGAAAATGTTAAACTGTGGCCACCTTTGGTCAATAGCGGAGGATTGGAAGTGAATGAAAAGCTCGGGTTTCTTTTAGGGGCAAGACGGCACTTTGTTCTCTAGGTTCCTATCTTTTCAGATGCGTGGAAGGTTTCGTTTTCAAATGAGAGCATGTTGAAAATCGAGTTTTTGTGCATTTTCCAAGACTTTGGAACTTTTGAAAAAACGAAACTTTTCAAAAGTTTTTTCAGCTCGGCTTCTGGTCATCGTAGAGGGTCGAGGGATGTCTGAAATGAAAGGGGAGAGCGAGAAAACATGGTTCTCAAAATTTGAAGTCAATCGGAGCAGTAAAACCGGAGATAGACGGGTTTAAAGTTTTTGGATGATTGATATTACGTCATCAGCTGATCGCCACAAACTATATAAGTGGAAACTCTGCTTGTGGAAATCAGTTCTCCTCCCGACTGGGTTGGGGTAGGTGAGCTCCGGAGCTCCGATGATAGCATTCGAATCTGAAAAAACTGCTGATCGACTTAGAAAATTTCATTGCTGAACTCAGCTGAGTCGTCAGACTTAGAGGTTCGCCAGGAGATGGCCTTCGTCTCCAGGCCATAAAAGACTCCAAAACTTTAAAGGCTTGTAACCTTGCTTTTACAAGTCCGTTTGACTTGATTCAAAAAAGGTTTGGTCGCTATTTACCTGCCCTAAGTGATAGACTACTTATAAAATTTCACAAGTAGTGCTAAAAAGTTGAAAAATTTAAATTCACTGGTTTTGGAGGTTTTCTGGGGTTTTCGACCCTGCTAAAGTCAACGAAAGGATTTGTCATGATGTTTGAGCCAGTCTTCTCATGAACCAAGCAGCTTTTCACTGAAAGCGAGCAAGACAAGGAGAGTTTTGCTGTAATATTACACTGACAGGGTGTTCCTTCGGGACGGCGGATGATGCCGTAGTGATAAGTGTGGCAAGGGAGTTTGTCATATTTTAGACCGAAACCGCTGGGGCGACCCATGTTGGGCATTTGACACAGTTCTCAACGTAGCACTTTGAACGCCAATTGGTTGAGTCTTAGCTATCTTGTCATGGGTGGCATCTAAACATCTCCATTGCAAAACGCTTGTAAATCACGGCTTGCTATCAAGCTGATCAAAGCAACGACTTGGGATATTTCCTCTTGTAAATAACTCCACGGGTTTTCATGTCTGGCTATCAAGTCATGGACGGTGCAAGTCACGGAGATTTTCGGTGTCATACTTCCTGTGGGTCGGCGTTCTTTCGAGACAGCGGTGAAGTCCGTAGCGATGAGTACTGCACGGAACGTGGGCAATGGCAATCCTTGTGAAACCTCTCTGCGTCATGTTTCCAAGTGGTTGCCTTTCGTCTCAACGTTGTACTCTGACCGCCAGGGCGACATTTAGCTATCTGCCACAGGTTACCTCATACAATATCCATTGCACTTGTCTCCCGACAGTTGGTCAACCATGCGAGAATGAACCATAAGTTCTTTTAAGAACTGTCTCCATCACGGAGACGAAATGATGAAGGGTTGAAACGGGAGGCCACCCTTGCACCACATGCAACACATCAGACTTCTCTCTTCGCTAGTGGACAACCTCTTCTGAGTGTAGTCAGAAAGTATATCATGTTCTACAAACGTTTTACTGCAGCACAGGTTGATGTATAGTTAGAAAGTTTGATCATGGCGTTTTATGAAACACAAGTGTCATAAATGTAAAAGTTAGTGTAGTCAAATAGTTTTTACCGCGACACCCGTTTGAGAAAGTAAAGTTTGATCATTGAAGTTGTATGACTGACCGAACTCATCACAGCACTAGAAAGTTTTATCGAAAAGGTTTTACTGCACAGTGTAGATTGTCTTGTAACTTACTTTCACAGTGTTAGAAAGTTTTACTGGAGACAGTTGCCAAATGTTCCCTTATTAGAGAATTCAAACTCCATGACTGTTAGATTAGCTTCATCAGGTTTGCTAAAAGCAGTTTTCTACTGCAGTAAGACTGAGAGTTTAGAACGTTTTATGAAAACAGTGTTCACCACAGCGCTAGAAAGTTTTACTGCACTGCGTAG